>JAPPVO010000029.1:146111682-146711682 GCA_030407325.1 Camellia japonica
ATAGAGCTCTAGGCATTTATGTGTTTATGTGTGCATTCATTTTACATTGATTGTGCAACTTCGCCTCTCGCCATCATGCTCGAGATGCGTGATTGGTGGCCCGAGGGTCGAGAACCACACTCCCTTGAGCTTATGAAATGATAGGGAGAGTGGTTGTGCACACATACTTTGCAAATACATTGCCATGCCTTTTCTTGCTCTCTGTGCAGCAAAATGGAGTCTGGCAGCAACAACTGGTCGACCGACCAGTAAACCTAGCTGGCTGACCACTTTTTTTGGTTTTCAGTAAAGAAAAGTGGTCGGCAGGTGGTCTCCCTCCTCAACAACTGGTCGGCCACCCTCCCATAGGTTCCCATGGTGGAGTTTAAGCTCTCTGGAGCTTGGTGCAAGGTTCTGAGGACAATTGCAAACAGAGGCAAGTTGGGGCATCGCGACGGATTTCCGAACAAGGTGACCAAGCATGCATATACTTGCCGCCTTGAGGCTCCTGATTTATCGCTTTACTTAGCTGATTTGATTAGCTAGTTAGCTATTTGATTTGTACCTAATTAGTTAATGCGTTTAACTATTCATTTGTATTGTAATAGCTTAATTAATTAGCTTGTTAGTTAATTAGTTGGCTTGTAATAATTAGTTTAATTAGCTTAGATTAGCTAGTTAGCTTCTTATTCGGACCCTCCGTCGAGAGGGCCAATTGTTGTAATAAGCATGCGTGTGTGTGATGCATGTCTTCCAACCCCCATTTCTTTCTCCCTTTTACTTAACCGCTTACGATGGTTAGTTTTAAGGCATATTTTGTTTAGCATACCTTATGCTCACATGCGTGCATTCATTCATCTGTCTTGCATGCACCGGGCTTGGCGTATCATACTAACTGCATTGTATTTCAATTCCAAGTTGTATACATGTATCAAGTTGCATTTCATATGCCATGCTAGAATAGCCGAGCCTATTTTAGCTGCATTTTTGCATAGCCATCTTAACATGAACTAGGATCATGCATGATTTCTAACTAGTTCTTTGTTTGGCTCGGAGTACACTGTGAGTGTTTACGCTTTAGCATACTGCATGGTGTTATTTGTTGCCATGAAAGCATGCTTGCCATGAGGCTAACTGCTTATTTGATATAACTGCCTAAATGCCTGTGGGTGAAGGTTGGATTGCTTGAATTGGAACAATTCATCAAAATCCGCGATTTAGCCTACTTGCGAGTAGTAAACTTCAAATCATTTTCACAAACAAACATGCAATGTTTTGTTCCAAAATTAGGCGATCTAGTCTATACTTATTTGCTATGCGCATCACGTAGTAAGATTAGCTAATTAATCGAAATAAAGAACACATGTGTTTTCAAAAACAATATCATGCTTAGTACAGGTCGATCTTTGATCGAGCGAGCGGAGGTGCTCATTGCATGACCTTCCCCTCTCGTACCCAAGTTCCCGAGCCGAGGCAACTTTGGTGATGACGGACACGTGGCCTTAGGCACGAGTCAGGGTTTCCTAAATTTCCCTAAAAATAAAATATTTAGGTGGCGACTTTTATATCTGGCAAAGCAGTCCATGTTTGCCACTTCTTTATTAAAATCAGTTTTCCAAAACGATTTGCCGGATTTGGACTCTTTGGTGATTTATCAATCTTACATTGCACTTTGTGAGATCAGATTAAGAACCGTGACATTGAGTCCGAACTGTAGTAGCTAGAGAAACAAAACAGAATTCGCGCCCTCGCAGGCGCGGAGCCGGGGAGTTCTCGGGGCGCGTCTACAGAACCGTGGCTCTGATGTTGAGATTGTTGAAGGGACTGGTGCCACAGAAATTGATGCCACAGGCCATACTTCTGGAAGCAATATAGAGATGAGGTGCACCTCCATAAGACATTTTCTCAAGGCAATGTAGAGATGAGGTGCGCCTCTGGGAATAGTGTGGAGGTGGATATGCTAGAAGTCTCTGAGACTCGCTCTGGCACTTACGGTGATTCTCCCTCCTGGGCTTCCTTCCTTTTTCAGGGATGACTGCTACTGTTCTGGCTTCATTAGACGTTGAAATCGATCAGGTGCCCCTTGTACAGCCAAGTGACTTCGTTGATGCTAGCCCTTCAATTGCCCCGACTTTGCATAATGATTCTCCCTCAGGTAATCTTTCTTTTTGAAGTTTGTCATATACTTCTATTGTGAGATTTTTTTTTTACTCAAATGGCTTTACTGCTCCCTATCCCTAATAAGACTTCTTTATCTTTTCTTCAGTGTTGGCTGCTACCAGTGTCCTGCCTTCACCTGTCTCGGACTCTACTCTGACTCTCTTTGTGACTCCTCATGGTTCTCTTTCTCAAGAGAAGACACATGCCTTTGAGACGACTGCTAGAGCTCTTTATCGCAAGTGCCTTCGAATGTTTTGGATCTGAATCTCAGTGATTTCCACTGGTGGTTCATCTAACCCGATAGACATGAGGGAGATTCCTGAGACTAGTACCTTTCCGGTCCCAATTCCTCCTTCAGCTTCTGGCAAAGTATCATTTCTCCATTATTGGGTAGCTCTTGAGTTTGCTTCAGTTCTACAGCTTGTGCATTCGAGTTACCCTGAGACCTTTGCTTCATTTGCTTACCAATGTCCACTTATTCAGGCTGCTCTTCTCGAGTCTTTTGCCACTATCCTATATAGCTTAGACAGGCAACGGCTGTATGACCTTAACGAGAAAGTAGTCGTGATAGCATATCAGGGAATCTCTAACATGGAGCGTCACCAAGTGGATTTATCATGGCTTCGGAAGCGCCTGGATATAGCTTCGAACACCAGTCGTCGGTGGCAGTTTTGTCTGTGCTTGCCTCTTATCGAACCTCTATAGATGAGACAAAGACAACTCTTCGTGAACTTGAGTCGGGCTATGCTCGGGCCTTGGAGACTTTAGAGGCACACTTTTTGTTTGTCCTCAGGATGTAGATGTGACGGGCAGCTTCTTCGAGGGTGTTTTTAGGAGAGATTGAGTTTTTTTTTTTTTTTGGTATTACTTTCTTGCCCTTTTCGATAAAAATGTTTTATGTAGCACAATGCAATGAAATGATAAAATCTTTGTTGTTTGGAGATTTTCGCATTGTTTTCTCATTCTACTTGATAAAATATTTATTTCGAATGATACAATGGAAAGGAACAATCATATTTACATGTTTATAAAAGCTGAAATATTCTCATTAATTGTTCAACTTTCTTGACAAAAGTATAATATATTCACTGCAAGTGATGGGATAAACACACACCATAAAGAAAACCAGCTTCTTCATAACGTAAGGGAAATACAACTTTTAGACAAAGTAAGAAAATGAAAATGAATTTCAACATAGATGAGTCTATCTATGGGTAGTAACGCTTGATGAACTTTGCATTGAGCGGGCCAGTTCGAAAGCCATCGTCAACCCTTACAAGCTTGTAGTACCCGCTTGAGCTTGCTTGAACCACCCTGTAGGGCCCTTCCCATTTTGGAGAAAACTTGAGCAAGGGTTGTCCTCGCATGATTGGGTCTACGATCTTCCATACTTGATCACCTTCTTCGAACTTTCTTAGCACCACAGTCTGATTATAGGCTCGGGCGATGGACTCATGATACCTTTCCATGATTTTTGCGGCTCTGTCATGCTTTTCCTCTAATGCTTCCAATCTGGTGGTTTGAGGCTCCAATACCATCCCCGAAGCGAGAGCCATTCAAGCAGATGGTGTTTCCAACTCTATAGATAACACTGCCTCGGACCCATACACAAGGGTGTAAGGAGTTGCTTGAGTTGGCTTTCTCTTTGAAGTGCGATACGCCCATAGGGCTACTATAAACTGTTCGGACCAAGTCCTACCAAATTCATCCATCATCTTGCTCAGAATCCTTATCAGTGTCTTGTTTGTGGCCTCCGCTTGCCTGTTCCCTTTTGGATAGTAGGGTGTGGATTTGTGATGCTTCACTCTAGGAGGCTCTTCACATATTTGTTTAAGAAGGGTGTGCCGTTGTCCGAGAAGATGGTGTTCGGCACTTCGAACCGGCAAATGATATTTTCCTTGATGAAGTTCGTGACTGCGGGCCCGTAGCGTTCTTTAGAGGAATTGCTTTGACCCACTTTGTGTTTAATTCCGTAGTTGCAAGAATCCACTTGTACCCTTTGGAAGGTGTAGAGATGGGCCCTATCAGATCAAAAACCCAAGTATGGAACGACCATGACGTTCGGATGCTATGCAAGTCTACGGCTAGAGCATGGATCAAATTTCCGTGTTTCTGACAAGTCTGGCACCTCTTCACGTGATGGGACGCATCTGACTCCATGGTCGGCCAATAATACTCAAGGTGTATAAGTTGCTCGAACAACCGAGCCCCTCCTTAATGCTCAATTTCGTGGGCTCTTCCGAGGACTAGATCCGACTCCTCCTTAGAGAGACACCTCAGGGGAGTGCCCTCAATGCTTCTTCTGTAAAGCTTGTTCTAATCAAGAAAGTACCGCCTTGCTCTCCTCTTGAGGCGTGCAATGTCCCTCGGGCTCTCAGGTAGTGTCCCCTTCTTGAGATAGTCAATGTAGACTTGTCTCCAGTCAAGGGTATCAATTTCAAAGCAACCCTCATCCTCCCGGATGTATGACTGACACTTGGGGCATTCTTTCTGAAATTGATTCGAGGCCTTCTCCATCTCGGGCCAATAATAGCCTTGTCTTTGGATTCTTTTGTACAAACTAATATCCCTATCCCCGCAGGACTTGTCATGAATCTGTTGTAATCGGAAGCTTGCCTCTTGTTGGCCAACACACCGGGCTAGGAATCCAGTACCTCCTCGGAAGTAAAGTTCACCTTGAATAATTATGAATTAGGCGAGCTTGGCCATAGTCAATTTTCTGACTTTGCTTCTGAGTTGTTCGAGGACTTCTCCTCTCCAGTCCTCAGGAAGGCCTTTGTCCTCGGGTGTAGTGACCCTAATTTTCTTAAGTCATGACATTATTTATTATTATGATTATTATTATCTTATTTTATTTTTAGCTTTATTAATTGTGTGGTCACGTGAGAATTTAATGTGTTATTTAATGAATTTAATGTGATGATTAATTAATTTAATGTGTTATTTAATTATATATAATTAATCTAAATATTTATATATTTATATTTGTTATATATATAAAAAAAATAGGTGTTATATATATAGATATATAAATATATTATCTTATATTTATATTTATATATATTATAATTATGTTGTATTATATAATATAATATTATATAATAGTTTATTAGGTTATTATATATTGAGATTTAGGTTTGTAATATAATATGTGTAAGAAGTCAATTAGGTTAGAAGTTAATTAGAAGAAAACAAAGGAAGAAAAGTGAAGTGCTGTGCAGCGGCGACAAGCAAGCCGAGAGAGAGAGAGAGAGAGAGAGAGTAATCAAAGAAAGAAAAAGAGAGGGTCTGTGCGTCTGTGTGTGGGAGAAAGAGGAAAAGAAGAAGGGTTCTGTTTTGGTGGCTCTATTGGTCTTCTAAATATTTCTTTGATCTTCAAAATAATATTGTAAGTACAAAACTCACTTTTCTTGATTTATGTTTAATTCGTTGTTTTTATTTATTTGATGTTAGTTTGATTTTGTATTTATATAAAGGTGATAGATTGATTTTAATTATTTTGATTAGTTGTGTCGGTAAGGTTTAGGGTTTTTAGATGATTGATTGATTTTAATTATTTTGTTTAGTTGTGTATGTAAGGTTTAGGGTTTTTAGTTGATTGATTGATATTAATTATTTTGATTAGTTGTGTATGCCAGGTTTAAAGTTTTTATATGGATTTATTTTATGGTTGTAATCACACTCATAATTATATGAAATTAAAATTAATTAGAAACCCATAGATAAATTCCTTATACTCCACCATGACTCCATGGATTGTTATTTTATTTGAGTGTTGGTGAGAAAGAGTGTATAAAAAAAAGTGAGGTTTATGAGATTTATTTGAATGCCTTAAGCTTGGCATTGTTATGTTTGTTCTCATGAGTGAGATGTTTTATATATGTATATTGTTGCCTCGTTCTCATGAGTAGACGAGTGTTTTGATTTACGCGCGTACGTATATGCTAACCATCCGGGGAGTGTGAGTCAAACTCGGGACGATATCCCCATGCAAGTTTGGCTTCGGAGCCGTGTTAGGTATACGGGAGGCACATGAGATATATGTGTAGGCCGGAAGTGGAGGCCGAAGTGGTGGAGTTAAGATACAAAGAATTTAATTATGAGTTTATTGTTATAATGTGAATTGTATTGATTTGTTCATGTTGAAAAATAGTAAACGACCTCGATAAATTATGAAATTTGAGCAGAGGCATATATACGTGATTCTAGACAACTTCTGTGTTTTAACTTTTTATTAAAAAGATCGATTAGAACTTTTAATCGGATGATCTTGGTTATTGTAGTTTTGATTCATTTAAGCAATGCAGATTTTAGAGGCTGTTTTAACCCACGAAACGAGCTTATTTTTATTGGTTTCGCGTAAACTGAGGTAAAACATTATTCTGCACACTTTTCGTTTTTAACTTTTCCAAAAAAAATCATCTTAGGGCATTTTTTGTTCGTTTTCAGCTTCAAATTTTTTCGATTGAATTCCGTCTAGGTTTTTCTATCAAATTTTTCTCTCAACCTGTTCCATTTCTGTTAAATTCGTTTACATTTTCTTTTAGAAAATTTGATTTTGTACAACTTTCGTTCTTTGAGTTTTGGTCAATTCGAATTATTTAAGCATGAAACGGTGCATTTTTATACTTCTTTAGCAAGTTACTTATGATTAAATTATACTAATTTTATTTTTTTTGCAGGATGGTAGGTCTTACTAACTTTTTTTATGCAGGGCTGACCCACCATATTTTTATTTCTATTTTGTTTATTTTATAATCAATTTATATTTCGTTGTGTACGGGTAAGAAACTAAACGCCACCGTATCTCGAGAAACTACCTATTCGTCTCGGTGCGGATGGAACTACTTGTCTTGTCCCGTAATAAGAATTAAATGTATTTTTGTTTGTGTCTGGTGGACACGTGGGTGTTAAATCTTGTACTCATACCAGTATACCTGTATACTGACTCGTTTTGTCTCTTGGCAACTCGGGTGCGTTCTGTTTGAGCGCAGCCGAGCTTCCTTTGCAGGATTAGTTGGGGCTATGGTGGTAACGTGGAATTACTATAGTGTTAGACTTGTCGTTTGCACCTCTTTTGTTTTCTTGAGCTTAGGGTTAATATTAGTTTATGTATTTATTATTTTTTTTAATGACTTTAGTATTAGAATAATTTGGCATGGTTTGTAACCGTACATTATTTAAATTGTTTTGACTAGTTGTTGCTACCTTAATGTTGAGGTATTGGTTAGTTATGAAATTATGGTTGATGGTTTGGTTGGCGTTTAGTTTTTTTTTGTTTCACCCCTAGGATTTGGATGATGAAATATTGATTGGGGTTTAGTCCTGATTTAATATTTAATTGTCTGAATTTTGGGGCGTGACATCGGGTATTATTGAAAGTTTTGTTCTTTTTTTGATAACAATTATCGCCTCCTCCTCTGGAATGTCAACTCTTGCCCCTAATGTTGCGAGGGCATCTGAAAACTTGTTGTCGGAGCGAGGCACATGCTCTATTTCAACTTTTTGAAATTTGTCAAGAAACCTTTGGACTGTTGTTTGATATGTGGCCAAGGCAGGCTCCTTTAAGATAAACTGTTCTGAAACTTGCTTCACTATTAGCTTTGAGTCCCCCCGGATTTGAATCTTCTTGATATTGTGTTTCTCAGCTGCTATCAAGCCCAAAATAAGAGCCTCATACTCAACTTCATTATTTGAACAATGGAAGTCTAGTTTATAAGACAAATATAACTTTTCCCCACTTTTGCTTGTAAGGACTATCCCGGTTCCTCCTTTCCCTCTGGTTGCTGCTCCGTCAAAGCTCAATGTCCAAAAATTTTCCTTGGAAGCCATAGCTGCATGCGCTTCTCCTCTTAAATCTTCATTCACTAGTTCATAGTCACCACTTGGAAATTGGGCAAGGAGATCGGCTAAGGCTTGGCTTTTGATTGCCTTGGAAGCTGCACATGTGATCTCGAATTCACCCAGTGCTAACAACCATCTTGCCACCTTTCCGGTTAGAGCAGGCTTGCTGAGGAGGTATCGGATTGCATCACTTCTAGTAACAATTTGAATCTGATGTGCTAAGAGGTAATGTCTGAGCTTTTGGGCGGTGAATACCAAAGCTAAACAATGTCTCTCTACCGGAGTATGTCGAACGTCTGCTCCTCGAATCTTCCGGCTGATGTAATACACGGGGCGTTCTGCTCCATCTACATCTTGGACCAATAATGCCCCTATGGACTTGGGGGTTGAGGTTAGGTACAACATTAGAGGCACCCCAGGCTGCGGGGCTATCATGGTCTGAGGCAAGGTCAAGGCCGTCTTAATTCTCTCGAAGGCCTTTTGGTGCTCTTGGTTCCACTCAAACTTGGCATCTCCTTTTAATAACGAGCCGAAAGGGACAGAGATCTCTGCAAGTGCTGGGATAAACCTCCGAATATAAGACACCTTCCCGAGGAACTTTTTTAACTCCTTCTGAGAATGCGGGGGAGGCATTGCTCTGATAGATTTGACCGTGTCTTCATCTGCCTCGATACCATGCCTATGTACAAGAAACCTGAGGAACTTCTCGGCCGTCACCCCAAAAGCACATTTGAGAGGATTCATCCTCATTTTGAATTTCTGGCACCTCTTGAATACTTTCTTAAGGTCTTGGAGATGGTCCTTTTCTTTCTTGGATTTCACCACTAGATCATCAACATAATCTTCCACCTCATGATGGATCATGTCATGAAAGATTGCAGTCATAGCCCTTTGATAAGTTGCTCCGGCATTCTTGAGTTCGAAAGGCATGACTGTATAGAAGAAGTTTTCGAAAGGTGTTCTAAAAGCAATCTTTTCTGCGTCCTCTTTAGCCATCTTAATCTGATTGTATCCGCTGAATCCATCCATGAATGAGAACATCTGGTGTCCCGAGGTGGCATCCACAAGGGTGTCGATATGAGGTAGAGAGAATTCATCATTCGGGCAAGATTTGTTCAAATCTCGAAAGTCTACACATACTCTGATTTGACCATTCTTCTTCTTTACTGGCACTATGTTTGCCAACCACGTGGGGTACTGTATTGGACAGATGAAACCAGCCTGTTGAAGTTTTTCAATCTCCTCTTTAATTTTCTCTTCGAGATCTGGATGATATTTTTGAGCAGTTTGCTTAATTGGCTTGGAGTTTGGGAACACATCAAGATAATGGGAGACAAGGTCAGGGTCTAGTCCGGGCATTTCTTTATATGACCAAGCAAACACATCTGAGTACCGGCTTATCAATTTTAACAACCGTTCCCGTTTCTTTGGGCTAAGGCTTGAACTTATGAATATCGGCCTTGGTGCATCTTGTCCATCACTCAGATCTATTTCAATAAGTTGTTTGGGCTGGGGCTGAGGCTTCGGCCCATCTTGCATGCATTCTGGAGCGACTTTAGGCTTTATTACTATGTCATTGTCAGGAGACTCTTCTTTTGACTCGGAGTCGGTGGCTGAAGAAACCGACTCCCCGCACCTTCACAAATAGTACACCATTTTGCCCCATTCTTGGACTTTCATCACTTTCTGAGGAATAGGCAGACTTTTTGGTCGAGACATCGCCCATTTACTTGATTCTGCCCTTGGCTCCTTGTCATCTTTGATATCTTCCCAACGAGGAATTTTGACCCCCCGAGGCTTAGAGGTGGTGGGAACTTCTTCGACAGCCAATTCGGTGAAGTAGATGGCATCAAAATAATGAGCTTCATGGGTCTCGAAAGGCCTTTCTGTAGCTTGCATTGTCACCGTCTTCTTTCTCCATTTAGCCTTAACACACTGATGATAACTTGACGGTACAGCCCCATATCTATGCATCCAGGTCCTCCCTAGAATGATGTGATAATTTGCCTCGGAATCGATAATACGGAATTTGGTGGCCGAGCGAATCTTTCCGACGGCTAAATCAACTGTTACGCATCCTATAGTGACTCTCCTTTCTCCATCGAAGCCAGTGATGACTATCGGCTGCTTCACAATGCGTTCTTCAGAGATTCTAGCCTTTTCTAGAGTAGCAAGAGTCATAATGTTGATAAAGGCTCCACTATCTAGAAAGGCCCTTTTGAACTCAGCCCCGTTAATAAAAGCAGTCACATAAATCGGGCAGTTGTGAGAAAAGGGATACTTTCGATCAGTCTCGGAGAAAATAATGGCACTAGATTGCTCTTTTGCCTTCCTCGGGATAGATCCCTCAGTCGACATGCATTCCTCATGGTGTGCCTCAGCTATATTGATGATAGACTTGGTGATTTCTGTTCTTGCCTCCCTGGAAAGTCCAAGCTGGTCGAAGAATTGCTTGAACTTTACACAGTCTTGTAGGGTTTTGGCATAGTGATCCGGATCTTTTTTCACTCTTGGAGGCTCGTAGTTAACCATCTCCTCAGTCTCTTCAAAATAAGATGCCACATAAACATGGTGTCATTCTCTTCCGTAGTACTCTTCTCCTCCTTCTAGATCAAAGGGATCTTCGACATGAGTCATAAAGGTCTTGCCCTCTGGATCGAGAGCACTTCCATAGTAAACTTGCTCACCCTCAGGCTCGAGGATGTCATCCAGATAACAATCATCGTCATCAAGATTGGCGATAGCCTTGATCATCGAACCTTCATAAGCTATCATAGCAACATTCTTACCCTTGCCTTGGTGCTAAGTATATGGTTGTTCTCGGATGTCTTGAGTCCCTTGCTTTTTGAACCTCAATAGGGTTCAAGAAAGTTGTTGGAAAATTCGAAGATCTTCGAAGATCTTTGAAGAAAAATTCGAATTCTCTAGAAAATGATGAGAGGCTTAGATTCTTCAATAGTCTCAACTAAGAACACAAAAGCAAAGAGATGATGGAGATAAGAGATTGGGTGAAGAAGAAGGCAAAGTAGCTAGAGAGAGAATAATGGCAAGACTCTCGCATGGATCTCCCACTTTCACTCTCAAGGTTGACAATGGAGAAGGGAAATTAGTTCTTTCCCAAGAGTTTTCTCTCCAAAATTTATCCCTTATAAAGCTATGGGTGGGTGCTATTTATAGGCACCTCATGATGTAGGATGGAGCCCATGTGCAAGGCACATGGGGAATATTCTTTCTAACCACCTTGTCCGAAGAGGTGACCTCTCTGAGGATGAGGAAAACCCCGAAGAGGAGATCAACCTCTCGGCGAACCCTTCTTCTTAGCCACACCTAACCAATGATCCCCAATCATCCCAAAGGGTCAGGGGTAGTCCCAGAGGACGTCCTGCCGCAGAAGGGTCAGGGGTAGTTCAAGAGAACGCCCTGTCGCAAATATTGCCGAGTCTCAGGGACCCCCTAGATCGTGCCACCTCGACCCGGGTATAGGCTAGTTTAACCGAAGAGTGAATTTGTTTCCACTCACCATCCTCGGGATCGGGTCATTTGTTCGGGCTCCATTACGCCCATGGTTCTGGTACGTAAATCCCGGAAAGCTCCGAGTCCGCAAGTGTTCTAGGACTCATTAATGGAGTGGCTTCTAGATTGCATCTTAATCGGTTTGAAGCCAAGTGCTTCGAATCTCTAGGTATGTGGATCCGAACCCTTTTGAGTCCGAGCCCGAGTAAGTCTTTAAGTTCGTGGATCCGAACCCTTCCGAGGCTTAGAGTGATTCGACCCGTTTGATGGCGATAAATCCAGGCCCACCAATCTTGGACTTGCGATAAATTTGGGCCCACAAACCTTGGACTATTGGGCCTAATTGATTTAGTGGGCTCAAATTAGCTCCTCTTACAACTGCCCCTTGCGTGTATGAGAAATTGTAGTTTTCTTAAACATGCATAGTTTCACCTTGTCAGCCATGTTTCACATTACATCTTCGAGAATATTTGGTCTTGGCAGAGTCTATGGATAAAGCTGAGGACTCACTGTAAATTATGGATAAAATTGACAACTAATAAAGATAATAAGAAATCTTTTTTATCTTTATGTCATGTTTGGCCCATATACACTTTCATACTTTTGATTTATTCTCTCAAAGAGAAATCAAAATTTAAATATTTAATAATCCACCCACCAAGGATGATCAAGAATTAAACTCCTCTCCTAGGAAATATGTATAAGAGGGTTCAAGAAAGTTGTTGGAAAATTCGAAGATCTTTGAAGAAAAATTCGAATTCTCTAGAAAATGATGAGAGGCTTAGATTCTTTAATAGTTTCAACTAAGAACACAAAAGCAAAGAGATGATGGAGATAAGAGATTGGGTGAAGAAGAAAGAAAAGTAGCTAGAGAGAAGATAATGACAAGGCTCTCCCATGGTTCTCCCACTTTCACTCTTAAGGTTGATAATGGAGAAGGGAAATTAGTTCTTTCCCAAAAGTTATCTCTTCAAAATCCCTCTCTTGTAAAGCTATGGGTGGGTGCTATTTATAGGCACCTCATGATGTAGGATGGAGCCCACGTGCAAGGCACATGGGGAATATTCTCTTTAACCACCTTGTCTGAGGAAGTGACCTCTCCGAGGATGAGGAAAACCCCGAAGAAGAGATCAACCTCTTGGTGAACCCTTTTTCTTAACCACACCTAACCAATGATCCCCAATTATCCCAAAGGGTCAGGGGTAGTCCCAGAGGACGTCCTACCACAGAAGGGTCAGGGGTAGTTCAAGAGAACAACCTACCGCAAATATTGCCGAGTCTCAGGGACCCCTAGATCGTGCCACCTCAACCCAGGTATAGACTAGTTTAACCAAAGAGTGAATTTATCTCCACTCATCATCCTCAAGATCGGGTCCTTTATTCGAACTCCATTACGCCCATGGTTCTAGTACGTAGATCCCAGAAAGCTCCGAGTCCGCAAGTGTTATAGGACTCATTAATGGAGCGGCGTCTAGATTGCGTCTTAATCCATTTGAAGCCAAGTGTTTCGGATCTCTCGGTTCGTGGATCCGAACCCTTTTGAGTCTGAGCCCTAGTAACTCTCTAAGTTCGTGGATCCGAACCCTTCCGAGACATAGAGCGATTCGGCCCGTTTGATGGCGATAAATCCGGGTCCACCAATCTTGGACTTGCGATAAATTCGGGCCCACCAACCTTGGACTATTGGGCCTAATTAATTTAGTGGGCTCAAATTAGCTCCTCTTATATTTGCCCCTTGCGTATATGAGAAATTGTAGTTTTCTCGGACATACATAGTTTCACCTTGTCAGTTATGCTTCGCATTACGTCTTCGAGAATACTTGGTCTTGGCGGAGTCTATGGATAAAGCTCAGGACTCACCGTAAATTATGGATAAAATTGACAACTAATAAAGATAATAAGAAATCTTTTTTATCTTTATGTTATGTTTGGCCCATATACACTTTCATACTTTTGATTTATTCTCTTAAAGAGAAATCAAAATTTAAATATTTAATAATCCACCCACCAATGATGATCAAGAATTAAACTCCTCTCCTAGGAAATAGTCAAACCTTTTCTCTTTTTTTTCACTGATTTTTTTTTTTAACATCTGAAAATATATATATATATTTTTTACTCCAAGCAAAAATAAAGCACCCATCACCATTTTTTTTATTCTTAAAAAGATAAGGCCCACACCTCTTTTTTTTTTTAGTCAAACTTGACTTTACTTTTCCTTCAATTAACTTACATAATTTCAATTTGACAAATTCCCTAGAATATTCGAAGGCCATTTTCTATATATGTGCTTAGGCTATGTCAGCACCATTAATATCACACTTTTTTGCTCAAGGAAAAGGACAAACCTAATCCTTAACTTTTTTCATCTTTTTTTTTCTTTGGAAAATCCATTGCGGCTGACTCTCTCTCTCTCTCCAAGACAAACCCAGATTTCAACATTTTCAAAGAGGCTCTGTTTCTGCAATAACGGAGGATGACACCAGTTGCTTGCATTTACTTTTTTTTTTTTTTTTGTTCTGTGCTTCATCTCCATTGCTTTGAAAAAGCCTTTTATTTTTTATTATTATTATTTTTTTGTTTGGGATACAAGATTCGAAGGATCCAGAAGATTTCAATTTTTTCTTCCATACAACGTCAATCGACCTACTATTTGATGGAGGTACCCATTATTAGTGCGTTGCTATCCCTTGCCAAAGCTCTGTTGCGGTACCGGTCTTCGTAGCATTATCTAGTACTTCGTCGCCCAAAATATTATTTGCAGATCTACCCATTCTATGCGAGAACCAGACGTCGACCTGTCTTGTGCGCGCGACCAGTCAATCTTGCGTGGCTTGTGTGCTTTTCGTCCATCACTGGCAGCCTCGCTACCACTTCCAGTTGCGCTTGGCCAGCGCCGACCATTCTGCCCACTCAACGCTGTGTGGTTTGCCTAGCTGGTTTCTTACCTACTACTCGTGCCACCGCTGATCTGTTCTGGCTGTCTGCGACACTGGTTATACCGATTTGTGGCCCGTCTTCTACTTCCTACTTTGACTCTAACTTAGACGTGCTTTACCCATACTGGTCTTGGCTCCTTCTGGTATTTGCCTTGGGCTCATTTCTTGCTTCAACAGTGTTGTCTCTATCCATTTTATCAACCATTTTTCCTTTCTTCTATACTGCTTCACTTTAAATCTTTTTTTGATTCAGAGATCTATTGGTGAACTTGCTGGGGTTTGCAAAATATATATTTGGAATCTATATTTTGGCTTTTGGAATGACTAGTGCTTTGCAATTAAGAAAATAAAAATAAAAAATAAAACTCTTGTCGAGTCTTGACTTGTAAAAGAGATGTAGTCTTGAAATTCATGTTTTGAAATTTGGCCCTGTGTTGATAAATTTGCCAGAAATCGAGTATTAATCTTGATTGTTGTTTTGTTGATCTTGTGGATGCTTGGGAAATTTTGTTTGAATATTGCTGCTTCACGTTAGCTTGAGAGAAACCGGCCCGGGGAGACAACACCTTGATTGTTTGTCACGACCCAAACCCACCCCTATGGGTTTAGCACCGTAACCGGCCAGTAATCCGGGATTACCGAAGGCCTGCTTAACAGTAATACAGTAAAACAGAGTACAGGGGCTTGGCGGAAGCCAATACGGTACATAAACAATGCCCAATGAGCTGTGACCGTCTGTATGCAAAAGACTTTCCATACATAATTACATTCGGTACAGAAGCAGTATATACACACATGTACAATCATTCAGAAGACAGGGACCTAATCCCTATTAACAGTACAGTACTATCAGTCTATACAGTATTACAAAAACAGTACAGAGACAGACGGGGAAATAAAAACACCCCTAAGCCATAACTTGGTAGGCTCGGAACCTCGCAGTGAGGCACAGTGGTTGGCTTGACAAAACTGGAGTTTACCCCGACGCCTCTAGCTTTGATCCGGTGCCTGAACACCTACATATATATATGAGCAATGAGCTAAAGCCCAGTGAATAACATAATGCGTAAAGAGGTTTAGAATTAATGTCCTTACAGTACAGTAATGAAAACAGTTCATTAAATCAGTATTTCAGTCTTTCAGTCAATCAGTTATATGTGGTACATCCATTAGCATAACAGTACAGTAAGCAGTAGGTCTTAAAGACCGAACAGTAATGATGGTGTAGCTCGGCTTTTCGCGCTCCCTTTCGGAAGAATGAAATAGCCCTTACAGTTCGGACTCCACTTGTGTGTTGGTTCTGAATCTGATTTCACAAGTGCAATGTGAAACAGTGGAAACACAAAAAGAGTCCAAATCCGGCAATTGTTTTTGGAAAATCGATGTTTGAATCAACTGCCAAAAATGGACTGCTTTGCCAGATTTCAGAGTCGCCACCTAAATATTTATGGGAAATTTAGGAAACCCGTGACTCGTGCCAAAGGCCATTAGTCCGTCGTTACCAAAGTGTCTTGGTTCGGGAACTTAGGTATGAGAGGGGAAGGTCAATAATGAGCACCCCACTCACCCGATCAAAGATCGGCCTCTACTAATTATGATGTGATTCTTATGTACAATATATGTTCTTATTCTGATTATTTAATAAATCCTAAAATTTATTATGTGAAGCATATAAGGTATAGACTAGTTTGCTCAAATTGGAACAATTCAATTTCATGTTTATTTCTCGAAAAGGGTTTGAATTTGCCACCCTTAGGTGGGCTTAGATTTGTGAATCTTAAAACGTACATTCGTTGAATCATTCCAATTTAAGCAACAAGCCTTCATCCACAGGCATTCAAACAGTTTATCATTTAAGCACTTAGCCTCATGGTAGGATGCTAAACATAATAAGAAAAGTATGTACAAGCGGGATGCTAAAGCATAACAACTCACATATTTACCGACGTCCCGCGAACAAGCTACAAAACAAAGTTAGAAAATATGCATGATTCCTAACTATACAACACATGTGATATGCAATTTACTAGACTCGGCTACTAATATGGCATATGAGATGATTTGATCGCATGTGGTCTAAGCATGTATTCAGAGAAGTATTGAAACGACAATGCGAATTGAATGATGAACCGAGCCTTGGTGCATGCAATACAAGTGGATGCAAACATGAGTATGCTAAATTAAACATGATGCCTCTAAACTAACCATCATAAGCTGATAAATAAAAGGGAGAAAGACGTGGGGTTGGAAGACATGCACACACACACGCACACGCACACGCACACTTATTACAAGTTTGTTTGCCCTCGCGCAGGAGGGTCCGAATGAAGTAGTGCGCCCTCACGCAGGAGGGTCCGAATGAAGTAATACGCCCTCACGCAGGAGGGTCCGAATGAACTAATACGCCCTCACGCAGGAGGGTCCGAATGGACTAACTAGCTAACTAAATTACTTAACTAATTATTACAAAATTTGAAGAAATAAGAACTAACTAGCTAACTAAATTACTTAACTAATTATTACAAAATTTGAAGAAATAAGCGAATTATCAAAGCTAATTGATTATTACAACAAGTAAATAACTAATTATGCTAAGCTAGTGAATATGAATTAAGTAATTATGATAATGAACTAATTTAAATAACTAGTTTAAGCTGATCAAATGAGTGAAATACAAAGCTAATTAGCTAACTATATTAATTAAGTAATTACAGAGTAACTAATTTAAGCTAGGTAACTAATTAATTACAATATGAATGAACTAATTAAATAGCTAATCAAATTAAATAACTTATCTAATGGAATAATTAAATAAATCGTCTAATTAAATAATTATGACTAACTAATTAATGATTAAACTATTCTACCTAATTATTACAAATTGGAACTAACTAATTAATTATAAAATTCTAATTAAACTAACTAGTTAATTACACTAATTAATTAATACAATTATAATGAACTGACTAAGCAACTACACTAATTAATTAATTATAACAATTCTAATGTACTATTTAATTAATTACACTAATTAATTGACATATTTAATTAAATGAATTACACTAATTAATTAATTTATACAACTTAACTAATTAATTAATTACTTACTTACACTAATTAATTAAATAAAATTCTATTTAAACTAAATGAGCTAACTAATTAATTATATGACTCAATTATACCAATAAGTTAATTATAAAAGTCTAATGAACTAACTAATTAATTACGCTAATTTAAAAAACCTTCTAATTAATTAAACTACTTCTGGACAGGCCATGCATGGAGAGAAGAGTTGCCGAAGCTAGTGCCATGGTGCTGCTGTGGAGGAGGAACACGACTTGCTGAATGAGGAGTTGGACGGGGTTGATGAATAAACTGATGAGGGTGTTTTCGGTGGCAGATGCGATGCTTCTGCAGCTACTGTTGCAGCGGTGGTGGCTCGGCAGTGGAGTAGTTGGAGGTGCTGATGGTGGTAGTTCTCAGTTGTGTGTGTGTGTATGCATCTAGAGAGAGCCGAGAGGGTGCCATGTGAGGGTGTATGTCTTCTCCCCCCCTAACCCGTGTGCCTATGTATGGGTGTGCTGGGTGTGTTGTGTGTTAGAGAGAGAAGAGAGAGAAGTGTGTTGTCATGCATGGGTGAGAGGTGGGTTAGAGAGAGAAGAGAGAGCCCGTGCTTGTGTGTGCATGGTCCGTGAGGTGTGAGTGTGTGGTGTGTCAAGGTGGTGCCGTGCATGGTGAAGCTCCGGTGGTGGTGGTGTGTGTGTGTTCATGGGGAGAGCCGTGTGTGGCTGTATCGAGAGGGAGAAAGAATTGTGTGTGTGTTATGCATATGGGTCTCTTGTGAGAGGGAGAAGGAGAGATCCGTGGGTGTATGTGTGGGGCCTGTGTGTGCATGAGTGAGTGAGGTGTTATCGTCCCCTCCCTCTCTCTACCCGTGTGTGTTCATTGTAGAGAGAGAGGGAGAGACATGGCAGTGTCTTGGGTGTCTCACCGTGTGTGTGTGTAGTGTGTGCCTCTGTCAAAACCGTGTGTGTGGGTGATGAGTGTGCGTTAGAGGTGGTGGGTCTGTGTGCTGCCGAGAGGGAGGGAGAGAGCCCTCCGAGAGGTTGGTTTGGTAGTGTGATGTGAGGAGAGCTGGGTCTGTCGTGAGTGATGGGTGTGGTGTGGAGTGCTGCCGTGGGTGACGGGTGTGGTGTGGAGTGCTGCTGTGGGCAGTGGTGGTGTATGTGGTGTAGTTGGGTTTGTGTGTATGGTGGCTGTATGGGATGTCAGTGGGTGTGTGAGTGTGTCGTGGTGTGTGGTTAGAGAGAGAAGAGAGAGGAGAGATCCTCAGCGAGGCCCGAGAGAGAGACCTCTTGAGAGAGATTGTGTGTGCTATCTGTTCCTTCCCATCTGTGCCTCGTGGGTCTGTCCTATGCCTCATGGTGTCCTCCTTTCTTTATCATCAAACACCACCCACTCCAACATATTACCCCCACCCCACCCACCTTTGCTGAGAGAGATATGATTTTTTTTATTTTTTAATCTATTTCTTTAGCTCCATGTCCATCCCCCCTTCTTTCTTATTATTCATCATGCACACCCATCACCCGTTTTTTTCTTTGCTGCAATCTTTATATGACAAAACAACATTATTCTCAATCCAACATCATCATCATACCCTGACCTTTCATTTTCTTTATCTTTTTGAAAATATTCCTTCTAACAACATTTTAATCACCTACCTCCTCAAATGATTTGGCATCCATTGTTTTTTGAAACTAACCCACGCCCTTTCTTCTTTTTTTTGTTTTCTTTTCTTTACAAGTGTTCTTTTCTTTTTCTTTTTTGTGTTTTTATCAATTTTATATCACATGCCAATGTATATAAACACACCTAAATATTTGTACAAACACACAAAATTATATAAAATTATACAAAATTAGAAATTCAAATAAAAATATGTTACTTTGACCAAAATGGGTGAGTTTTAGGATTAACATTTCAATTTGATTTTTCTGGTGAGGGTGGTCAAAATAAAGTGCCCAAGTCTTAAGGGTGGTCAAAAATGGGGTGTCTACAGATGGCCATCAATCAGTAAACAGTAGTGGTTCCACGAGGGAACCGACAGAGATCTCTGTAACAGTAATAGTAAACAGTAGGTGCTACGGATGCCACAGTACAGTTCAGAATACAGGACATACATTCATTCAGTAAACAATATCAGTTCAGTAAACAGTTCAGTTCAGTATTCAGAAGATAATCATTTTGAACATGTAACGCCCCCAATTTTCATGCCCAAATGATAATACATTTACATCAAATCAAAATAACATAAAACAAATAAATACCCTCATGGGTTTACAAGTTTCCAAGGCTTGAGCCTGGTTACACAAAAATGGTTATTCAAACCCATACATACAAAGCCCTTGGCTTACAATACAGAGTCACGCAAAATGAGAGTATTGTACTCCCAACACACATACTTCCACGCCTCTAGTTGGGTGGAATCACCACATCTTTTCCTGCACAAAAATCCCATAAGGTGAGCATAAAGCCCAGTAGAAAATTCTTAACAAAGTATATACATTTTATACAAGTCTCAAGAGATGAAATGCACATGTCATGCTATACCATTTTTGAAGATAATTTACATATTTATCCTTTGGAAACCATCATGCTCAATGATGTCATGCAATTTCAATTGTTCAAAACTTAACAATTTATTTTCAAGGGCGGTAAATACGTCTCTGGTAATCCCTAGGCCGATGTCTGCAAGTAGACTATACAAGTACTACCAAATTGTCATTTTTACCAATCGCAACTGGAAAAAATCAACAATCACCTATCCGCGCGGATTTTTCGGTCTTTCACCCCGGACCCGCAAGCCAACTTATTCTACACCACCTGTCAAGACTTACCATCATTATTTACCCCAAAACCATTTCATGAAAACTTATTTCTCAACATTCTTTTCTCAATGCAAGTTTTCAAATCAAACATCAAAGTGTAATGTAATGAAATGAAATGATATGCCAATACCATGTTAAAAATGCAATGCAATATTTCTTTCACTTTCAATACTCCCACACAATATACTCCCACACAATATTCCCATTGTGATCAAAATTCTCATCTCAATGCAATTTCACAAGATGAATAAATACTTTTATTTCAATTCATCAAAGGAATAACATAATTCCCACATTTCAAATAATCTTTAACAATTTAGTCATCTCAAGACTATATTAATACTTTTAAACAACAATGCCCAAAATTTCAACAATTCTCATATTCCATGAAAATATCATTTATATGTAAACAAATAAACAATTTTCAAATATCATTTATTTTGGCACACAAAATAAATATAACAACATATTTTAAAAATTTTCAACATCTTTGTTAAAAATTCCCAACTTCTAGATTTTCTCATCAAAAGCCATTCATATTCAAATATTTGAGAAGATCTCACCAAAAACATCTTTCTTTCATCAACATAGTTCAAAAACCCTAAATTTCTATTTTTAGAAATAAGAAAGTAAACCCACTTTCGAAAATCAATCATTTTCCTGAATCAAAATTTCATTTTTATCAAAACAAATCAAAAGATGATTTCTAAAATCATTTAGATCTTGCAAAAACATATATATAACTCAAAGAAAATCCCTACCTCGAGTTAGAAGAGGAAACCAAGCAAAAATCCAATTTCCACCAAAATCATGAATCTGAATTCGAATATTTGGCGATTGTAATTATGTTGAAATTTCCACCAACATAGATCTGCCACTTGGCTCAACATTGCATAAGGAACAGTATTTTCTAACTTTGACCATCGAATATTCTTCCAGTCCCCAATATGAAGAATAGTCCCATCAGTACACCGAAAATCAATCCACAACAATCAGGAATAGAATGGGTTACCCTAAGGCTCTATCTCAAATGGCCCAATAATGAATCTCCTCCTAGTTTTAAATATTTTAAGCCTAGATGGAAAAAAGATCCCAAGGTCCTTTAAACGATTCTTAATAAGCTCCATTGTGAAGGATGAGGCAAATATTGGTGTATGGGAATCCAATGCTGGAAAAACCTCTTGAATGGCGCATTCTCAACTTCTCTATTCAAAACACAAGTGAATCACTGTGTCTTCAACATCAATGTGATCCTCGTGACCATGTGTTATGACAACTGCTTCAATTTGAATGCAATTTCTCTCCACTCCTATACCCATTTTGGTGCCTTTAAGACTAGCTTTATCAGCCTTAACTCTGTGCCCTCCCACCCACTACTGTCTCCATTGCTGTCAACTACTACCATGCATATAAGGGAAATCCTCACAGATGTGAATTTCATCCAAATTCAAGACAAATGATTTTAAATTAGGAACATAACCAACCTCAGAAGAACTATCATCATCATCTTCGGTGATTTTCTGCTCTTTTTGACCGCCAACCATGTATGAAGAGCCCAACGCATCCTTCCGGAAGAAGCTGAGCTCTGGCAGCTTTGAGCTCGGTCTCGCCCACTTCCAACTCCATTCCTAATCGCACTGCCGGCCACCACTGTTCTCAATCTTCTCCGCCCAACCCCCACCGGAATCCTTATCAAGGTCCCTCCCATCATCTTTCCTTCGCCGAGGATCAGAGTCACTCGCAGGATCTTCCCTTGAATGGATTGGACTAGAGCTATGCTCACATCTTGGACTCCCATCAGATGGGGATGATCCACCAACTGGAGACCGACGCCTATACTTCCTGTTAGCTACATCATTTAAAGGCTTACGAAATGCTGCCTTTGCATCAGCATTTTCTGGGGACGGATACAGCATGTTTGACTCCATAATTGCTAACACCTTGCGTAATTCGAGATCAATTCATAGAGAATCAACCCCTTTTGCTGAGACTTTCAGACAAGCTCCTTCATTCACACACTCTCTCTCTCTCTCTCTCTCTCTCTCTCTCTCTTTCTCTAGAAAATATTCCTTACACTTTATAAACCCCACTCCAGCACTCATTATTATTATTCTCTCATTCTACTATATTATAATATGCCATACCACCTATTCAACATTGCAGTCTGCATCTCTCTCTCTCCCTAGAAAATATTCCTACACCTTTTGACTCCACTTCAGCACCTCTTCTTTTCTTTTAGTAGACCACACCTCCTTTCACGATACAAGCATTCATGGCCACCCCACTCTCTTGTTCTAGCTCATACACTCTCAAGAAAATATTCCAATGCCCATTAAGATGGTCGGCTCATCCACATATTTATTTATTGTTTTCTTTCAGCAGACTACACCAGACTTTCTCTACAACTCTCATCATTTTCTCACCAAAAGTGGACAAACCCAGCTGGAATAACCACACTCCAAGAGATATATATATATATTAAACAAAACAAAAATCCTTCCCACCATCATGTCCCATTACACAAAAGCCCGTTACATTTATTTTATTTTATTATTATTATTATTATTATTATTTTATTTTATTTTTTTATTTTATTTTATTTTTTTTTTGAGTCATTACAGAACATATCTTTACACAATTGTTACTCACAGAGTTCTGGGCTACAATGAACTAGAGCGTCTCCTCGAAATGCCAACCCTAAACAGTACAGAACGAACACACGCTAAGCTACACAGTTGGGAAGGATAATAATAATTTAATTCCTAAATGCCTCGGTGTGTTCTACATCTATATCCTCATTAAGATGTCTTAAACTAGGCCTAAGAATGCCTAGGATGGGATGAGGATGCAAAGACGTATTCAGAAAATATTTTCAGAATTTTCCGAAAAACAGAGTCCCGCTCGAGCGCAAATTTCCCAGCTCGAGCGAACATGCAATAAAGGGCCCCGCTCGAGCGTAAACTATATCGCTCGAGCGGACCAAAAAGTACTGGATACCCAAAAATCACGCTCGATTGGGCGCTCGATAGCCGCTCGAGCGCAAGACACAAGGTCCCGCTCGAGCGCCAAAAACCCCGCTCGAGCGGACTGTAATGCAGTGCAAAGTGCTGGATACTCGAATTCCCCGCTCGAGCGCCGATTTCCCCGCTCGAGCGGGAGTGCAAAATCTGGAAAACCCAGATTGCACCTCCAAACCAAAAATCAAGTTTAAATACACTAAATTCGATCCCCTTGGGCCACATTTCTGGAAAACACAAGTAAACTCATAAAACAACATGTTACCAAGGTCAATTTGATAAATCAAAGCTCAAGAGTATTTAATTAAATCCATTTTCAAACCCAATTTCATGAACATGCTACAAACATGACATGCATGGATTTAAACCATTTCAAAACTTCAAAACATGCTCTAATGAGCTCAAATCTTTCAAATTCAAGATGAAATCATGGACTCAACATAATTATGAGCATGCATGTAACATTTAGCCATGAAAACAACTTAAAACTCAACAATCCAAACATGCATGCATGAATTAAGCTATAATTCCACACTATTGTACCAAATCATGCCTTAGATCACTAAAGACCCATGATTCATGCAAGAATAAATTCAAATGCACAATAAGGAAGGTTGATGATCTACCTTAGGTCTCCAATGTAAGGTACACAAGCTCAAAATGTGATGTATACTTCAATTCTCCAAGATACCAAGCAATTTACAAGAACACTTCAACTCTCCTTTTCTCTCTCTCTCTCTCTATGGCCGGTTGTGCTCTCAAAATGAGCTGAGGAAAAGATTTGATTTCAAGTGTACAAGGCTCAAATGTGTATACCTACATAGCCCACTAACAATGGCAATTCCGTAAATAAGGCAACTTGTTTCATTTAGCTTATTTTATTCTAACTTAATCATACCAAATCGCATTTCAGATAATTACACCATAAAATCACATAAATTCTAATAATCATGGAACATCAATCAATTTTGGGTTCGGCCGCCGATAAGGCCTTCAATTAACAGTCTAAACAAAACAAACTGAACAGATAATTAAACAGTCAAACAGATAAAATGCAATTCAAACAGATACAGGCAATCAATTCAGTTTCCGATTTCAGTCAGTCAGTTCAGTAATTCAGTCAGTTCAATTACTTTCCATATTCGATCTCAGTTTAGCAGTAATCGGTAATTAATCAGTCATTAATCGGTAAACAGTATGAGGGTTGTTACAGTCTCCCCTCCTTATAAAGAGTTTAGTCCTGTAAACTCGAGTTACCTTCATTCTGGAAGAAAACAGGGTTCAGTGGAAACAGTTCAGGATATCTTTTAGCTATGTCATCTTCCCTTTCCCAAGTGGCATACACGCCACCATGGTTTTGCCAGTCAACTTTCACTAACGGGATCTCTTTGTTTCTCAGTCTCTTGATCCGTCTGTTTACAATCTGTATAGGCCGTTCCTCGTAAGTGTAGTCATTACTCAACACTACCCGAGTAGGCTCAATCACATGGAAAGGATCCCGGAGATAATCTCTCAACATTGAAATGTGGAAGATGTTGTGCATATGCTCCATTTCAGGAGGAAGCGCAACTTAATACGCCACCGGATTGATTTTCTCCATAATCTAGTACGGTCCGACATACCTTGGTGCTAACTTGCCTTTGGCTCCAAAACGAGTCTGGCCTTTCATCGGTGTCACTTTCACAAAAACGTGATCACCCACTTCATACTCTCTATCCCGTCTTCTGACATCTGCATAACTTTTCTGTCTGCTTTGTGCAGTTTTCAGTCTCTATTGGATCAGTTTCACCTTCTCAGTCGTTTCATATACAATCTCGGGCCCAAGCAAAGGCCCATCTCCAACTTCTGCCCAGCAAATCGGAGATCTACATTTTCTGCCATACAATGCCTCAAAAGGCGCCATACCAATACTTGAATGAAAGCTGTTATTGTAGGCAAATTCAGCCAACGGCAAATGACTTTCCCAGTTTCCCTGAAAATCAAAGACACACATTCTCAGTAAATCCTCCAGAGTCTAGATGGTCCTTTCTGACTGTCCATCTGTCTGAGGATGATAGGCACGACTTAGCCTCAATTCGGTACCCAATGCAGTCTGTAGGCTTTGCTAAAACCTTGATGTAAACTTCGAATCCCTGTCAGAAACAATGGATACAGGCACTCCATGCAGTCTAACAATTTCATCAATATAGAGTATAGCCAATTTATCCGCATTATAAATTGTCTTAACAGGTAAGAAGTGAGCAGATTTAGTCAGTCTATCAACAATAACCCAAATCGAGTCCATACCTTTACTGGAGCGAGGCAATCCCACAATAAAATCCATGGTAATATGTTCCCATTTCCACTTCGGTATCGATAAAGGCTGCAATAAGCCTGCGGGTCGTTGATGTTCAGCTTTGACTTGTTGGCAATGAAGACATTTTGATACAAAATCAGCAATTTCTTTCTTCATTCCCGGCCACCAGAAATTCAGTTTCAAATCTTGATACATTTTCGTGTTCCCTGGATGGATGGAAAATTTTGAGTTGTGGCCCTCTTGCAGAACTCTTCTTTTCAGTTCAGTATCATTCGGTACACACAGTCTTTCTTGAAATTTCAATACATTGTTTTCAAATTTGAACCCCGGTCTCGGTTTAGATTCCCTCTCCTCAATGATCTTTTTCAAGAAGTCATCCTGTTACTGTTTCTCTTTAATTTCTTCGATCAATGCCGGTTGAGCAGAAATAGCAGCTATTGTTCCACCTTGTTCTCTTAAAACAACTTCAATTTCAGATTTTTCAAGGTCACAAAGCAACTCTTTCTGTCCAGTGAGCAAACAAGCTAAATTTGCAATCGACTTCCGGCTCAATGCATCGGCAACGGTATTGGCTTTTCCCGGGTGGTACAGAATCTGTAGGTCATAGTCTTTAATCAGTTCTAGCCATCTCCGCTGTCTCATGTTCAATTCTTTCTGTGTGAAGAAATATTTCAGACTTTTGTGGTCGGTATAAACTTCGCACGTTGCCCCGTATAGATAGTGACGCCAAATTTTCAGTGGAAACACTACTGCTACAAGTTCCAGATCATGGGTCGGGTAGTTCTTTTCATGCGGTCTCAGTTGTCGGGAAGCATAGGCAATTACTCTCCCATTCTGCATTAAAACACACCCCAAACCCTTATGAGAAGCATCACTAAATACAGTATAACCATCCGTACCTGAAGGTAAGGTAAGAACCGGTGCAGCCACCAATCGAGTTTTCAACTCTTGGAACGCTGATTCCCTTTGGTCAGTCCAGTCAAACGATATCCCCTTCTGTGTCAGTTGAGTTAATGGTAAGGCAATTTTGGAGAAGTCTTTGACAAATCTTCTGTAATATCCAACCAATCCCAAAAAGCTTCGGACTTCTGTCACATTTGTTGGTCTAGGCCAGTTGACTACCGCTTCAATTTTCTGCAAATCAACAGAAATTCTATCTTTGCTAACAACATGCCCCAAAAACATAACATGATCAAGCCAAAACTCACATTTAGACAGTTTAGCATACAGTTTCTGTTCTCTTAGGGTCTGCAGGGCAAGTCTCAGATGATGTTCATGTTCTTCTATACTTTTGGAGTAAATCAATATGTCATCAATGAATACCACAATAAAGTCATCAAGGTACGGTTTAAAGATTCTATTTATGAGATCCATAAATGCTGCAGGTGCATTGGTAACTCCAAAAGGCATAACTAAAAATTCGTAATGTCCATACCTCGTTCTAAAAGCAGTTTTATCAATGTCTTCTGGTTTAACTTTCAGTTGATGGTACCTCGATCTGAGATCAATCTTGGAAAACACTTGAGCACCCTGTAACTGATCAAATAAATCATCAATACGCGGTAATGGATATTTATTTTTCACAATTACCTTGTTCAATTCACGGTAATCAATACACAGTCTCAGTGAGTCGTCTTTCTTCTTTACAAATAAAACAGGTGCGCCTCACGGTGAAGTACTAGGTCTAATGAACTTCTTGTCTAACAGTTCTTGCAGTTGCACCTTCAGTTCTTTCAATTTAGTTGGAGCCATTCGGTAAGGAGCTTTCGATACAGGCTGTGTACCCGGAATCACATCAACGGTGAACTCAATCTCCCTGTCAATCAAATCCCCTGGCAGATCATCTGGAAATACATCTGGGAATTCTCTGACTATAGGAATACAGTTCACATCAGTTTTAATATTATCACTAGTAGATACAGTCAGTACAGAACACAGATATCCTTTACACCCCTTCCTAATCAATTTAACGGCTTTCACAGAAGAAATCAAATACGGAGGAGGTACTACTCCAACCCCACGACCTCAGGGCCCTCAGAACCCGTACTAATGAGAGTAAGGGCCATCCCTCAGAAGTCCGAACAGAAGCAAGGTTGTCCCTTAGGAGTTTGAATAGTAGCACACACCCTACTTTAGCAAAAAGATCCTTTCTGATAGGCCACCGAGTCTCGAGGGCTGTTCTTCGAAAGTTTGAGTGGGAGGACATACTCTACTTTAGCAAGAAAGATCCTTGAGGCTCGCACTGATGGAAGTGAGGTCTGTTCTTCGACAGTCTGAGTGGGAGCACACACTCTACTTCAACAAGAAAGATTCTCGAAGCTCACACTGATGGAAACAAGATTTGCTCTTCGAAAGTCTGAGTGGGAGCACACACTCTACTTCAACAAGAGAGATCCTTGAAGCTCGCATTGATGGAAATGAGGTTTGTTCCTTGGAAGTCCAAATGGAAGCAAGGGTTGTCCCTCGGAAGTCCGGGTGGAAGCACACTCTTTTCTTTGGCAAAAAAGATCCCTTGAAGCTCGTACTGATGGAAGCAAGGTCTATTAGTCGGAAGTTCAAGTGGGAGCACACACTCTACTTCAGTAAGAAAGACCCTCGAAGCTTGCATTGATGGAAGCAAAGGCTGCTCTTCGGAGGTTCAAATAGGAGTACACTCTACTTCGGCAATCAATAGAAGCAAAGGTTGTCCTTCAAAAGTTCGAGTAGAAGTATTTATACTTTGACAAGAAAGATCCTTCAAGCTCGCACTGATGGAAGTAAGGGCTATTCTTCAGAAGTTCGAGTGGGAACACATACTCTGCATCAACAAGAAAGACCATCGAAGCTTGCACTAATGGAAGTAAGGGCTGTTCTTCGGAAGTCCGAGTGGGAGCACACACTACTTCAGCAAGAAAGATCCCTTCAGGTTGGTAACCGAGTTTACTATTCCTCTTTCTTCTTTAAAGGGCAACAAAAATTGAAAACTGTTTCAAGTAACATAACACAATGAAGATACATAATATAGAGAAAATAACTTCTAATGGAGATACACAATATGGAGGAAATAACTTTCTTCATAACATAAGAAAGAAAGATAGAAAATTCTTGGACAATGTAGTAAATACAAATTGTAAATGTCATGTATAGACTTCTTCTATGGAACATTGACATTTGCCCCTAGAGTCGTAGGGTCCTTCAGAAAACTTTCACCAGCTGCTTGGGTTGTGGCCGTCATATGCCATCATAGCTACGTCTTCTAAGATATCTTGGGGCCTCTGTTCTTTGAACTCTAGCTCATCTGCTTCGACTTTCTTTCTAAAGATCTTCTTAAGCGTCCGGCACTTCTCTGTCGGATATTTCAATGTATGATGATAGACGCAAAATTCGGGGCTCTCGTGGTCCTTCTTTGATGGCATTTCTTCGACATAAGGCAATTTTAGCTCTCCGTCGGCCACCCATTCCTTAACTAGAGCTTTTACTTCCTCGATTCTACATGGATAAGAAACATTCCCCTTTTCACCATTATATTGTTTCCTCTTCTGGGCTCTATGACCCCCTTCTTGTGACTTTCGGGTATCTGGGGCAGAGCAGCAACAATAGGTCCACGAGACGATTTGAAGCTAGTCTTGTAACTGGCCTTAAATCTGGACTCCTGAGCCTGAGGAGTGCTAATGTTCCAAGCTGCTTCTATTAGTGCCGAGAAGGTGGGTAGCTTGTGATTAACTAGAAACATTTTGTACCTGCTCCATGCCCCTTCTAGACAGATTTGAACCGGATAACTCTCCTCCACTGCTTCATGGCAATCCACAGCCTTGTCCTGAAACCTTTTGACATAGTCAAGGATGTCTTCACTTTCTTGTTGTTTTTCTTTACACAATGTAAGTGTGGTCACCTTCTCCGCCACTTGAAAGAACTTGGAGTGGAATTTGTTAACCATTTTCTCCCAACTTCGGACAGAATTTGGGGCCAAATTAACATACCAACTATATGCTCGGTCAGTGAGGGACTTAGAGAATTCTCTCAGCCGGAGGACGTGGTTTGAACCATGAATACCCAGAGTCTCGATGAACTGCACAACATGTTCTCGAGCATTTCCTTGTTTGCCAGCAAATTTGATGAACTTCGGCACTATATACCCCTCAAGGTATGGATAACTTAGTATCTCAATAGGGTAAGGCGGCTTGACATCCGGATCAGGCAAAAATGGTAAAGTCCTCTTGCCCTGTTCGAGATCGAACATGGCTTGCACATCGGCGAGAGTGAGAAACTGTTGAGGGAGAGAGTTTGATGGTGGTATTCCCGGAACTCGGCTTATGGACCTGAAGACTGAGCTAGGGGCGACTTGGCCATTCTGGTGTTGCGAATTCATCATTGGTGAGGACATTTGACGATACTGGCCATCAGCGCCTATGGACAAGCCAGTTGGTGATGGGACATTGAATTGAGGCCTGTAAAGTCCACCGCACGGCGCAGCTATACTGAGTTGGGCTTGCAAATTTGTTGTCAGCACTAAAGGAGGCCCGCTTGGTACTTGAGCAACATTTACTGGTGGTGTAACAAGATTAGGTACGGGCAGAGCTCCTTTTTGGGCCATTATGCCCCTTATATTTTCTTGGACACCAACAGTCGCTGGAGAGCCATTCATTACACCAGAACCTCCCCTAGTCACCATTGGATCTTGGCTTGGCATGCCATGGAGCCTGGGCATGGGCAAACTGCTGCCGCCTACTATGGTTTGAGCATGTGTTACTGCGGCTGTGTTGCCATAAGCCACAAGCTGACTGGGGCCTACTTCTCCTTGGATTTGATTTTGCACTCTTACGGGGATAACTCCACTGCCAGTTTGATTTTCGTTTGGCGCCGGTGCAAAATTAGAACTCATCACCAACATGGTGTGAGTGAGATTCTGAAGAGTGGTAAGAATCTCCTGCTGAGTATTTTGAAGTCCTTGAATGGCTTCAAGCAAAAATGGTTGATCTGGAGCCATGGTCTTGTCATCACCACCATTAGAGGATCCTTGTTGGTGAACTTCATCTTCTCCCGCCATCCTTGTTGGAGTTGTGTGGGTTCCAAATCTCGTTGAGACCATTAACCAATCCGCCTCCCCAGTAGAGTCGCCAAATGTATGAGAGGGTTCAAGAACGCTGTTGGAAAATTCGAAGATCTTCGAAGATCCTTGAAGAAAAATTCGAATTCTCTAGAAGATGATGAGAGGCTTAGATTCTTCAATAGTCTCAACTAAGAACACAAAAGTAAAGAGATGATAGAGATAAGAGATTGGGTGAAAAAGATGGCAAAGTAGCTAGAGAGAGAATAATGGCAATGCTCTCCCATGGATCTCTCACTTTCACTCTCAAGGTTGATAATGGAGAAGGGAAATTAGTTCTTTCCTAAGAGTTTTCTCTCCAAAATCCATCCCTTGTAAAGCTATGGGTGGGTGCTATTTATAGACACCTCATGATGTAGGATGGAGCCCATGTGCAAGGCACATGGGGAATATTCTCTCTAACCACCTTGTCCGAGGAGGTGACCTCTCCGAGGATAAGGAAAATCCTCGAAGAGGAGATCAACCTCTCGGCGAATCCTTCTTCTTAGCCATACCTAACCAATGATCCCCAATCATCCCAAAGGGCCGAGGTAGTCCTAAAGGACCCTATGTCGCTAAATATTGCCGAGTCTCATGGACTCCCCGGGGTCGTGCCACCTCGACCCGGGTATAGGCTAGTTTAACCGAAGAGTGAATTTATCTCCACTCACCGTCCTCGGGATCGGGTCCTTTGTTCGAACTCCATTACGCCCATGGTTTTGGTGCGTAGATCCCGGAAAGCTCCGAGCCCGTAAGTGTTCTGGGACTCATTGACGGAGCGACTTCTAGATTGCGTTTGAATCTGTTCGAAGCTCGAGTGCCTCGGATCTCTAGGCTTGCTCAATACCCTTTCGAGTCCGGGCCCAAGTAAGTTTCTAAGTTCGTGGATCCGAACCCTTCAAGGCTTGGAGCAATTCGGCCCGTTTGATGGCAATTAATCTGGGCCCACCAATCTTGGAATTGTGATAAATTTGGGCCTACCAACCTTGGGCTATTGGGCCTAATTAATTTAGTGGGCTCAAATTAGCTCATCTTACATACTTTAAGAAATATATGATATAAGAGCATTTTCAACGTTGTATCTTTTTTTTATTAAATTTAAATAAAAAATTAAATAGAAATTTCATTTGATATCATGGTTCTAACGGAGGATTTTGAACTTTTATCAAAACACCGGACGGACGATTAAAAGAATGTTCGATCGATCAACCAGTCAGTGCAATTTTTTCACAAACTTTTGAAAGGAGGTGGTCATTCGGTGGGACAACCAGCCAAATATCCGACCAATCGTCCGGTGGTGAACATGACTTGTAGCTTCAACGGGTATAAACAATGATTTGATGAAAGGTACATTCATCCTCAATTTGATTAATAATTTGAGAAATCTTAGATTTGATGAAACGTAGTGTTGGATTGGAGTAGCAAAAGGTGAATTTTTTTTTATCAAATTTAAATTTGATGAAATATTTAGTTTTGGATTGGAGACGGTCTAACGTATTAAAAAATAAAATATTAATGTATAACGTGTGAGAGGGAGATTTATATTTGGACCTCAATCAAGGTCTTTCCTTGGACAAAACGAGGCCACATGCTCAACCAGGGTTTGAGCAGGGTCAGATGTTGGATACCTACTAGACCGAGGTCTTAGCCCGGTCAAGTTGGGGACAAGCTTGTGGTACTAGCCCGGTCTGAAGATGTGCATTTCACTAAGTTGGACGGAATTTGTCCTCAGAATACTAGGTTCGACTGAATAAGAGCTCGTTGTGAACTAAAAGCTCGGTTGAGCCCACACTTAGGTTTGCCCGACGAGATTGGGCAACTAGCATCGTCCCGAGGGAAGGTTATGGCGTCGTGCTAAGCATAGCTTGGTAAGAAGTGCTACGTGGCATGATTGGATTGTAGGAAGGAGATTCCGCCTTTCATACATGTCAATATCGTTATGCGATTTCGCCATTTGGTGTTTGGTAGTATTTACGCCTACACGTGGAAGAAGGTAAGAGGGGAACATATCCATGCGTCAGGAGGAAGACGGACAGAGAGGAGCACGCATAAACTATATAAACGGTGCTATGCCTCTATGCACAGCCCTGGAACTTCTAATTATTAGAGTTACCTACCATTTTTGTCTCTTTTCTCTCTCTCTCTCTCTTTTTCTCCTTCTCTCTAAGTGTGTTAACCTGATCGTCGGAGGGATTTTCCGACTACACGCCGTCGGGTAGCTCACCGTCTTTGTGTTCTCAGGTTACTCGGAAAGAAATGAAGCTTGGACACGAAGTACACGGAAAGTGACGAACATTTGCCCCCCATACAATGTGAGTTCAAAATATTTAAAATGAAAGACAAAAGGCATGAAAATTATATATATTTATCAATGTTTTTGTATTTTACTTTTAGCTTGTTTAACAAATTAAATTACATATATATAAGTTATTTATTTAATTTTTGAGTAAATTACACCTCCGTCCTTGAAGTTTATGATTAATTCAAATATCTCCCTCGTATTTGAAAAATTAAACCAACGCCTTTGTTAGAACGTGTCTTTTATTAATGTTAACATACAATGTAAAAGTATCAAATTACCCTCAACAATTATTGCCAAATTATCTTATTGTCCTAAATCCATGATTCATCATGACCAACTCCTAAAACATAACTCTAATCCTTTCCCACTCCCCCCACTGTATGGCACCACCAATCAGTCCCATTCCTCCCTCAACACTACTTTTATACAACCACCGCTATACCTCCATAAGACCACCATCTCACGTTCGCCTCCGTGTGACTTACATCCTCCACATCCACGCCACCACAATCTCACGCCTATTTCCACACTCGGTTCCGAATTCACCTTTGGTTGTCAAACTCAAATCAGGTTGCCAATCTCACTCATGAATTTTCAGGTATGAATATTGGCCATTTTCCGAATCCTAGGTCGTGAATCTCAAGTCGATCGACCACCACTCTATCTTAACCGAAAAAGTTATCTCTCTGTGTCGTTTCTCTTCACCGATGGTGGTGTTCCGAAATCGCGGTGCTGATGATTTGTTAGAGTGGGCGATCACCAGTTGTTTGATGAAAGTTCAAACAGAGACCCTAGTTGTTATTGAGTTTTCACACCAAACGTCAAGCTCTCTTTCAACCTCGCCATCTTTTGCTTCCGCTTCTATGACCACGTTGACTTCATCAATCCTTCCACCGTGCTTGGGTCGCTTGAATCTCCTTAACAACAGTGTATATTATGTGTTAATTGGTGGGTTGTGTAAAGAGAATAAAGTAGAAGATGCAAGTAAGACAATTTCCAACGCTTCATCAAACTTGGCATCAGATTTGAATTTTGGTGAAAAAGTCACTTTTTGGTGCTCCAATGGTTTTAGCAAACAAGTATCAAAATGAGAATTCAGCAAATAATTCATCAAAGTGAGAACAGGTTGCTGCTTTCACCAATGCACTGTGCATAGCCGTTAAAGTAGAAATTTGTCAAAATTTTACACATGGTGGTCGACCACCTAGTCGACCACCCGGTTGACCAACCGGTCGACCAGCTCATGCAAATGGTTCAAAAATTGGTAGGTTCAAACAGTTCAAAAAGGTAAAAATAAATAAATAAATAAAAATTGCCTTACCGGTCGATCAACCGGTTGACCCACGGGATGATTCTTCTTTTTGATGCATCGTTGGAGCAACTGATATCAGATTGAAAAAATGAGCCATTTTTTACTCAAATTTGGTGAAAAAAATACTGAACCGTTGGAGATGCTCTAAGGTGTTTGATGAAATGATTGATAGAGTGCTGGTAGTTTTTTGTAGATTGAATGGTGGTGATTGGGTGTACTTGGAGTGAAGTGGGTGATGGTAGCAGTAAGGGTGGCACAGTGGAAAGTTAAAAGGTAGCTGTGATGGCGGTGGGAGGTGTGTGATGCTGTGATGATGGTTGATCATGTTAGCTTGTTTCAATCATTTTGGGGCAACTGAAAATGGAGAGCCGGTAAATTTTATTGGGTTAGTGGTGTGAGTGGCCAAAAAAGCTGCCATGGGGTCTTTAAGGTGGGCAGTGGTGTTATAGTAGTTACAGTGGTTGATGGTGGGCATATAATGCCAGTTAAAATGATGAAAATGGTGCATTATGGTTTTAGGATTATGAAAATGGGGATTTGGCATAGCAAGGATAAATATGGCATTTTAAAGTAATTAAAGGGTGACATTGTGACGCCCCAAATTTTTTTTTTGAGACATCATAACAATAACTTGCTAGATAAAATTTTAACTACTAATTAGGAAATTTTTAATTCTTACATAGTCAAGGTCCAACAACAAAATAAAACTACAAGTTCACACACAACGTCACAACATAGTTAAATACTAATACAAGAGATAACAGGATTTTATTTTGATAAAATCTTGACTCTAAGTTAGCCCATGTTCGATATTAGCAGCAGCTCCAATTTCAGCCTCAGTCCCTTCTTCGACATAATCTGGCATGAAACGCCAGGGCAACAAAATATATGCCATGAGTTTTGCAACACAGTAAGAAAACATAACCAACCTACCATTCTTTTTGAGAAAAATAATGAGATTACAAACACGAGATAAAAATATAATCGTAAACATAAATTACAACCATTAAAATAATTCAAATAATTTTAATAACTTAAGTGACTTTTGAAATCTTGCCAAAGAGGTTTAACTTACGAACCACTAAGTCATGGCCACGGTTAATTTGGAACCCCCCCTGGTCAAATATTCAAGAACTACCAAAGATGACCACGCCCGGAGTTATATACCCAAGCCGTGACATCCGTGGTCTGCCCCAAGGGAACGGTTTGCCAAGGGTACGTAACTTCCCTGCGTGCCACCCGCACATGCACCCTTATTCCAAAACCAAATACCGATAAGGGTTCAAATAATCCCCGTGCCATCTTAGGGTTTCGTGACACAATTTACTTAAAAATTATTAAAAACCAGGGCTCACCCTGAATACCCGGTATTAATCCTTTATCAGTGACTTTATATATACCGTTAATCATTTTGGTTAATTTATATATTAAATACAAATTATTCAAATCTCAATCACCAATAACGTTATACCAACTAAAGAAAAACTCCCAACATAAAACATTATGCATGTCACACAATAATAGTTCAATGTACAAAATTTAGTAGACAATTACTTAAAACCATGGTATGAACATAATAACTTGGATATAAGAAATAAACCATAAATACACACATGCACAAATTTTTGATTTACAAAATTAGACTAGCACAATATTAAAGTGATGATTTTATCCTGTCTAGAAAAATTTTCAGAATATATATCTTGCAAATAAAATTATAAATACATTACTTATACAACTCTAAAATTCATATCAATTTACAGAATACTCAATAAAAATGTTATGGTCATTTTTCAGAAAGAATTTTCCAAAAATAAATTATAAAGAATTCTTAAAAATCCCAAGGGTGTTTATGACAATGATTTGTCACATTTCCTTACATTAATTCCATGCTTAAATTTATAGATCAAACCCATAATCTAAAAATTTATCATGAAACTAGACTTCTCAAATTTCATCTTTTAGTTAGAAATTACCAGATTTGGCTTAGTATAGAATTTTAAATAAATTTTGAAATACATGGTAAAATCTGTCTTACAGTTTCAGATTTAGTTAAAAATTTGTATAAATTCTTAGCAAGCTCAAAAATTGTTGCCAAAATTCCTGGATGAACCAGATATCATTCTCAACAACTTTGTAGAAGAATTCATCTCGAAATTTTGGTATAAAATTGTCTAAAAATTCGGGCAAACATTATGGCAGATTCAAAACGGATTATTTTCAACACAGTTTCAAATTTAATTAAAAATTTGTATCAATTCGTAGAAAGCTCAAAAATTGTTGCCAAAATTCCTGAATGAACTAGATATCATTCTCAACAACTTTGTAGAAGAAATCATCTCGAAATTTTGAGTATAACATTGTCTAAAAATTCGGGCAAACATTATGGCAGATTCAAAACAGATTATTTTCAACACAGTTTCAGATTTAATTAAAAATTTGTATAAATTCGTAGAAAGCTCAAAAATTGTTGCCAAAATTCCTGGATGAACTAGATATCATTCTCAACAACTTTGTAGAAGAAATCATCTCGAAATTTTGAGTATAAAAGTGTCTAAAAATTCGGGCAAACATTATGGCAGATTCAAAACAGATTATTTTCAACACAGTTTCAGATTTAATTAAAAATTTGTATAAATTCTTAGAAAGCTCAAAAATTGTTGCCAAAATTCCTGGATGAACTAGATATCATTCTCAACAACTTTGTAGAAGAAATCATCTCGAAATTTTGAGTATAAAATTATCTAAAAATTCGTACAACTTTCTGGCAGATTTAAAGGGTCAAATAGCATCTTCAATAATCTTTTAATTGCATAAACTATACATGCAAGTCCAAATTCCACAATATTATCATGATTTTCAGATTACCAATATTTAATATACCATCATAAAATTTTTATACAAGTACAAATAAAATCCTATCTACAAGTTTAGACAATTTATCATATGTATATAATCTGAAAATTTCAAATATATAATAAAAAAAAATGAGAGGATTGAGAGGGTTTTCTTACTTAATATTAGAATTCAAATGGGTGATGAAATGGTAGAAAAATTTTGCTTCCTTAACCTTCCCCTCTTCTTTTCCTTCTACTGAATCTCTCCTCACTCGTATATACTTCTTTTGTTTGTATGTGAGAATAAACTTAGTCTATCTAGGGTATATATAGACAGATCTCTTTCTCTCTCTCTCTCTCTCTCTCTTTTTCTCTTTCTCATTATGTTATTCTCTGCCACAAATTTTACTCTACCCAAGAGTCATGATGTAGTGGAATTTACCAAGCTTACATGCAAGTTAGCATGTGGTATACCCTTGCCACCGAATCTGATTCTCTTTTTTTTTCTTTTTTTTTTTCACTATTATATATTTTAGGTAGATTCTGAATAAAATTAATTAATTTTTTTTTTCTTTTAAGAATAATTTAAATATGGGTTTTCACAGACATAAGTAAAATCTGTTAGTAGATTTAACGGTTAACTAATAGAGGGGTGTTTCTGTAATGCACTTACAAATCTCAAGGAAGGAGATGTAATTTCTTGAATCACGGAAGTGTTAAAACCTCAAGAGGTGTAGGTGTGATTTACCCTTAATTTTGGGGAGATTAGTTCTGATTAATTGGGTTTTGGCATGTGGAGTTGCACTCGTACTAGTAAATATACGCGTTATCTTGAGTAAATTTTGAAAGTAATAGTGATATAATACCGCAGTATCACTAGAGGTGACAAACGAAATAAATGAGACAAATAATTAACTGTTTAAGGTTAGTTTGATAGTTTAACAAATTTTAAAATTCATTCAAGTTTGATTTATTAAATTTTTGAACCAATCTTAAATGAGGTTTTATCGAGCCGAGCTCGAGTAGTTTGATATTTTAACATAATTATAGGCTTCTTGAATCGAGTTAAACAAGTAACTGACTGTTTAAACTTAGTTTAAAAAATTTAACAAGCTCTTAAGCTTGACTTATTTACTTAACAAATTGAATTCAAACAAGCTTTAACGAACTGAACACGAGTCGCACACAAGATGTTTGGTTCATTTATCACCCTTAAGGCCTTGTTTGGGAATAGTTTTTAGTGACTTATTGAGTCTTTTTTTTTTGGCTAAAACATGAGATGAAAAAACACTAATTGCTTGGTTTGTGTTTTCTAAAAACACTTTTCAGAAATTTCTACTTTCTTGTTTTTCGTATTTTTTTGTTTTTATTGATTTTTTTTAATATTTTAAGTAATTTTTAAAAAAATTTTAGACACATCTAACATAAATACACTTAAAAAGTATAATTTTTGTAAAAATAAAATAAAAAATAAAAAAACTTTAAAAATTTCACTAAATACCAAAAAAAAAAAAAAAACGAAAATTCAGTATATATATTTGTTTGTATTTTTTAATTTTTTGAAATATTTTTTCACAAATATTTTACTTTTTAGATACATCTAAGTAAGGTGCATCTAAAAAAGTAAAAAAAAATACTCAATTTTTTAAAAAATATTTACTAAACACAAAAAAACACGAAAAACAAAAAAATCAATTTTCAAAAAACTGAAACTAAACACCCTAAAAATATGTTTTTATGACTTTTTAATTTTTTACACAAAAAATGTGTAATAAGTAAAGTGAATGGAAAAAAAATATTTAACTTCTAAATATTTGTTGCATTTTGAATATTTTTAGTGACTTTAACTTTTAAATTATTTTAACTTGTTGTCAACCAGCCCTAAGAGCACTCTTTTAGACAGGGATTACGACAAAGAAAAAAGAGTGGGAGCTCTAGAAAATTCTTATGGTGTGTGGGTTCTACAATGATATAATATTTGTGTCTTGTGTTTTTTTTTTCCATTGTAAAATTATTAGAGTTTTATTAGAGTTTCAAAATTAGAAAGACATATCATTTATGTTATAAAAAACTATTTTATTTATTTTTTGAGCTAGTGAAACAAGACTAGAGTTTATTTGAAAATTGATTATTTCAATTAAATTTTTTATTTAGAAATATATATATAAAAGTAAAGAAAACTATGTAATATCTTATAGTAATTTTTTTATTTTTTTTTGACTATATTAATTTTTTTTCAAACAAGGCCTTATTTACTTGTGAGTTTTTGATTGGAGGTTAACTTTTATATTATTTTTGGGATTATATCTTCCCCTTTGGCAAACATGGTGTAATTTCATTGAAAAAATTTCAAATCAAGCGAGGCTTTCAAAATAATTGCATACTAATGAAAAACTTTATATTTTTAATAATTATAATTTGTAAACTTTATTATTAATATGTAATTTTTTGTTCTCACCAATGGGTTATTTTTCCAATTTCATCAATTTAATATCAAATTTAGGATATCTTAAAGTTTTCATCAAATTAAAAATAGTTGTGCCTTTCATCAATTTACCGTTCATAATTACTGGAGATGCAAGGTATACATCATCATCGGATGATTGACCGGATGTCTAATCGATCGTCATTTCGATTGACCATCTCCTTGCAAAAATTTATAAGAAAATTATAGTAACCAGACATCCCCAATCAGCTGTTAATTTAATAAAATTTCAAATTATTCTATTGAAATGTACCATATTAAATAAAATTTTTACTCTCAAACTTCTACTAATTTAATAATAATAAAAAAAAGACATTAGAGATGCTCTTAACCATCAAAATAAGTACTCACCATGCTCTTAGAGTATCTCCAACGCTTAACCAAAATTTTCATCAAATTTGAGTTAAAAAAAGTCAATTTTCTCAATTTGATACCACTGGCTCCAACGGTGAGCATCAAAAGGGGGGGCGACCGATTGGTTGACCGGCGGGGTGACCGGCCGGTCGACCGGTAAGGCCATTTTTTTTTTTTTTTACCTATTTGAGTATTTTTTGACCGATTTAAACCTACCTATTTGAAAGGGAACCGGTCGACCAGTTGGTCAACCGGCCGATCAACTAGCCAGTTGACCGGTTGTTTTCCTCCAATGGTCACGCATAGTAATTTGATGAAACCTGTATTCTGTTCTCAATTTGATGATTTTTTTGATAAATTCTCAAAAATATCATTTTCATCAAATTTTAAATCTGGAGATGGTCCTAACCATCAAGATAAGTACTCACCACTTATTTTATTTCCTTTTCTTTTGTCCCCAAACCCTCCTTCCAAACGGAGTGTTAGCCTGCGAGCACAGGGGTTTCGGCATCTGAAATGCTTGAGGAAGGTTTTGAAGTGCTTGAAAGTTGAAACACACAGAGTCTCTCTCTCTCCCCATCTGACTACCTCAGAGCTGCGTCAAGTGTACATTGAAAACTAGGGTTTTCTGTTCTTTTGGACAATGGAGGCTGTGGTGATTGATGCTGGGTCTAAACTCCTCAAAGCTGGTTTCGCAGTTCCAGATCAGGCTCCTTCCATGGTAACCGAAAACCCTTTACTAAATTCATCATTTTGTGTGTTCTCCCCTCTCCCATTCTCTTTTCCCTCTGTTTGGTTGCCAAGAAACCTCAAGAAAATTGATGAATTTTTTTGTGGTTGCTTCTAAGCAATACAACCACAAAAAAATTGAGCTAACAGAGAAAGAAAAAAAGAGTTAAGAACTCCAGTTGAGTGAGTCTAATATATATATATATGTTTGTGAATTAGCTGAGTTTTCCATTATCTTTCCTATTGTTTGTTCGTTTGTTTTGTTGTTTGGATGACCTTCTACTTTCCATGGCACAACCAGGTCCTGTCTTTTGTAAAAGACCTTACTATTTGTATGTAAAAAGAAGAGTATTGCTAATAAAAATAAAAAGGAATATCGTTGGGGTTCTTCGAGGGTCCCCTTTCCTCCTGCAATTTGTTGGTAAAATTATGCTTCCTCACTGTGTGTTTATTTCCAATATAAATAGAAAACCCCTCCTTGAATCTGGGAGTAGGATAAACAAAGCTAAAGGGATAACAATCTAATCTCTTACGCTGTGTTTGGTTGGAAGATTTGAGGAGGGATTTGGAAAGGGAAAGGGAAAAGTTAGGTGAAATGTGAATAAAATATACCTACATTTTACCTAGTTTCACACACCTTTTCCCTTTCCCTTTCCAAATCCCTCCCAAAATCCTTCAACCAAAAACAACATTAAAAGATAGCAACCTAATCTCTAAGGAAAGGATTACAATCTGATCCTTATTATTCTGTTACTACTAACTAGAAATCATAAATTACAAATTGAAGGATAAGATTAGCTAGATAAGCCTAATCAGGTACGTAACATTCCTTCCCTCTCAGACCCAGCCTTGTTCTCGTGGATGAATTTTGGAAACTTTTTTCTCAACTTGTAATATAACTCCCAAGTGGCGTCTTCTTTATCTAACCCCTTCCATTGGACCAGCACTTTAGTTACAGCCCGATTGCCCTTCTTCAACATCCGTTGGTCTAAAATACATAATGGTTCAGTGCAAATAACCCCTTCATGATCAAATAGAGGTAATTGAGTTTGGATGGCCACCTTGCTGCCCAACTGTTTCTTTAGACAAGAAACATGAAATACCGGGTGGATGTGGGACTCATTTGGTAGCTCAAGCCTGTATGCCACTTCGCCAATCTTCTCTAGCACCTTAAAAGGACCATAGAATTTAGAAGAAAGCTTTAATTTGGAGCAAAGGCTCACTGTTTGCTGCCGATAAGGTTGTAACTTTAGGAAAACCCAATCGCCGACTTCAAAAGCTCTTTTGGTCCTCCTGTGGTCGGTAGTAATTTTCATCTTGTGCTGGGCTTTTTGCAAATTCTCCTTCAGCGAGTGTAAAAAGGATTCCCGGCTTCATAATGCCTTCTCTACAACCTCAACTTTGGTAGTACCTTTAACATACGAAATCAATCGAGGAGGAGGAACCCCATATACAATCTCATATGGTGTCATGCTGGCGGAAGAATGCATATTGGTATTATACCAAAACTTAGGTAGAGCAATCCAATTGGCCCATTCCTTCGGTTGCAAACTGCAGAAAATTCGAAGATATTGCTCAAAACATTTGTTCACTATCTCCGTTTGGCCATCAGATTGTGGATGGTAGGCGGAACTCATGTTTAGGACTGTTCCCTGCAACTTAAAGAATTCTTGCCAGAAGTTAGAAAGAAAAATTGGATCTCTGCCACTTACAATGGATGTAGGCATTCCATGAAGTTTGAAGACATGCTCCAAGAAAAGATTTGCTACTGTACTAGCTTTGTGAGGGTGGAAAAGAGCAATAAAGTGAGAGTACTTTGAGAGTCGATCTACTACCACCATGATGACATTTTGCCCTTGAGATTTGGATAATCCATCAATAAAATCCATGGATATGGCTGTCCATATTTGAGAGGGAATCTCTAACAGTTGAAGAAGACCTGTAGGATGGACATTTTCAACTTTGTTTCTTTGGCATGGATCACACTCCTTGATGTAATTCTTAATGTCTTTTTTTCATCCCGGGCTAGTAAAAATCTGTCTTCATTCTTAGATAGGTTTTGTGGAAACCAACATGTCTTCCCATTGGACTATCATGGAGTTGTGCAAGAACTCGACTTTGAAAGGAGGATTGAGGAGAAAGGTAGAAGTGCCCTTTGTAGAACAGAATGCCTCTTTCTTTAATAAACTTGGTAGCATCCACCTTCCCTTCCTTGAGTTGGGAAACTATGTGCTGGACATGAGCATCAATAGCATGCTCTCTTTGTAATTCTTCTGCCCACGTTGCAGTAGGGAAAAAGATAGCAAATGTCTCTCCGTTTTTCCGAGATAAAGCATCTGCCATAGTATTGAGTAGCCCACCTTTTGTTCTAATAGGAACTTGAGGCTTTGTTGATCAGTTTTAACCACAAATCTGCAACCAAACAAATATGACCTCCATTTCCGTATCGCAAGCACTAGAGCCAACAATTCTTTTTCATAGGTTGAAAGAAATGGAGCCGTTCCTTTGAGTTCCTTACTGAAGTAAGCCAGCGGTCTACTTTCTTGGGTGAGTATTGCTCCAACTCCGCTGCCTGAAGCATCACACTCGACATAAAATATTTTATTGAAATTGGGTAGAGCTAAGACTGGTGGACGGGTCATGGCTTCTTTGAGTTGTGTGAAGGCTATTAGGCTAATACAGATTCCTTAGTCCCTGCAAATTAGTTTTTCTTCGGCATTTCAGTCATAGGGCGTGCAATTTTCCCATGGTCACGAATGAACTGACGATAATAACTAGTGAGGCCTAAAAACCCCCGCAAGCCTTTAATGTTGTTCGGTCTTGGCCACTCCAACATGCATCGGATTTTTTCGGGATCAGCTTCAACTCCTTTTTCTGAGATGACATGGCCTAAATATTCAACTATAGTGCAACCAAATGCACACTTGCTCTCCTTGGCATAAAAACGATTAGTACGAAGAACATCTAAGACAAGTTTAAGGTTAATCAAATGATCATCCCATGATAAATTGTAAGCTAATATGTCATCAAAAAGGCAAGTACGAACATTCTAAGGAATGGTCGAAAAGCTTCATTCATGACACCTTGAAATGTAGAAGGTGCATTCGTAAGCACAAATTTGCGACCAAACAAATATGATCTCCATTTCCGTATCGCAAGCTACTTCACTCAGGCCTATCTTGTTCTAACCTTCCTACTATCAAGGACATTACAACAACAAAGAACCTAGCTATTGGCTACCATCCAAGAACAAGAACTACTAGTAGCTGGAGGGGCAGGATAGGCTAAGAAGGCAGTCAAGGACATCAAGAAATAGAGCCGTTCCTTTGAGTCCCTTATTGAAGTAAGCCAACAGTCTACTCTCCTGGGTGAGTACTGCTCCAACTCCGGTGCCTGAAGCATCACACTCGACATAAAATATTTTATTGAAATTGGGTAGAGCTAAGACTGGTGGATGGGTCATGGCTTCCTTGAGTTGTGTGGAGGCTAAGACGGATTCCTCAGTCCATGCAAAAGAGTTTTTCTTTAGCATTTTAGTCATAGGGCGTGCAATTTTCCCATAGTCACGAATGAACCGACGATAATAACCAGTAAGGCCTAAAAACCCCCCCAACCCTTTAATGTTGTTTGGTCTTGGCCACTCTAACATGCATCTGATTTTTTCGGGATCGGCTTCAACTCCTTTTTTTGAGATGACATGGCCTAAATATTCAACGATAGTGCAACCAAATGCACACTTGCTCTCCTTGGCATAAAAACGATTAGTACGAAGAACATCTAAGACAAGTTTAAGGTTAATCAAGTGATCATCCCATGATAAATTGTAAACTAATATGTCATCAAAAAAGACAAGTACGAACATTCTAAGGAATGGCCGAAAAGGTGCATCTGTAAGCCCAAACGGCATGACCAAAAATTCAAAATGACCTTCATGAGTACGGAAAGCAATTTTGGGAACATTCTCTGGCTCGACTCGAACCTGGTAATACCCAGATCAAAGGTCTAACTTGGAGAAGAATCGAGTCCCATGGAGCTCGTCGAGCAACTCCTCAATGGTTGGAATAGGAAAGCGATCTTTTATAGTTTGTTGATTGAGGGCACGATAGTCAATACATAATCTCCAAGACCCATCGCTTTTTCGAACTAGGAGGACTGGCGAGGCAAAAGGACTTTGACTAGGTTGGATGACCCCTGACTGTAAAAGTTTAGCAACCAACTTTTCAATTTCTGTTTTTTGTACATGAGGATACCTGTATGGGCGTATGTTCACTGGTTGTGCATCTGGCTTAAGAGGAATTTGGTGATCTTGCACCCGGGAGGGAGGGGGGGGGGGAAGACCCTTAAGTTCACCAAATACATCAGCTCTGATAGCAATGTAAAAGACCTTACTAATTATATGTAAAAAGAAGAGTATTGCTAATAAAAAAAAAGGAATATCGTTGGGGTTCTTCGAGGGTCCCCTTTCCTCCTGCAATTTGTTGGTAAAATTATGCTTGCTCACTGTGTGTTTATTTCCAATATAAATAGAAAACCCCTCTGTGAATCTAGGAGTAGGATAAACAAAGCTAAAGGGATAACAATCTAATCTCTTAAAGAGATAGCAACCTAATCTCTAAGGAAAGGATTACAACCTGATCCTTATTATTCTGTTACTACTAACTAGAAATCATAAATTACAAATTGAAGGATAAGATTAGCTAGATAAGCCTAATCAGGTATGTAACATCTTTCAACCCATTAGCACAAATGCGAAATTGTTCAAAATTGTGGCTCAACTTAGCTGACAACACAGAAAGTCAGTTAGCTATGAATTTCTCTCAATTTCGTGCAATTAATCTATTTTGACGCACAAACTCAGTTGAATATATTGCAGCTTGATTATGACATCACAGTTTATTTTGCCAGATTAGTTAAGAAAATTTTTACTGTATTTTGAGGATCTTCCCCTCTCCCCTGACTAATATTACTATCAAAATGGGTATGGTTTATCTATATTTATGAATTGGGGTTTGTGTTGATGGTGCCATATGGCTGGGAGTTATATGTGTTTTTAGTATTTTTGAGCATAGTTATAAAAAAATGGTACCATGCCAAGTAGTGTGTTTCCTACTTAAAGCTGTGCAGCAAATTTTTTTGTTTTTTTAGAAGTAAGAGAATAAATATAAAGATCAAGGGGCATACCCCAGGCTAAATAGCAAGGGTGGAGGCCATCTAGGAGAGATGGGAGCCGGCCATCCAAGAGCAAGCATGTAAGCTCAGCAATAGGGTCAACAACAAGAGTTAAAGCTGAAAAAAAAAAAAAAAAAAAAAATTCAATTTGGCCTTGGCATTTACAAAAATAGAGGCTGGTAGTTTGCTCTCATGTTGAATCCACATATTTGACTGGGTACAGGGAATACCTTGGCAGAGTGTCACGGGCCGACTCCTTTAGAGGCGCAGCGGATCAATTTTTGCCCGTGTGGCGCTCAAACTCCACCAAGTTTAAGCCCGCCATAGCTCATTGGCAAATCGAGTGTTGATGGTCCCACCCGTTTGAACATTAGGGCCCAATGCTTTGTCAAGCAAAACAACTTCACAAGGAAGCTCCGTCTTCACCTGGATGCCACAAGTAGGCCTGACGCCTCCAGTGCACCAAGCACGACATAAGTCGCTTCATAGCGCCAAGCTTATCTCAAGCAAGGTGCTCGCCCAACTTAGGTTCATGTCATCAAGGTGCTTAGCCACACAACAATGTGCTAGCAAAGGTCCTCAACTTAGCCGACAAGCCAACGTTGCATGTTGGGTCTTTAATAGCATCTCGAAGTGTCGTAGGGTCTAGCATGCCTCAATAGATGCATATTGGATGGCCACTTAGTCATGCGAAGCCCACAAGCCACCGAGGGTCAATCTCTTGCCCACGGCATAATCCTCGTGCCAGCACGTGTGCTAGATTCCGCCTAAGGCCATTGTGCACCTTAGCGTTGCATCAACGTGTAGCATGAGTAAGGCAACATCTCAATCCGTAGCTTGCTTGTAGCATAATGTAGTCTCTCAATGGACATAGCCAATACGTAGCTTGATGCCTTCATTCGATAGCTCACATATGCGGTGTTGCCATCCAACCGCTTAGCTTAAGCCACGGGATCCCCTCGTGCAAGGTTGAACCCAAACCAAGCACTTGAGTTGGCACACGAGGCCTTTAGTGGTGCCTCGATAGCCCATTCGGTCCAAAACGAGTTCCAAAGATGCCATATTGCGTGGCATAATGGAAGCAACATAGTGGACCTCCCCTCGGGAGGACACGCGCAGTGCCTACATATTGCACTGTCCACGGGGCTCCCAAACCCACGTGGAGACTCTAGACACCCCTCTGGATGCCTAAAGCCCGCCCTTGAGTTGCCCCAAGGTTGCTCACTTCAAGCCCAATTTGGGCGGGGAGGTAGGTAGGTAGCACACCATACCCCCTTATATATGCTTGTTAAGCAATTTGCCATCTGGCAGGAGGAAACATCATACATGTTTGAGGAGTCATAATGATTTTTCATAAATTCTACAAATTGAGAAAAATCATGAAACTTGGTCGGGAACACACTTCCCCCAACACCTCTTTACCATAAAAATTTCAGCCCGAAACTTCTTTGTTTGAATGCCGAAACAACGCGCCAAAGTTCTGCACTATTGGCTGCCACTGCTGGCTGCTGCTGCTGTATTTTGCTGCTGCTGGCAGCGCTGGTTGGCTATTGGCATGGGCTGCGGCCTTGTCGTTTGCTGGCTACATACCTTGGGCTACTTGGGGCCAATGTTAGGCCACGTTGGTGCACTTCCAACGGCCACTCTTGAGCACTCCAATGGCCACACCACCGCGAGCGAAACGTCACGGAGTTAGCCTTGTAAGGCAACCTGCGACACAGAGGCAAGATAACATGTGACCTTTTAGCTAACCCAAATAACTACAAAATAAGACTCTAATAAGACTAAAAACTTGATTTCACCCTATAGAGGACTTCTGATGCTCTTTATACTTCATGTGCATTTGGGTCATGCTCCCTCTGCATTTTGAATGTATTATTTTTGTAGACTGATGTGATTACCTGGTGTATGTATATTCTTTTCCTTCAAATCTATTTTATATGATGATGAATATCTGTAGTTGGGGTGGCCATTTAACTTGTTTAAACTTTGTGGCAGATAATTCCTACCCAAATGAAACAAATGCCTGAAGATGGATCATTGGCTGACATTTTACAATCTGAGGACACTGTTGATCCAGTTGTACGAGGGTTTATCAGAGATTGGGACGCCATAGAAGATCTATTGCACCATACTCTGTATACTGGACTAGGATGGGAAATAGGCAATGAGGGGCAAATTTTATTCACAGATCCACTTTCAACTCCCAAGGTTGTGGAAAACTTTCTCCATTTTATTTTAGTGAAACTAGTGAGTCACATTGCATCATGCGTGCATTCATAATGAAATGTGGGCCGGATGAAATGATAAATGTTGAAAGCTATGCAATTGAATACAATTTTATTTTGTATCACCGGATGAAATGATACTAAGAACCATTTCTTGAACAGGCTGTTAGAGAGCAGCTGGTGCAATTGATGTTTGAAACTTTTAACATCTCGGGCTTTTATGCATCAGAGCAAGCAGTATTATCACTTTATGCTGTAGGGCGTATCTCAGGCTGCACTGTTGATATTGGTCATGGGAAGATAGGTATACAGATGTAGTGAACTAGTATTATTGCCTTTTAGTTCATTAAGTTTGACATGTTAGTGAACATTTCTGTATGTTCAATCAATCTCGTTGATGGTGGCATTTTACTCTGCTATTTCCTAGTTATCCATTTTTCATTTCTTGAATGTGATGCTAAGCATACATAGGTTTGTCTGAGAAGATTGACTTTGGATTTGGTTTGGTTTTGTGGCTAGGATGTCATGGTTATTTATTTCAAATACCTTTTTGCAAGTATGCAAATACCTCAAAACTACTTGAATTTTACATCCCAACTATGTACCATAGTTAATGATCTGTCCCAGGCTAAGCTAGAAATAGCCTACAAGCACTGGTCATTTAATGTGAATGAGTTTTGAATACATTCCTGAGCTTGCTTCACTCTTTATGGATAAACTTGAATGTGCTTTTTATGGGTCTTACATTACCCGAATCAATTTATGACCATCTCGGTTTGTTTGCATCTCTAATGGTTGAAAAGATTTATTTGGTATGAAATTGAGTTATTTAACATGTTTAACAAAATTCATTTTCTTCATTACCATTTTCTTTCTCTTTTGGACGTACAACTGTTTGCAGCTTCACTGAACTGATAGTATGTACTATGTGATCCTGTTGGGCACTTTACCAGATATTGCGCCAGTAATTGAAGGTGCAGTTCAGCACATTGCTTCGAGAAGATTTGAAATTGGTGGCATTGACTTGACGAAGTTGCTTGCTCAGGAGCTTGGTAAATCCAATCCACTGGTGAAGCTCAATACCTCAGATGTTGAGAAAATAAAAGAGCTGTACTCATGTTGTGCTGAAGATGATGTTGCTTATAAGAAGACTCAACAGTCATGTCATGAAGAGCAGCATACTCTACCCGATGGACAGGTTTGTACTTTAATTTTTAAAATAGATAATAAACTAAGTAATTATCTGGGGTTTGAATTTCATTAATTTTCGTTGTGCTTTATCTAGGTACATAGCTTCTTTAGTTTAGACTTCCTTTCATTGCATAGATTCTACTTAATTTCTTTTGGCTTTTTCCTTGTCCTTACTGCCCCGAGCCAAATCACTATTCACTCCTTTCTGGTACATTTGTTTTTTCATTTAAGCAACTCCCATGACTACACATCTGTTTCCTCCCCCCCCCCCCCCCCCCCCCCCCCAGTGACAAGCAGATTGTAGGACATGGTTTTTCTTCTACCTAAGGTTCTGCTGGTTGAATATGCACATAGTTGATAATGCAAACCAAAGTGAATGAATGTTATTTGTAAATTGTAATGTTTATTGTATTTTTTGCCACTAATTCAGTTATTATTTCAGGCATTTCTGAGCAACTCTTGTTTATGTGTATATGAAATTTGCAATATATTTTCTCTTAGGATACAAGCAAACTAAAGGGGGAATTACAAAATACATCAAGGACATGATGAAATCCGAGAAACCTTAGAATTTTTGTGAACCTAAAAATCAATCTCAACTCATCAAAATTAAATAAGTTAAATGGGATAATTCATCAAACTGTGCATGTTTCTGCACATATATCAATGTGTGTATGAGAGAGAGGGAGGGAGGATGTGGAATCGTAGATAGAAACAATGACAATGACAAGTGCTCTTGAATGATCTATTCCTTGATATATTCGGACCTTAGTTGTAGGAATTGTGCAACCAGGTGGCGGTTCTTACTCAGAATCGCGATTCTGCATTTCCTAGGAAGAAACGTGTACGAATCGTGTTTCTGTGGAGAGAGAAACGCGATTCAGTCCAAGATCTGATCGTAAAGGGGAGAGAGAGAGAGAGAGAGAGAGAGACAGAGAGACAGAAAGAAACCTGGTCTCGCGACTTCGACCTTCGCTCTAGGCCTAGCCCTAGCCCTAGCCTTCGACGTCGACCTTTGCTCTAGCCCTAGCCTTCGCTTTGTCTTCTTCTGTGTCGATCGCCTTCCTCTTCTCTTTGCCTTCGCCTTCGCCTTCGCCTTCGCCTTCGTCGTCTGCTTTTTCTCCTCCTTCTTCTTCTTCTCTGTCTCTCTGTCTCTCTGTCTCTGATTTGTGTATCTCTTCCCCCTCCCGTTTATAACATATAATAAATAATATAAATAAATATAATAAATAATATAATAAATCTAATTAAATTCTATATAATAAAAAAATATTTAATAAAATCTATAAAATAAATCATTCAATTTTTATTTTTTATTTATTTTTAAAATGAATGTTTATTTGTTATTTATTTTTAAATTTTTTATGTTGTGTTTAATTAATTAGATATTATATAAAATAAAAAAATAATATAAATATTTTATAATAAATGAAAAAATTTAATACAAGTATATAATTATAATATTTCAACATATGATTTTTTATATATATATATATTTTAAAATTTATAACATATATTTTCATTATCATTAGAGAAAAAAAAAATATATAATCTTACAATATATTTTTATATATTATATTATTTAATATATATACAAATGCTCCCTACCAACGATTCTTGGAATGACTACGATTCCTTGCTCCCGCTCCCGCTCCCGCTCCCGCTTCCGCTTCGTGCAACTGAGATTCGGACACAGATCTGCACATAAGTTTAATGCTATCCTATATAGTGGGTCGGTTTGTGAGTCATGGCAGTTGCATGTATTTATATTCTCAAGAAAGGTCTACCTGTAGTTTGTGCATGCTATCCTTAACTTACATGTGCATAGTTCTTTTTCAAAGAGCCCCTTGAGATTCATGATATTTTTTTTCCTTTATAATTTTGTTTTTTGTAACTTCTGGTGAGTTTAGATTTCCAAATGCAAAACTTTGTCATTCTGTTTTCAGGTGATCACCATTGGAAGAGAAAGGTATACTGTTGGCGAGGCTCTATTCCAGCCATCTATTTTGGGTTTAGAGGCCCATGGAATAGTTGAACAACTTGTTCGTAGTATCTCAACCGTGTCATCTGAGAATCACCGTCAACTGCTGGAAAACACTGTACTTTGTGGTGGCACTGTTTCTATGACTGGTGAGTTTTATTTTCTGTGTTTACTAGAGCCGAGATACACTAACATTGCTCTGCCTGTGTGTATAGGAAAAAACTAAGCATTTTGTATAGGCAGTTGACCAGGTAGTTAGTAAACATGATACATTTTAGAAGCATTCTTGGAAGTCATCAATCAATCAAAAAATGTTAGGCCCATTTGTCTTTGCCGCAAAAAAGTTGTTCACCTTGTCAACAGCAACTTATATGCTACCTATCTTAGGGTTGGAATGCACAAATGACGAGTGTGCTTTGTTGATTGCATACCTGATTGGGAATGTACTGTGGCTGGCTGCTGACACCATCTTATATGTTGCCGCTTGCAGGTTTTGAAGATAGGTTCCAGAAAGAAGCAAGCCTTTGCTCATCAGCTATTCGCCCTTCTCTAGTAAAGGTTTTTAATTTCATCATCTCATTGTTTGCCTTTACAACTCCTTTCACAAGACTAGATATTTGTATGTTTTCCAATCTAACGAGTCTCCATTCTAGATGGTTGTAAACTTTGTTGTCCAGTAGATTTTTCATGTTCCTATACGCTGTAGTACCAAAATGATATGCACTGGGATACTAGAAAGCAATGCTGCCTGAGTTTGATTGTGTGACTGATTAAGATTAAGGGAAATTAATAGGTTTAAGGTGTAAAACAAAAGTTGCAGGATTAGTAGAAAGGGCAAGGGATTGGTGATTTGGGGTGATAACCTAAAGAAAACTTAAGATTGACGGTATTTGACTATCATCACAAACCAGATAATCTAAAATTGTCAAAAATCAATTATATTAAATCGAAATGACCACTGCTGTTGCCCATGTCTAGCAAGTTTCAAAATGAAGCAACTTCAAAGAGCAATGCAGCCTATCTAGGAGGCTAAGCAATCACCGGAACTTCTTGCCTCGCAGCTTTTGGACTTATATGATCAGTTCTGTCATTTGCTTCATCACTGCTAATAAAGTGTCTTTTGTTTTAATCCCTTGTTTTATTACATACAGGCTCCAGAATATATGCCAGAGAACTTGACAGCGTATTCAGCATGGGTGGGAGGCGCCATACTTGCGAAAGTTGTGTTCCCTCAAAATCAGCATATGACTAAGGCGGATTACGATGAAACTGGACCTTCCATCGTGCACCGGAAATGTTTTTGAAAATTCAATTCGTAGTTCTTGAATTCTAATTTAGCTTCACAATTGATCGTGATCATCAGCCTCTTGACATGAAAAAAAGAAGAAATGGCTGATTGACTTGTGTTATAAAAATGTACATCAGCACACAAATCCAATTTAGTGGTTTAAAAAGATTGATTCTTAGAGATTATTTCCCTACACCCCATCTACGGTTCTTGTTTGCTTAGTCAATTTTTTTTCATGATTAATCTAGTTGTTATTGTGCCTTCATGAAATGTTTCTTTTGTGTAACAAAGTCTTAGTTGGTTTGTAGTCATGGAGGTTTAGGACATGAGTTTTTGATAAGGGAATTCGATGAATTATCATGCGAATTAGGTTTTAGCTGTTCTTTTAAGGCTGTGTTTGTATTTTGAATGAGGGTTCTACGCAGACTCACCTATTTGTAACCTGGAATTTCTGACTGTTGCATCAACTCTGAATCAGTTATGCTCTGTTACATTGCTGTCGTGAGCCAAGCCTGAGTTCCTCTTGTAAGGATTTAAGCCCTGCTTGGTGTTGTGATGCGCATAGCTTAGAAGATGTTTGTGGTAGTTGAAGTTTTAACTATAGAGTTGAGTTGAACTAAATAACACATTGTTCAAGTTTGTTTTAAAAGTTGAACAAGTTTAAAAAATGTATGCAAACTTGATTTATTTATCTTTTGAGTTGATTTTAAATAATGAGTTTTAATTCAATTGATCATAAATCGAGTTTAAGTTATATAATTTTTAATATAATTAAATAGAAGATATAAATTTATCCAGACAAATTCAAAATCAAGCTATTCTCAGTTGTACATTTTGTTTTTGGTTTTTTGTTTTCATGAAAATTCATAAATCTTAATTTAAAAGGCCAAGGATGCTCATAACCATTGATGTATATATGCATCTGAAACATGATCATTTAAGATCTGTTTGATAATCTCCAAGTTGTTTTTTGACTAAAAAAATAAAAGAACAAATAGTCAGTTTGCTTGGTTAATTAAGTAACCTCTTTATAAAAATATATATATATATATATATTTCTTGAAAATCTCTGCAGATTTGTGTAAAGATTATTTTACTTTCAATACTTTTAGAAATTTCCACAACACTATAAAGGTAATAAGGTAATTTTTATATTTTTCATCAAAAAGCAAAAGTTAAAAAAGGTCTATAAAACTTTCTCCGCAACCAAAAGAGGAAAAATAAAATTGAACCATTATCAAACGCATCTATTTTTTTTTAGATTCTAAAAAAGTGTATATATATATATAATAAAATAAAAAAATTGTCAAACCCCAAATTTTTTTTTTGTAAGTGCTTAATTCTGCAAATAAAGACCGGAGGCCATGATCAAGTGATTTACGTTGAAGTAAAATAATTTACAATTTAAACACTTTATTGCATACTGATGGCGTTCTTCAGTAATGGAAGATGTAAATAAGGGGAGCTTCTATATACACACACCCTTTCCACTCTATACAAATCCTTCTCAATACACACACTAAAAAAATAAACCCTAATATATTTGACTCACTACACACACCTATCATTCCACATATACCCCAAATGTAAATCATACACACACACACCCCCTCTCACACACACACCCGTCTGTCACCCCTCTCACACACACACCCATCTGAGAACCCCTCTCACACACATACCCATCTCTCACACTCTCCACCGTTCCTCCCCAAAAGCTTCATCCATCCATCTGTGTCATTAAAGTATTGGCATTGAAGAGCATTGAAATTTTCACATTTTAGGTTAGTTTACATAGATTAGAATTTTCTCATTCCTATTTTATTTGTAATGTAGGGTTAATTTCTACCATTTTCGAAATTTTCAGTCCACCAATGTAAGTGATTGTCGCAGTTCCTCATTCGGAACTGGTTATTCGAATTTTTTGTTTTTGTTCGGCATTAGAGTTCCGAAATTTTTGCTTCCATTCGGCATTATACTTCCGAAAATATTTACTTGGTTCGGTTTTCAACTTCCGAATATTAGCTATAATTTCGGACAACAACTTCCGAATAGAATTGGTATTTTCGGACAACAACTTCCGAACATAATAGTTATTTTCGGACAACAACTTCCGAACACAATTATTTTTTTTTTTTTCCCTTCTAACACTTAATGAAAACACTTAATTATAACACTTAATTATAACACTCATTACACACACTCTCATTAATTTTACACACTCTCTCATTATAATTTAAAACACTTATTATTTACACACACACTCATTACACACACTCTCATTAATTTTACACACACACTCATTACACACACACTTATAATTTAAAACACTCTCATTAATTTTACACACACTCTGTTTATTTACACACACACTTAGTATTTTTTGCAGATAATATGGATTCTGAATATCAACAACGTGTCCCACATACTGCTTCAAATAGACGACGTCGTCAATTGGATGTAGACCATGAACGGGGACGAAGGCGTGGGCGAGGACGAGGTCAAGGTCGTGGTCGACGTCGTCAATTGTTTTGGTGATTTTTGTAAGATGATATTGTTGTAATGGTAACAGTGGTTAACATTTTTCTTATTACAATGGAATGGCAACAATGGTATTGTAATGACATTGTAATGACATTTTATTTTTAGAATGGAATGGTAACAGTGGTCGTTGATTTTGTAAGTGATATTTTCTTATTATCAAACATTTACATTTGGTGAGCAATTCGAAACATAAAATCCATGTGAATTGACATTACAAATTTTTAAACATTTACTAATATTACAAATTTTTATCCATGTGAATTGACATTACAAATTTTTAAACATTTACTAATATTAAAATCCATGTATCCATAAAATCCATATGAATTAACATTACAAATTTTTAAACATTTACATTTTGTATATAACATTACAAATTTTTAATGGCATTATAAACATAAATTTGCAATTCAAAACTGTAAATTTAGTTTGCAGTTTGCAAATTTGGAATATAAAATGGGAAAAAAAAATTTTACTTCATTCGGAAGTAGTTGTCCGAATTTTTTTTAAAATTTCGGAAGTTGAATGTTGTACAAGTTAACTTTGTTCAGACAACAACTTCCGAATTTATATACTTTGTTCGGACAACAAGTTCCGAAATTAATAAATTTGTTCGGACAACAACTTCCGAAAGTAAGTAATTATTTCGGTTGTAGATTTCCGAACCAAATAATACAATCCGGCCCTGGTTATCCGAACGACGCTGGAAAAAAAAAAGTGATGCTCATTTGGATATCCTCCCCAGGCAAATCGGACTCTGCTCATTTCCAACGCAAATCCTCCAGAACAATGAAGAATAAGTGATGTTCTGTGAAGGTGAGAGGGTAGAGGTGTCTAGGTTCGTTAACAGAGCTGAGATCAACACATTTCATGTTCTTCAACGTGATGGATGTGTGTGCATTGAGACTTTTGCAAATGGGTAGATGTCTAAAATAGTAATTTCATTTAGGGATAAAATTGTAATAAAATTAAATATCATTAAGTGTGTGCAAAGAGGGTATTTGGTGTGTGTATATAGAAGCTCCCGCCATGGATAATAAAATGTTGCAGGTTGATATATACATATATATATATATATATATATATATGAAAAATTACAAAAAATAAAAAATAAAAAATCAAAATTTGAGTCTTGTAATAAAATAAATTTTGATTTTTTTAATTCATCAATTTAAACTCTAATCTTTTGATATGTTTTCAATAGAAACTATGTACCTATTTTTGTTAAGTAAAAATATCGAAAAAAATATATTGTAGTCATTAATTCAATAAAAATAAGTATTTTAGATATTTTTCATAGACCTAAATTAAGTTTAATGACAAAAATATACTTTTTCAACAACTTTAGTTAACAATAATAAGTAAATGGGTTAGATTAAAAACAAATCAAAATATTCGAATTTAAAATGACAATAAAAAATAAAAAATATATTTTGTTACAAGGTTCAAATTCTGAGATTTTTTATTTATTTATAATTTGCCCATATATATCTATATAATAAGGGAGGAAGTTTTTTGAAAATGTATAAAATGTATGTGAAATATATTTTGATCCAATGATTTAAATTACCTCATCTAAATTTCAATGGTTAGGATCTCTTTATTTCCCGCCCAAATGCTCTTTTAGCATCAACGGTTGGAAATCTCTCTCTCCAAAATGTAATGGTCCAAAATGGTCCAATGTAAATTAAAGGAAATCTCTCTCTCCACTCTGTCACAGGTACTCATCTTCTCTCTCTCTGATTTCAATTTTGGAACTCTCTCTTTCTCTCTCTCTCTCTACCGTGCGACGACCACAGACCATCGCGATGCCGACGACCACCAACCACCTCTCCTCTTTGTGTCATCCTCTCTCGACGACACCACCGACCGCCTCCTCTCCTCTCACCCTCCTCTTTCGGCTCTCTCCTCTTTCAAGGTAAACTAGAACTTCCAACTTTTGTGGGTTGGTTTGGTTGGGTTGATCTTGAAATGAGAAGTGAGTTTTGAAAGTTTAAATTTAAGTTTCTTAGTTAAATGGTTGTTTCTGATTTCTGACATGTGGGTTGATCTTCCAACTTAAATGAGTTTCTGATTTCTGATTTTTAAACTTAAATTTTTTGAAAGTTTTGGGTCTGAAATGGGTTTCATTTGTATTAAGGCTAGGAGGATCTGGTGAATATTGAATCGGACATGGAGACATTGTTCTCTGCTGAAAACATGTATGTATGGGTTTCACTTGATTTAGACCCGAAACCTGAAAAGGGTTTCACTTGATAGTCCAGTGTATAAATGGGTTTCACTTGATTTTGTATAGTCCAGTGTATAAATGGGTTTCACTTGATTTTGTGGGTTTGAAGAACATGTGGATTTTCCTTATAAAACAGTGAATGAAAGGAAACCTGATTTCACCTGATAAAACAGTGATTGAAAAACAGTGAAGAAATACCAAGTGAAACCCATTTATTCTATGTACAAAAAGGAACTTTTATGGGTAATGTTTGTAGCTCTGTTTTTGTATAAATTTAAAAACAGATGTCATGTGATACTTTGTGTGATATTGATTGGTGATAATTTTTGTATTCAAAAACAGAGCAACCAATTTGTATAAACATGACAAACATTACATATAGCTAAGTATCACATGACAGAGTATCACATGACAAATATTACATTTAAAAACCCATTTGCTAAAGTTGACATCTGTTTTTAAAAACATTACAGATGTTTTTCAACATTTATACCATCACATACATTTATAACATCACATACATTTATACCATCACTCTGTTTAAAAACAGATGTTTTTAAAAACCCATTTACATTTAATGTTTCTAAAAACCCATACTTTGGTAAAAGTTGACAAACATTACAAACAGAGTGATGGTATAAATTTAAAAACGGATGTCATGTGATACTTTGGTGATAATTTTTGTTCTGTTTTTGGGTGATGGTTTTATATACAAAAACAGAGCAACCAATTTTTAGGTAATGTTTGTCACTGTTTTTGCAAATGAGCTACAGAGTTGGTTGCACTTTTATGGGTAATGTTTTCTTTGTGCGTATATATATTGATTACAAACTTTTAAAGATTTTTTATTTTTTATTTTTATTTTATTTTTATTTTTATTTTTTTTTACAGATAATATACACACACATATATGAAGAGTTGTTTGGGTTTCACGAAACCCATTTACTTTGATTTTGGTAACAACCATTCAAAAAAATAACAGAACACAGACCCAGAAGAATAATATTGATAGTTGGATGATTCCCATTATCCAAAAGCAAGTTAAAAAATTATTGGGATGATTCCCATTTCTCCACAAAATCAAACCGAAAACAAAAATATGAGAGAATATACCATCAACTGGATTTGTTGTGTGTAAATTCCATTGAAACATTTTATCAAACACTTAATAAGTAAGGAATATTTTTTTGCGATTTTTCTATGTGGGTTTTCTAAGTTTAGGCTTAAGTTACAATGATGTGTATATTTTTTCTTTGTTAGGAATAGACATCATTTCAAGCCAAGTAAATAACTAAACATTCTTTCCTACAGAGAGTTTGATTAACCATGCTTGAATGCACTTAGTGCTGGAAATGTGAATGTCTTAATTGATCAAAGTTATCTTATAATTTATTCTTCATTCCCCCCCCCCCCCACACACACGCGCGGGAGCGCGCACACACAAAAATAGTGAGTGAATCCATCATAATTTATTCTACATTCCCCCCAAATAGTGAATGATACATGCCTTGGATATTTGGTGAGGTTAACAAAAATATAGGTATATTCAAATTGGTGAATCAATCAATGGCAGTTGGATCTTATTTTTAATAATAAACAGTGGGCAATTTTTAGAGAGTTGATTTTAGATAGTGGATAATGGATAATGGAGCTTGCTTGCTTATATTTTTTATTCTTCCTTTTGCTTCAGGTACATATGCCTTGGCTTGAAGGTGTGTTTGATTAGCTCATAAAAAGTTGTTATGACTTTGTTTGCTACAATGGTTGATTAGGTAATTAGTCTGCCTTCCTTTGTCAATAATTTGTCGCTTATCTATTGTTTAACTTGGCTTCATTTTACATGTTGTGAAAATTAAGAATCTTAAATTTTTACTAGCTAGGCTTCATTTTATTTGTTGCAGTTTATGTTTTTTGTTTAGAGACGGTAGAGAAACGAGAACCAAGAAGAGCGAGTACTTGATTTTTTTTGAATTTCATACTATTTTGATGATAATCATTGTAATAATTTTTGCTGTAATTTTAAAAATTAGCATTGTTTAGAATGCCTTTATGTTTGATTTTATTGTTTTTCAAAAACAAGATGTTTTAGTTTGTTTTAATTATACTTGAAAAATTCAAGTTAGACAATGAATGAAAGTGTTGTGTGGGTCTATTAGTGAATGTTTCAAGAAATGGAAAGCAATGGCACAACGGCCAATTTAACAAGGGAGCCTTTTTTTTTCTTCACAATTTTAGAAGTTTATTTATTGAGTTTTTTTTTATTGGAATTTTTCTTCTTGATAGGTGATTTTGGGGGTGGAAGAGAAATTTAGATTATATTGATTCAATAGAATAACTTTGTCTATTACTTTTTTCACACCCTATAACTCTACCAGTGCTTAGACATTGTAGGCACAATTGTATATTCATTTTAAAATATATGTGACAAAAAAATGTGGTTATAATAAATTAAATTTTTGTTTGGATGGGTTAGAGTCAATTTTTTTATTCTTCTTCCCTTACTCCTGTGACTCTTAACTCAATATATTTTTGTTTCATTGGGTGAAAACTGTCTGTTATTTTTTACAGGAGCTGAGCCTATTCTTTCCTTTCTTTCTTTTTTTTTTTTTTTTTTTTCTCTCATTTTTTATTTTACTTTCAGAGTGAGGATTGTAAGTTCTGATAAAAAATAAAACAAATTATGCTTTCAGCTTTGCCAATTAAACAATGTTGAGATTGGCTCAATGAGGTTTAGAAAGAATTTGTAAAAAAAAAAAAAACATTAAAGAGGTCTAGAGTAACAAAAGTCAGTTTTAAGCCAATTGGCCATTTTGATTTTTCTTCAAATATTTAGTTTTGGAACTACATTAATTCAGTAGACTATCTATGTTATTAGTTAGTCATCTTGGAGTAATGAGTGATGACATAAACTTACTTTATGCTTGAAGCAGTTTAAACATGCTTTATACTTTTAATTAGATGATTATGCATAATGGTACCTCATAAGTGAAGAAGAAGGTGATTTCACTTTCAACTCTTAATGTTTGTTTCAGCTATTCACTTCTGGATTTATTTATTTTATTTTATTTGTGTTAAAAAAATAAAGTTATTTGAAAATGATCCTGTAGAAATTGATCCTGTACAAACATTATGGTACTTTGATTAATTGTTTTATTTCTTTGTTTTGATTGCTATATTTCTATAAATCAATTTCTAATATCTGATTTCCTCTTACTGCAGTTCATCAATTTTTGACGCAGTTCATCAGTTTCTATAATGAAAGGTATTCAATTTTATTTTTTTTATTTCTTTCATAATATTTTTCATTAAAGTTTTGATAAATATGTCATTTCCTTTCTCTCTCTAATCATTAGTTTTCTCCCAAATTTTAGTTTGTTATTTTATACTATTTTCATATTGTGCTGTGTTTTTTTTGCTGGTGGTCATCAATTTCTAGGTTCTCAATATAATCAAAGATATAACTCTCTCACACAATTTTTCTTTATTACATCTGGTTCATTACTTATATAATTTTGATAAAAGTTAAATTGTTTGGTTTGTTACTTTTTTAGTTATGTTTTAAACAAAGCTCCCTTTCCATTTGCATAAAAGATAGGCAAAATGGAACTAATGAGCAGTAAACCATGATAAAAAAAAAAAAAAATAGTATTGCTCAAACTTTTTGTTTTCATTTGCTTTTTCCACTAGATTATTTTTCTTAATCTTTCTTTATTTCTTATGGAGCTTAATAAATGGTGTTGTAGTAGTCTTTGTAGCTTTTCTGTTAGTGGTTTTGGTGAATGTTAAAGTAGTGGAATGAAATTGAATGGATTAGTATGACCTATGCACTGTACACTAGATTTCTTTTCCCCCCATAAGAAAGTGTTGGCTTGGCCATTACATATTTTGGTGATTGTTGGGAGTATGTGTTGAAAATTTAAACCAAAAAGAAAATGTGCATAATGAGGATTGAAAAAATTGACAAAAGAAAAGAAAAAGGAAGATAAACATAGATAAATCTCTTTTTTTTTTTTTTTTGGTGAACACAGACTAATTTAGTAACAAAATGCCTTTCTTAAAGACTATACGTTGGTAAATTTTGAATTGCTTTGGAAATAACTTTGTGCTAAGTTTTGAAATCCCCCATTGTCAAAATAAAAATTGATGTCTAATTGTCTTTTAAATTGATTTTTCAGGATTTATAAATTTACATTTTATTTAAGACAACTAAAGTTGTAGGTTCTTTTTTCCTCTCTATTTCTGCCTTCTCTTTTTTAACCTCTTGGAATATGAGGACAACAAAATCGTGGTGTAGAGTTTTTGTTGCCCCATTGTTCTTTTTCCATGGTTTAGTTAGTAAAGGAAAACAAATGTTTTCATTTTTTGTCAAGTACATAATAAAGGTAGTAAAACTAGACAAGGAAATATGTGAAGAAAGTGAATTGGACTGTGTGTGATGGCAAGTGGTGTTTGATAAATGATAGATGCTTTTGAGCAGTTAGAAAGTTTATTACATACTATGTGACGTTGATTTGAAAATACTGAACATTAGACATTTTTGCTTTAATCCATCTAATCTAACTTTATTATTATTTTTCAAATTTAATTTTTATTTTTAATTTCAGGCATCGATACTGGAATGGCTATTGAATGACTTTCAAATCCTTTTAACTTTGGCCAATTTTTAGGGCAACAATTTCATTTTTAAAATTGTCTTAGTTAATGTAATTGATGACTTCTTACAAAAGTACAAAATAAAGGAGAAATAATCTTGGGATTAATCTTCTCCTGTCCAATTTTATTACGGGTATACACTGTCATCCCAACATTAATCTTGGGATTAATCTTGGGACAAAATGTTTGGAGATATTGGGATTAATCCCAACATCAATTTTATAGCAACTGTCATCTCAACATTAATCTCAAAATGTTGTCATTGGGGTTTGAAGGAATATTTTCATGTCATAAAGGAGATATTATATGAATTTTTCTTTCCTCTTCACAATGTTTTATTGATTTTGCAATGTTTGTTTTAATGATGGAAGAGTTTTCTTTTTCAATGATCTATTGTTTGATTGTTTTACCTGTTTTAATAATAGAGGTTTATTTATTTTCTATTTTTTTAATTAAAGTGTGAATTGTTTTACCTGTTTTAAGATATTATATAAAATTTTCTTTCCTCTCATTGCAATATACAATTGTTAATTTCTGAAATTCCTCGCTCTTTCATTTTTTATTTCATTGTTTTTACCAGTTACCAAACAAAAATTTCCGACTCTAGAGTAGGAACTGAACTGATTCTCACCAAGGTAATCTCTTTGTCCTTCTCTTTCTGCTCTGTTTTGTTACCCAAAAAAGGTAACATTGGTTTTTAATTCTTGGAACTCTAGAAAATGAAAACCTCGACATCATTTTGATAGGTAAGAAAACCCACCATTTTGATAGCAATTTGTTAGAAACCTATTTTTATTCTTCAAGTCACTGCCTCACTTCTTAGGGGTTTATTTGGTTACTCACTTCTAATTCTGTATAATCTGAACTGCTAACCCCAAATCTTGGCCAAACTTTACTTTTATGAAACATTCATATATGTGGATGTATGCTTAAGTATTTGGTTGTAATCTTTGTTTAAAAAAATAGAATAGTTAATTTTATTTAATGAACCTTGGGTTTAATTTTAGTTAGATTTTCCCATTAACATTGATTTCAAAGAAGCAATTTTTTGAGTTTTGAGATCCTTGGGTTTCATTACTTTGGTTCTTCTATGTTGTGTGCTTTTGGATGATTCATGTAACATTTTTTTAATTAAGATAGTATTGTGTTATGTATAGTTCACAAGTTGAGGCTCAATTTTACCATCAATTGGTCAACCGACTTGACAAGATCGGATGAAAAAAAACTCACCCGCTTCTAATCGAATTATGATTTACAACCCGTTTGGGATTTATGGTTTGAATGAGAGTGAAAAAAAATTGAGTTGACTCGGCCCTTCAGCTCTTTGGGGTGGGTGTGTGAATGAACTCTGTGGGGGTGGGTGTGTAAAAAAAAAAAAAAAATTAAAGACTGTTTTGAAATTATAATTTTTAATTAAAAATTTAAAAATCACTATAAAATATTTTATAATTTTTTTTTAGATTTTTTTTTTGGGGTAAAAAATTAGAAAATTAACTAAGTTAGCAATTTTCAAATAGAGCCTAAATATAGTTGAGAAGAGTTTTATTGGGACATTTTAATGGTTGAGATCAGTTTTATTCAGTTGGGTTAGGTTAGTTTTTTTTTGGAAGAGGGTGTGAGAATCAAAGAGTTTTATTTGGCTTTTCTATTTGTGTAAAATGTGATATGATTTGTGTAAATGTGAAGGGGTGAGAATCTAGCATTTTTATTTGGGTTTTGATACGATAATCTATTTGTGTAAATGTGATATAGTCAGGATTTGAAACTCCAAACGACGCCCCTCCTCTGCAACAAAGCACATAGCCTTTTACAAAGAAACCCAGGTAGTATTTTATTTTTTTCTTATTAGCCCAGAAACTTTTCTTGTTGCAGAAACTTTTCATCCCATAAACTTTTCTTGCTGGTCTTCTCTCTCTATTATAGATGGGCTACATTTCAGTGTTGGTGAATGCATAGGACACATTCCAAGCTCATCATTGGTTAGTTGTATACATATGTGTCAAAACCCTTTAATAGTAATTCTGTTAACTGTGTCTCTGTATCTAATTTTTTTGGCTTGCTAATCAAACATGCACACACTTACCTTTTTTTCTCTCTTTCATTTGCAATATTTTTTTTGGTTTGGCAACCCCATGCTTTGCCATGTAGAAATCTGCAATTGACTAATCATCCTCTAATTTATAGCAATTTTAGTATAATAGAAAATAATTAATTTCAACCAAACTACTAACATACAAGATAACAAAATTCATCCACTTTTCATTCACTAATCATCCTCTAATCTTCAATAACAAAATTCCAAGAAATTGTTAAGTAATTGAAGCACACAAAAAAAAGGAACTCATATCCTATCACGCTTCCATTATAGAAATGGTCAAATTATTTAGTGAACAATCTTTCGATGTGCCCTCATTTGAAGTCATCGTGAATAATCAAGCAATGTATTCACTGTGTGTATATATAGATACTAGGATTCTATGCACACAAAAAATGTATAATAATCTTGCATGGGTGATTTAAGGATAGTTCAAACCCCAAAAGACAATCAATTACATGTTTAAATTATAAGATTATTACGCTAAAAATTATTACAGAGAATGATAAGATTGGTAGTTGGCATTTGAAGGGATAAGATGAAAATAGCAAAGATACATAGAAGAGGAGATTGAGAGATTACAAATATAACAGTTGAAATGTTTGCATAGAAGAAGGCAAAGGATGAGGTGAGAGATGGACACATAGATGGACATGAGTGATGACCCATCACTACTGATTGTCCTATATATAATGCAAAGGACTCCCAGATTGGGGACACTAATAGACCTTCTTGAGGCTCCTTTAGCTTTACCATTCTATGTCAATAATTCAATTTTTTTTTAATTTCCCAACAATGGCTTCAAGACCCATCGTTTAATACCAAAATAGAGGTATTTTACATTGTCTCTTGAATTTCCCTTTATCTGCTCTTGATCGCTGTTGTTGGTTGATTATGTTTGGATTTGTTGTTTGAATTCTGAATCCTGAAGGATTTGTTGTTTGGATTTGTTGGTTGATAATATTTTGTATTACTTTTAAGATTTCATGTACAGCACAGTGCTTCCCTTTTGCAATAGTCAACCTTCTATTTGACATGTAACTTTATAGAGATATGTCCAATTTTGGAGTTAATAATAATGTATTTTGGAGTTGAGCCCATCTCAATCTCAATTAAACCGTGAACGTTTTATTTCTAGGCTTTTAAGTCTGTAGAAAATTTGTCAAAAATTTACCAAATAGGTTTTTGTTTTCAAGCTTCTATTTTTCTCCTTCCTTGAATTTTTCCTTCCTTGAAAGTTCAAACATTGAGTTCAAACATTTGAGGATGTGCTTTGATTGTACTTTTATTTACACCGTGTCTTCAGGCACGGGTATACGCTAGTATATATATATACAACAATAGAGATATGTCCAATTTTGGAGTTAATAATAATGTATTTTGGAGTTGAGCCCATCTCAATCTCAATTAAACCGTGAACGTTTTATTTCTAGGCTTTTAAGTCTGTAGAAAATTTGTCAAAAATTTACCAAATAGGTTTTTGTTTTCAAGCTTCTATTTTTCTCCTTCCTTGAATTTTTCCTTCCTTGAAAGTTCAAACATTGAGTTCAAACATTTGAGGATGTGCTTTGATTGTACTTTTATTTACACCGTGTCTTCAGGCACGGGTATACGCTAGTATATATATATATAAGAAAACATATAGCATATTATCACGTACCGACTCATTGACAATGCGAGTTTTACACCAAACACCTTGTACATGCATATGTATGTGAGCGGTAAGACAGACAAACTAGATCCCTATTGCATTACTTGAATTAGATTCTTAAGTATAATACACATAAATATATAATACCACTTATGAAATTGACTTTTCAAAAAAAAAAAAGAAGCAAGCGCCGAGTCCGCGACGATATGCTAATAGGTGACTTTGCATTTTGCAAATCCACACAAATCCACACAAATCCACTCTACCATTAATATGATTGCCTTAGGAACCCCCTTTTATATATATATATATATATATATAGAAAAAAGGCCTTGATGCTGATTTTTATTTGATTTTGGGAGATATGTTATAAAGAGGGACATAACAGTTGGCTCAATAATCTATTTAACTGTTCCTTGAGATAAGATAAATTACACTTTGTTACCTTTATATTTGGCCACTTTCTCACTTTGGTCCTTACAGTTTTTTTTTTTTTTTGACCCTTTATATTTCAAAATTTTCTCAGTTTACTCCTTAAACTAATTTCTGTTAAAAATTAGACAAAAATGACACATTGATAGTCACGTGACATAAAAATAATATATTTTTATTATACATAACTCACACTTCTGACCAAAACTCAAACCCCAATATAATAATATATTTTTTATATTATGTGACAATTTTCGTAACATTTTCTGTCTAATTTTGAATAGAAGTTAATTTTAAGAATAAATTAGGAAAAACTTAAAACATAAACGGTCAAAATGTGAAAAATAAATTTTAAGGGCCAAGGTAAAAAACTGACCAAACATAAAAGGGCAAGGTGTAATTTACCCCTTGAGATAAGATAGTGACAAGGTTAGAGGTAAATATAACCATAGAATTAGAAAGTAACAAATTATAAGATAGAAAAATATCTCATAGAACCATGGCAAGTTTTAAAGAAAAATCACCATGCAATAAATTAAAAAGCAACATTGAAAAATCAGATGAAATTTAGAAGGTACAAATATAGAAACAATCTTATGGTAAAAATTAACACAAAAAACTCCCAAAGATAGCAACACAATTTATAAGGAATATATAACATGGATAAATACCATGCATCCAATAAATTGCTCTCAGTAAATGAAAATAAAATACATGTAAATTTCTCCATATATACATGAAATTTACATACTATTTTGCATGCCTAGGTTTCCCACAAATTTGTTACAACACTGGATTCAAAAGCTCCAGTTTCGATGGGTGGCCGTTCAGGAAGGCCCTTGGGGATTTAGAGGTGCAGAACAATTATATAGATATAACAGGAGCAATATAAAGAAAACCTACAGAGTGGACTGACCGGGCGGGAGAGATGGGCTCTGTATACCGGTGGGAGTGTTAAAAATCTTATTAGAAGAATATGAAGTTTCTATCCGTTGTGCTATGAACTTGCAACAAAAATACAGACATGTTTCGACTTAGCCCTCAGCCTGGTACGCCATCCTTCATTGCAGAAATGCATATCACCGAGGGAAGATTAATAGGATTCTGCTGGGAGTCTAAGGAGGAGAACAACAGTTTCACTATGGTCTTGGTGTTCAAAGTTCTGCAGTAATCTAGAAAAGAATCAGATTACATTCACTCATTATTTTAAATATTGTATTTTGAAGTATCTTAAAGCCATGTCTGAATAAAAAGTTTCTTCAACTTTCAAGAGAAAGTTCAAGCAGGATAACAAGTACTACTAAATAAAGATGGGTAATAAACTAGTAAAGCATCAATGATCACCAACTGGTTTTAGACAGGTTGTTTAGTGGGATGCTTCGAATAATGTTTAGCATACACATGCTCACCTCTTGAACATTAATCGAGTTTCTCTAATCCTAATTCCTATTCTTGGCTAAAGAGGATGTGCACTGCATATTGGTAAAGCTGTTATATAATGTAAATTTGATGTCACAAGTACCATTCGACAAGACAAACTTCAATACCCGCCCAAAAAAAAAAAAAAAAGCAAGACAAATTTCAATTGCAGACCTACCATTAAGATATTACCAGTAGTCCATGCATGAGCACGATCCATTCTCAAAATGATGAAAGCGTTTTCGGTCCCTTACGGTTATTTTTCGGTTATAAATCTTAGAAATAAGCTTTATTGAGGAGTGACAATCATCACATATTCGTAGGTTTTTAACTACCCAAAGTGGTGTTCGGGGGGCCGTACTAATTAATCCAAAGGCAATTGCGATTTTCTCACTATGATAGATCAAGGTGCTTTCCTTCTCTTCATCTTCCATGTTAAGTAAGACTTGTGAAGTGTCTGGTGTATAACCAAGCAAACACAATTGTCCCGACATCTCTTCCAACATCAAATGGATCTCTTTTGCTTTTGGATGGGAATCATCTTCCACAAGAAACTCATGAATAATTCCATCAAGCTCTATCCAGCTACATCCTGGATCTTTCCTTATGTCCATCTCCTTCATCATCAACCTCACCCCAGTAACAGCCTCCCAATTTCCTAAAGAGGCGTACATATTTGATAATGCCACATAAGCTCCACTGTCATGAGGAGTCATCTCCATTAGAAGTCTCGCTATGCGTTTGCCTACTTCAATGTTTCCATGTATCTTACAAGCACTAAGCAAGGCCTTCAATATTACATCATCCGGTTCAATAGGCATTTCCAAAATGAGTTTTTCGGCCTCTTCTAAAAGTCCGGCACGACCTAAGAGATCAACCATGCAACCATAATGTTCAATCCTAGGTTCTAAGCCAACTACCCTAACCATGTGATCAAAAATCAATCTACCCTTGTGCACTAACCCTCCATGGCTACATGCACTCAACAAAGCAATATATGTCACATCGCTTGGTGTCACTCTCGCTTGCTCCATCCTCCAGAAATGATCCAGTGCATCCTTTGCTCGACCGTGCATGGCAAGCCCGCTGATAATAGCATTCCAAGCGATTACATTCCTTTGCGGGAGGCTCTCAAAAACCTGAAGAGCCTTCTCTATGTTCCCACACTTAGAATACAAATCAATCAAAGCAGAACCAAGCACACCATCAATTTCAATCTTATTTTTCTCCGCATACAAATGTATCCACTTACCCAATTCAAGTGCCCCGAGTCGTGATATTGCTGGAAGAACGCTAACCAGAGTGACATAATTTGGGGACACGTCTTCCATTTGCATATCCCGAAAGAGCTCTATTGCCTCCTTAAAGAACCCATTTTGTGCATACCCAGAAATCATTGAATTCCAAGACACCACACTTCTTTGAGGCATTTTATCAAACAGTTGCCTCGCAGCTTCGAAATCCCCAATTCTAACATACCCGTCAATCATCACGTTCCACAACACCACATTACTACCCAATTGCCTTGATTTGAACAACACATAGGCATCAATCATCACACAACACATAACATACATTCTCACAAGATTACTAACAACAAACTTATCAAAATCCAAACCATACTTTATTATCAAAGCATGAACTTGCTTACCTTCTCGAATCCGACCCGTTCGAGCGCAAGCTTTGAGCACAGACGGAAAAGTGAAGCGATTGGGTTCGATAAACTCGCACTGAACCAAATGACGGAACACAATTAAGGCCTCTATTGGGTCTTCGTCTGCGTTGTCGTTGCTCTCCGAGAGTGCTCTGATGATGGTGTTCCAAGAAAAGCAATTGGGTTGGTCCATCTGGTGGAAGAGGTGGCGGGCGTAGCGGAGGTCGCGGTGGGGAGGGTGGGAGAGAGCGCAGAAGCGGAGGAGTTCGGCGGCGGCAATGGGGTTATGAATGCGGGCGGTTTTGATGAATTTGGCGTGGAATTGGTTCAAATCTCGCATGGTTTTGCATTGTTTGAGGTCTGGGAAGAACGTTGATGGGTGTGGTGGTGAACAAGGAGGGGTTGGCGTTGGGTTGGTTTTGGATATGGTTGGATTCATGGTAGTTGAACAGAGGTTTCAAGAGAGAGAAACAGAGTCTCGAGACTCGATGTGGTTCAATCCATACTGGGGGGTTTATTTGAGCTTTTTGAGTCCATTTATAGCTTTTTAATTTTGAAAAAGTTCTTTTGAATTGTGTGGTTAAACTTAGTTCAAATAATTTTTGATTTTAATAATTTATTTTAATTTAAAAATATTGATTCTGAGAAGTTGTTTATCTTTTATTTTTGATTATTAATTTTTACTGTAGAAATGTTAATTTACAATTATATTTTTAGATTTTTTTAGTTTTATTCTTTTTTAAAATAAAAAAAGATCTAAATGGACTATAAATTATTATTATTATTATTTATGAGAAATGTAGACAAGTAGTGAATAATAAAAAATAAAAATTAATTGAAAAAATTACTTCACAGCTTATTTAACAAACATTACTCAGCAACTTAAATCTATAATCCAACAGTTACATCAAACAGATTAACAACTTCTAATTAAAGTCATAATCTATAATTTGTTAAGTTATAATCTGTTAAGTTATAATTTACAATCTATTTTAACAGTCACATCAAATGGGGCCTCTATAATTATAGAAAAGAGTAGCTACAAATACACCACTTAAAATTTGATTAAAATACAAATCACTTTTTATAATTTTAAAAATTATATTTCATCTCTAAGGTTTTTAATTGGGATTTTTATTGATAAATCTCATTTAGAAGGGTTTTAACCCAAGAAATCTATGAAGGAATTTTTTAACTCACTTAGTCCCATGTATTTATAATTTTATTTTATAAAATCATTTTTCTTGATTTATACTATTTTGTTAAACTCTTATGCTCTTATATTTAATGTTGATATTTAATACACAAATTAAATAACATTGATATTATTATTTTATATTATTATATAATGTGAATATATTTTGAATTGACAACATATTAAAAATAATGTGAACATTCTCTTTTATTGATGTGAATATATTTTTAATTGACAACACATTAAAAATAATATGAACATTATCTCTCACTGATATAAACGTTCACAACACCTTTCTAAAAAATTCTCTTTCATCTAGTGTAGTGATGTGAACGTTCACAACATGTGAACCTTTTTATTTTTAATTGACAACACATTAAAAATAACGTTCATTACATTTTTAATTGACAATACATTCTTATTCACAACATATAGTGATGTGAACATTCACAACATGTGAACATTCTTTCTCATCTAATGTAGTGATGTGAACGTTCACATTCGTATGTTTTGGTATGAATATTCACATCCGTATGTTTTAGTATGAATATTCACATCATGTAATTGACAACACAATGACATGACAACACAATGACAAAAATTCATTTCAAGTTAAGGCTTGTGGTTGTGTAATTGGATGCAATGCTGATGTGAACCTTAACATTACCTTTATCGCAACGTCATCTGATGTAAACATTCACATTCACGTCATCAATAAAGAACCATGTTTAATTTTGCGTGTGTAATATATATTAACATTAAATAGTGGTGTGTAGTTAATGCATTTTTTTGGAGTGAAGATATAATAACAATCAACATTAAATATCAATATTAATGGGGACATGAGAGATTTAGGATATTTTGGTCTTCTTACCTCAAATAGGACCTAATGGAATAGTTAAAAAGAATATGGGTTGGATGGAATAAAACTCTTAAAAAAGGAATTTATCAAAAAAGCTCCCTTTTTAATTTCATAACAAATCATCAATTTTATTAATAAATTATCAAGTCAATTAACAATTTTTAATGATATTAAAATATGTTTCAATTAATAATTTAGATAATTTATTATTGCATAAGAGAATAATTATGAATTTCATTTTTTAGTTAATTTTTTAGTTAATTATGTTAAATTAAAAAAATTCTAACAAGGGGATATCTGTAATTTTTCAAGCTACAAAAGATAATCTGTACTTTAAGCAAACCTCAAGAAATGTATTTGTAATTTAACCTACTTAAAAAAAAAAACACAGCTGAGAGGAACATGAGAGACATAATTAGTGAGAGAGTATAGTCACGTAGTAGTCCCAGACTATTGTATAATTTTTTAAAAAGCACATCTTTGCCTTAATTTTCAAAATATGCTTTTGAAAAAATTTCTAAAATTAATTTAATGAAAATGAATGAAAAAAGAAAAAAAATTCATTATTTTCATACGATTATTTTTTTTGGATAAAAATTTAGGAGAATTTAAAAATTCAAAAATGTTTTTTAATTATTTATTTTTATCAAATTAATTTTTAATTTTTAAAAAAAAATTAAAAACTCAACTAGATATATTTTTCATAAACTTTTCTCAGAAATTTTTAATTTATCGTCGTTAACCTATCAGTTTATTAGTTTTTCTCAATTATCAATTTTAAAATTAATGCCTTAAATTATTGAAGTTATTTTTATTTTTTTCCTCGAATGGTTAATAACTTAACAATTCTGACAAAAAAAATTACAAAGTCTCTTGAATTATTAGACTTATACAATTTTATACATGAATTGTTATTTTAATAATTAACATCTTATTAAATCATTAGAACCACATTGAAATTGTTGATATAAAATCATATGAGCTAATAATAAGTGATGGTGTTAAGGGGTAATGGAGAGAAAAAGAGGCACACTGTAATTAAGGGTTATTTTGAGATGATAGTTAAAAGTCATCTTCTAATTTTTAATTTATTTTAAGTTATATTATCTCTCACATTTTTTACATGTTTTTTAAAAAATGTGGGAAGGAATTGGTTGGCACTGAAATAGGGTAGGAAGGTGAAGAAGAGAATGAAAGAGAGAGAAGAGACAGAAAAGTGGACAAAAATGAAAATGTCAACATGCTTTTGCAATTTTTGCAATTTCTATATTTTTGCAGTTATTTTTCCTTCTTCCCATTTTTCTATAATTTCAGTTTTTATTCATTTCAACTCATTTTCATAACGCAAAGAAAAAAAATAAAGACATACAGTGTGTTTTGGTTTGAGTTTTTTGAATTAAATTTTTTAAAAATTAAATTTTTTTGGTTTTCGTATTTTTTTGTTTTTAGTGAATATTTTTTAAATTTTAAACATTTTTTTTTTACTTTTTTAGATGCATCTTACTTAGATGTATCTAAAAAGTAAAAAATTTGTGAAAAAATATTTTAAAAAATTAATAAATACATAGAAATACAAAAAATGTACTGAATTCTTGTATTTTTTTTTTGTATTTAGTGAATTTTTAAACGATTTTTTTTACAATTTTTTTTTTTACTTTTTAGGTGTATTTATATTAGGTGTGTCTAAAAAATAAAAAAATTATTCAAAATTTTAAAAAAATTCAGTAAAAACAAAAAAATACGAAAAATAAGAAAGTAGAATGTTTTGAAAATATTTTTACAAAAATGGAACCAAGCATATTGAATATTTTTGTTAAGATCACCCTAGAAAATTCATACGTTGAGTCACGTACTCAGCGAGGCAGCTTAACTCAGCCCAAGCCTGTACATAACCCAAGCCCTATATAAATATTGTAGCATCACTAATCAGTGACCCAAACTCTAGATACATTTGGTGTCAATTGCCCAATGAAAGGCCCAAGCAATGAGGAGAAGCTCTAGGAGAGTGATCCTAATCCAATGCTCTAAACAACTTTCCATTTATTGTTTAATTAATTGGAGGGCCAAATCATTCATCCAATCTTGTGGCTGTAACTAGCCCAAACTATAAAACGTTTCTCATCATTTATATTTTCTTTTTCATACTTTGAAATATAAATTAAATTTGAAAGGTATAGAGAATGTCTGCACATAAATGAGAAGTCGAATCTTATTTTAGTAAAGTGTAAGAGCGATGACCAACTAATCTGTTTGTTATTTGATAGGATACAGGAAACTTGATTTACTCTTCTTATCCATGGATTATCTCAATGATAATTTTGGTAGAAGAGATAGGAAGAGAAATAAAGAGAAATTTTTTCATTTCTTCTCTCTCTCCTTTTGCCATTTGTTTTTTCCTGTGTTTTATTCTTAATTTAGAATACAAAAGAAAGAAGAGTAAGAGTTTGGTTTGTTTGCATATTGGTGATATAAATTGTTTATTTTGTAATCAATTAACAAAAATAAAAAATCAGATTGATCTAATATAATTTTATTTTAAAAGAATTAGTGATATATATCATTGAACTCTAATATACTATGATTTAACTCGTATCAATTATTTCTCTACTTGCATGCCTATAAAAAAAGAATCAATAACAAGATTATTACTATTATTTTTTCAAAATAGGCAATAAATTTCCCTAATGGGGCCAAGCGAAAGAGTGTGGATGGATCATATTCATGAATATTCAAATTCACAATTGATTGTACTTTTGCCGACATAAGTCTTCAATTTCATGAGTAATAATAAATACATTTGCATCAAATTAGCAAAAAAAGCAAGGTCAAAATTCCTCCACAAAAAATACAAAAATAGGGGGTGCAACAATCCACTTGGGCACAAACTATACCTAATGAATATCATTTCGTCTTTAATTTTTTAATCAAACAAGTGGTGTTGACTCATTTTGGGCTTTTGTTTGATCCTTTTATGTGGATACATGGATCAATATAATTAATTATCTTTACTCAAAAGCTACATGTTGGCCCAACAATCATTCTTGTTAGTTTCTCTTTGCCAATATATAAATCATCATTGGTTCTTGTCGATACATTCTCTCTCAACAACTTAGAAAAAATATTTTAAAAAGTAATTAAAATTTAAAATGTATAGATCAAATTAATTAGTATTAATTATACCATATAAAGTTTAGTACTGTATCATATATTTAAATTCTAAACAATTTCTTGGATATTTTTCTAGTATGTAACATTTAAACTTATGAATAAAGTTTTTGTATAAAATGATATGACATCTTATAATCCTTTCATTTCAATCTAAAACACTCACTATATGTATCACGACCTACTCCTCGTACTTAAGGGTTAAGTATCGTGATGACCAGTAATGGAAGTTACCTCTGGCTAATTCTTAAACAAATTATTAAACGCGAGCGGAAAGATATTTAAGTGAAGGTATTAAAATAATCATTGGAGTTTCTATTCAATTGCAATACCAGAGCTGTACTATGACTACAAAGTGTCTTGTGCCTATCCCATGCACTAGTCCTTTCTATTCAATTAAAATTATTTTTTAAGGGACAACTTGAATTTTCGTATTGTTACAATATGGCTCATAATTTAAAAAATATCACTCTCATATCCTTTTGAGTAAATTTTTTATATAAAAATTTTGTTTATATATCATTTTATTTTCTTGCTTTATCAAAGAAACTAAAGCTTTATGAACAAGTTGAGTTAGGCCCATAAGGGCATGTCTAGTGCAATCATAATGGCTTGCAATTTGATTTGGGTGTTTCCAAGCAAAGTGCAAGCAAAAAACCATAAAGTTTATACCATATGGAACCTGCCTTTCTTCACAATTAACTTCCTCAAAGTGTGCATTCATGCACATTCCTTACTTTCACTCTCTTTCAGGCAAGAGAGATAGTGTGTTTTTTGTGTATATATAAATGTGTGTGTACACACTGTATGGGTGAGATGATTAGTATCCTCAGTGCTTACGAGCTAGTTAAGCAATGTAATGTTAATATTAAAAATAAATATTTTGTTTACAATGAACAAAATGGTTAGATAGATAGATAAGACAAGATTATTAAAATATAGTTTGTTGCTATATTGTATTACAACATTGTCCAATTGACATTGGTTTCAAGAGACAAAGATACTAAACCTTTGGTAACTATGCTATGTATTAAGGTAACCTAAGATTAGAATAATGTTGTAGTTAGCGTCCTAATCACGGGATTATCCATGTTCAGCACTCATGCAATTTCCTCCATATATATATATATATAAGATGCCTCTATTTACACACCACATTTAATCTCAAGGCACACTATTAATTGGTTATTTTTTATTACAATAATGACCTTACATAAAATGATCAAAATGACCACAAAAGAATATCAATACACCCCCCACACACCACCACTCTCCGCCACCTGATTCTACCTCCGGCCACCATCATCGAAACCCAGCCACCATTGCAACCGCCACAACCTTCCTACCTTGCCGGTGACCCCTTTCCTCTATGTAAACCCTTCTCCCTCCCTCCATCAACGAACAACCCAGTCCCTCACTTCGGCCATGGCTCGTTTTCTCCATTGCAGAGAGAGAGAGAGAGAGAGAGAGAATCCTAGGGTTTTCAGATCTAGATCTAGTGTTTGCAGGAGTTCAATTGTGCAAACCAGATTCAAAGCTGCGATCTAGGATTTCAAGTTCTGATCCGAAGCTTTGCTGCTACAGTTGTCTTTGGTGAGAAGCTCCTCTCCGATGGGTTGGGGAAAGATCTCTGTAGAGGAAGGGTTGCGATGGTGAGGGTAGGTTTGGTAGTTTTTAGAGAGAGAAAAAGAAGTAGGATATGAGATCGGATGGGATGAGAGGTTGTGGTGGCGATGGTGCGGAGGTGGTTGAGTCGGTGGTGGAGGGAAGAAGCGGGTGGAAAAGGATTTGGGAGTGTGGTTGGAAGTGGTAAGACATGGAGAGTAATGGATGGAGGAGTGCGGAAGAGATTCGTCGGAGAAGAAGGAGGGAGAGACGACGACCTACGGTGAGTGGGGGCGGCTAGGGTTAGGTTAAGATTGGTGGGATGGTTGAAGAAGATGAGGATATTTTAGGTATATTTGAAAATGGATGGTGTATATTGAGCAAAAATAATAAAGTTAAAATTGTGTTTGGTGTGCATTAAGTAAGTGATGTGCCTTGAGACCAAATTTGGTGTGTACATAAGACACCCATATATATATCTGCAGATAAATAATTGGTTATTGATGTGGGATAATGCACGATCCTTCTGTTTTGGATAGAGTTCAAATGTTTGCAAAAGGTTATTTATTTATTTATTTTTATTGATGTATTAGTATATCATAGAAAGACTAGAAATAGTAAACATTACCCAAGTGTCAAGATACAAGTGTACACATCACATGTAAATGTTTTTGTTGTGAGGTATTTTTTATTTTTATTGTTCACTTAATTTTACTATGGGGGACTTTTTACAGAGATGGAGGGTTAACACTGCTACGTATAATGGATTTAATTTTATTCTTTCCACTGACATATGATGTTTCAAAGTTGGTAAAAAGTTGATTTTTTGATTTTTTTGTACCTTTTTTGTATAAAAAAAGCTAAACAGTTAAAAATCTAGCCTTTTTAGCTTCTTCCCAAATTGCACAATGTATGCAATTTGAGTCACCTATACCTTGTGTTCTATGTGTTTGATTAATTATTATTTTTTTACTATTTTTGTGATTGTAACTCTTTATTTTCTGCTCAACAATTTCCAATTTGGTTAAACATTAAGTTTTTTTTTTTTCTTTCTTCTACAAAGATTGTGATTCTTTATGGTTCGAACACTACGGGTTCTATTTTAGTGATTTGAACTGTTCATTTTGTAAGGTCTTATTACAAAAGAAGTTGTTTTTGATCAACAAAAGAAAAGGAGACTTTATTGATGAATTAGAAGATTATTACATCAATAAAGGGAAAAAAGGGGGGATGAGTGCAAAAAGTATCATAACGAATCAAATTAATCCCAACTAAGTTGGCACCAATAAGATCACCCAATCATATGCTAGCACAACATCAAAAGTTAGTGAGAAACCAACCATAAATATCAAAATCAACCTCACCCAAATATAATATAGCCACACCTAATACAAAATTACAACCCAATACTAACAACCAACCAAAAAACAGATTGACAGCAAAGAAGATTAGCAACAACAGCAACCCAAGTAGAGCAGCAACAACAACAACAAAACAATAAAGCAACAACCATTATACACTACCCATATAAACTAGCAGCAACTCCAGTAGAGCAGCAACGCCAAAACAACAACCATTATACAACAGCAACCCAAGCAAAGAAGATCACTAGCAATCCAAACAGAGCATCACCAATAAAGCAACAACCATTATAGACTACCCACATAAACTAGCAGCAACCCCAGTAGACCAGCAGAGCCTTCTTTAGACCTTAAATGATATGCCTCACCCATTTTATGTTTGAAACAATCTCTTGAATGGAGAAACAACACCCTACATCAAAAGATTTCAACCACATGGCCACTCGAATTTTAATAAGCTCACACAAAGCATCTATATTAGGTTGAGTATTATTGAATAAATAGTTATTTCTATACATCCACAAGGACCAAATAACAGAAAGAAAAACAACCTTCCACACTTTCTTTTCCTTTTTCTTGAGCTTCCACCCGAACCACCATTGCATTAAGTCTTCAAAAGACCTAGGTAGGCCATGATGTTTGACCAGATATGCCACACAAATGAGCAGAACAAAAAAATATGATTAGTGGTTTCCTTCTCAACTTTGCACAGCACACAATGCAAAGGCCCATTACCTCTTAAAACTCCAATTCTGCTGAGAAATGCAGATGTTTTCAACCTACCTTTCCAAGCAAGCCAAGAAATGAATTTAGCCTTAGCGGAGCAAAGTTGTTCCAGACCAAATCTGGATAGCTTAGAATAGGCCCATGACTTTGTTTACACTAACTATACACAAATCCAACTGTTAAAATCCCTGACTGTTCAGCCTTCCATCTAATTGAATCCCTTTGACTAGCCATAAGGCATGGACCTACTCCCAGCAGAGATTGCAGCCTTATCACCTCATCCTCCTTCCATCCAAAAAGAGGCCTTCTAAAATTAAAGCACCAATTGTTGCTATTGTCTTTACAAGCAATTTCAAGGTTATCTCCTTATTTAAACTCAACTGATACAACCTTGGAAACTGAAATTTAAGCCTTGATGTTCCCAGCCAAGTATCCTGCCAGAATTTTACCCTATTCCCATCACCAATCCGAAGCTCCACATTTTCTAGAAAAAAATTATGCAACTAAGGATTTAAATATGACATAGCAAGGACCTGTCTCCATATAGAAGAAACAGAAGCCGAAACATGCACTGGAGGAAACCAGTGGCCCTCCGATACACCATACTTGGCAGAAATCACAGATTTCCACAGAGCCTCATCTTCAAAGGCATATCTCCACCACCACTTAAGAAGCAAACATTCATTCGTCAATCTGATATCTCTGAGACCAAGACCTCCTTGCTTTTTATTCAGTTGCACCTCTTTCCATTTGACCAAATGAATTTTCCTTTTAGACTCATCCCCTTCTCACAAAAACTTTGCTTGAATCCTATCAAGTTCCTTAACAACACACTTGGGTATCTTGAACAGAGACATATAATAAATAGGTAAGGAAGATAAAACAGATTTGATAAGAGTGACCCTACCAGCATAGGATAGCATCCTTCTCTTCCACTCCGATAATTTCTTTTTATACCTGTCCACCACTGGTTGCCATGTTTGCTTCCGACCTGGGTTGGCTCCAAATGGCAACCCGAGGTACTTGAAAGGTAATTTATGACTCCGATAGTTAAGTATGTCTGCAAACTCCTCAACTAACCCATTATCAACTCCCACCCCACAGATCATACTTTTATGAAAATTTATCTTCAACCCTGAGGCTATTTCAAAACATCTTAAAATTCATTTGATAGCCACAATCTCAGCGCACTCAGCCTCACAAAATATGATAGTGTCATTCGCGAACTGAAGATGGGATACGTTGACCTCACTAGAACCCACTGCTACCCTTTTTATAATCCTCAATTCCTTAGCTCTTGACAACAAGAGATTCAAGCCTTCAGCAACAACATTGAACAAGAAAGAGGAAAGGGGATCACTCTGTCTTAACCCTTTTTGCGGACATAATTCGACTGTCGGTGAGCCATTTACTAAGATGGAAATTCTAGCAGATTTTATACATTCCTTCATCCATCAAATCCATCGTGAACCAAAACCAAAATTAGCTAACATCTGCAGCAAACAATTCCAGTTAACAAAATCATATGCTTTTTGAAAGTCCAGTTTGAGAATAATACCCTTCTTCTTTGATATTTTCTACCAATCCAATACCTCATTAGCTATAAGCACCCCATCTATAATGTTTCTTCGCCCTACAAAAGCAGATTGAGCCTTATCAATCACAGTAGGTAGGACTTGTTTCATTCGATTAGCCAAAACTTTGGACAACAAATTATATGGGGAGTTTATCAAACTAATGGGTCTGTAATCAAGAAAAGAGGTTGGATTCTTCTTTTTGGGGATAAGAGCAACAAAAGAACAGTTTACCCCATATCCTAATTTACAATTGCTATAGAACTCCTTCATAAACTTTATAATGTCACCTTTTAAGAACTTCCACCCTTTTTGAAAGAACATCATATTAAACCCATTCGGGCTTGGGGCTTTGTTTCCATCACACTCTTTTATAGCAGTCCAAACTTCTTCCTCTGTAAATTCTCGCTCAAGAATAGGGATGACAATTTGAACCCGGCCCGACGGGGACCTGATCTTCCGACCTCGATTTAAGCGATTTTTCCCCGAAAAATACCCCCGACGGGATGAGGATGGTATTCAAAAATCAATCCCTGATTAGTTTTGGGCCGGGGACGGGGATAAGTGTCCAAGCCCCGTCCCAGTCCCCGAATTAAAATTACCATTTTACCCCTCTATATATATATAAACTAAACCCTAAACATTACACATTACACCGCCTCTCCATCTTGTCTCTTGGTCTCTCTCTCTCTCTCTCTAAAACCCTTCCATACTACTCTCCCTCTGCAAATCCAACAACTCCAATTCAAAGGATGCCCTCAAAGGATAGGCGAAAATGCCCTCAAAGGACTTGATGAAGCCAGTGCAAGAGTCTGTTCAAATTCTCTCTTCTGTCCATCAATGCTTAGAGAAACAAAAACATGGTTGCTTGGTAGTGAAATTTCTACTTTCATACATAACGCATTTCTGTTTGTTTGGTTGCCAAGAAAATTTGTTTGGTTGCCAAACTATTGCAGTTTTAGATGTTTTGTGCTCAGTAAGACAGAGCTTCCATAGCCTTTGCTTCTTGTTTTAGTTGATCTGGTTCTAGAAATCATTTGCAATATATTTTTTTTATTTTATTTTTTTTCTTAATCAAACATGAGAACATTTCAATTTGTTGTTGTTGAATATATATGATGTTGTTGTTGTTGTTGTTTTTTATTTATTTTTTAATTTTTGGCCGAGGAATTTTCGGGGTTGGGGAAACCCGATCCCTGTTAGAGGGCGGGGGCGGTAATAGGCTCCCCGTTGGGGATCGGGGCTGGGGACGGGGAAATTTCTGCCATTGGGGATCGGGGATGGGAGTGTGATCCTCGGCCCCGACCCGGCCCGTTGCCATTCCTACTCAAGAATAGCACCTAATTGGTTAGCATCAATCTTCTTAAAATCACCTCCAATACTTGGCCTAACCCTTCAATGTTCAGTAAACAAATTTTGGAAGTGAGAGCAAGCTGCTTGTTTGACCTCAGAAGGTTCATCCACCTCAACCCTATTAACCAAAATAGAAGAAATCAGGTTTTTATTGTGTTTCTTGGTGGCCATAATATGAAAGAATCGAGTATTTCTATCTCCTTTCAAAGCCCAGTCCATCCTCGATTTTTGCATTCACATCCACTCCTTTCTTTTGCTAAGCTTCTAAATCAAACCCCTTATCTCCTTTCTTTGTCCCTCTTCCACCTCAGTCAGCACCCTCAATTCAGATTGTAAATCCATAGAAGTTGCCAAAAAATAAAGCGACTAAAGTAAATTTATTTTAGACGTGGTTCACATTTATTTATTAAATTTAAATCCATATCATACATTTTAATTTTTAGTGACTTGCTTAAACTGCATATCATTTTCCAAAATTTAACATTATAGTCTTAAGCATTTAAATCTTATTCCATTCAAATAGTATTTGTTTACTCGTATCTAATATTGTCTACATGTTAATGATTAAAGTAAGATATTATTTTGAAATTAATTTTACACAGCTATATTGACCAAAACAGGACCTAGAACACTTGTTCAATGCATATAATGACATTGATATAGATATAGTAAGGTTATATTTACATCATGAATTTATATGTGAATTTAGAAAGAGAAATAAAAAATATAAATAAAATATAATTATATTTTATTTTTTCTTTTTAAATTTTTATTAAAATTCATGATTAAAACACAAAAAGATAAGCTTTAAAACACAAAAATACTATAAAAATTTTACCTGCATGACTAATTTGAGATCATTGTTCTTACATTTATCCTTTCAAAAAAGATTAACAAGAAGCAACTTGGAATGATTAGACAGTTTAGACATGTCATAGTCCACTGGTAAGAGAGAGTGAGAGGTTTGGCTTTCTCTCCACTTTCCAAGTCCATTATATAGAGCACTTCACAATCATTCCACATCAACACCAAGTACCTTTTGTATGATCTAATGTGTATAATTGGAGTGGAAAAATAAAAAAAATAAAAAATATATATTCTCCAAGTGATTTAGAATCAAGTTGTATACATGATCTAGATTAAGGTTATTTATGAGTTTTGAAAAAAATGTCTTTTTGAATCTATAAAAATAGGTCAGATTCATTGTTTAAATTTTTTTTAATTTGATCGTGTGGTGGAGAGAAATTTTGAAATAAAGAAAATCTCTTACTCTATAAAACATATACCTTATACATCAATTGTATTTTAGTTCAATTTTTTATTACACAATTAACCATCATTTCATAAAAGGTGGATTCACATAATTATATATACTGTATTTCATTTGGTTGTATAGTTTTAATTATTTTTTCTACAAATGAAACACACAAAGCTCCAATGATTTAACTTTTTAATCACATCATCATGAAAGAGTAAACAAGACATCTAAAACTGCAAATATTCAATTGATCAAAACTCATTTAGGTTTTGAATTTTAAGATCCAAAACATAGGACCTAAATAGTTCATTTGAATATGTTCTGTATTTACACTGGTGTGAGTGAGTGGTTGCATCACACATGACCCAATGCTTCTCTAAGCATACGCCCATATAAAAAATAAGTAAAAATAAAATATTTGGTTCCTTGGCGTTGTGACACAAGACAACAACAACAACTACCAAATACACAGCCCCCCTCTCAAAACCTCATCAAATGTACAAAAAAGAAAGCTAAAAGAATAATGTTAGGTATCATGAAAATGATTATAAAAAATTTTTTATCGTTAAATTACACATATAAAAAAATACCACACGCTAATCAAAAGATAAAATTTTTTTATAAAATATTTCATGATATTTTTTTAGAATAATGCTTGGGATCCCCTTTTGGGGGTCACCCCCTCACCCCCTTTGCCACGTGGCGGGTGGTGATTGAAGGAGTAGGAAAAAAAAGAAAAAGAAAAAGAAAAAGAAAATATAACCAATGAGAAAGAGAGGGGGTCAAAAGAGGTGGGAGGAAAAAAGAGATGAATCATTGTTGATTTTTTTATAATCCCTAATATTATTTAAGCTAAAAGGGCCCGCTACTTTGTAGATGGCAAAGGAAAGGAATTAATGCTCAAATGCTCCCCAACATACAGTGCTCAATGGGCTCCACACACTTCTCGAAGGGCCTCACCACCCCTATCCCATCCTTATTCTCTCCCCTCAGGGTGCGTTTGTTTGGACGGACTGGATAAGGGGGGATTGTAATTCATCGGACTATTAGTCCCGGGATACATTGTCCTGGGACTATTTGGTTGGATTGGATTTGTATCCTATGTTTGTTTAGTCATGGGATTAGATGTCTGGATTGGACTATTTTTAGTAAATCCAATGTTTGGTTAGACGGACTGGATAAGAATAAATGTTCAAAAGACTATTTTACCCTTATAATCTATAATTTATAATTTAACAACACTAAAAAAATTTAATTTATAAGGCCACAATTTTTAATTTATTATTTTCAATTAAATTAAATTTATAATTTATATTTTATATTTTTATTTAATATATAATTTTAAATAACGACAATAAAAAAATAATTTTATTTAATATATAAATTAAATTTTCAACAACACTAAAAAAATTTAATTTATAAGGCCATAATTTATAATTTATTATTTTTAAATAAATTTAATTTATAATTTATATTTTTTATTTAATATATAATTTTAAATTAACAATACTAAAAAAAAATTTATTTAATATGTAAATTTAATTTTTTAACAACACTAAAAAAATTTAATTTATAAGGCCATAATTTATAATTTATTATTTTTAAATAAATTTAATTTATAATTTATATTTTTTATTTAATATATAATTTTAAATTAACAATACTAAAAAAAAATTTATTTAATATGTAAATTTAATTTTTTAACAACACTAAAAAAATTTAATTTATAAGGCCATAATTTATAATTTATAATTTAAATTTTTTATTTAATATATAGTTTTAAATTAACAACACTAAAAAAATAATTTATAAATGTTCAAAAGACTATTTTACCCTTTTCTAATTGTTTACTAAGTAATAGCATGGAGGGTAAAATGGACATTTCACAAAATAATCTCATGGGATACCAATCCCATGGTTTCTATCCCACACCCCCCCATGGGATAGGATAGTCCCATGTTTGTGGGACTAATAGTCCGGGGGGACTATTAGTCCGGAGCAAAATTTTTCAAACAAACAATGGACTATTAGTCCGGTGGGACTAATAGTCCAATCCCACCCTCTTATCCCTCAAAACAAACATGCTTTCAATCCCTACACGTGAGAATCTCCCAAATTGAAAACATTAATCATGAAAATTGTATTTGGATCATAAATTTAAATAAAAATTTTAAATTTTATTTTTGATTTTTTTGAAAAATGTGAATAAAATTTAAGTTTATTTATTTATTTTTTTCTTACAAATTCTTATCTAAATTCATGATGTAAACATAGGGCAAGTACACACAATTTTCACACAAGAAAGGTCCAACTACTGACACTTGCAATAGGCATAAGGCATAGGATCTTCTCTAAAGCTTCGTTTGGGAAGCAAAAGTTGAGATTTTTTTTTGGTTATTTTACTTACAAAAAATAAAATAGATTTTTTTATCTAATAAGACAAAACATTACATCCAACCTATAATCATTACATTTATTCTTTCACAAAAAAGTCAAAAAAACCTAAAGTCATTTCCAAACCAGACTTTTTAACTTTAAGCTAAAATAATTAAAAAAATCAAAAAATTAAAAAGTCAATCCACTTTCTATCAGAACCCTAAAGAGAGGTCCATCGCTCAATTGTCTTTTACCTTTTGTCTTGTGCATTGTAGCTACACATGATTTTTAACTTTACAAAAATAAGATTATGTGGTTATAAATGATAAAAGAAAAACAGGTACATTTTTTAGAGACAAAGATCCCAACTAAAGCACAAAACCGTTCAGTTTTCTCCCATTTGATTCACCCAAAATCCTTCTTTTGTGTGTGTGTGTGTGTGTATGGCTAATATGCACACCTCATCATCCGTTTTTAAATTTCACTATTCTCTTATTTTAGTGTATTTTTAAATTTTATATAATTTAATAATTATAAGTGCAATAAAAGAGAAGGATAAAGAAATTTAAAGACTAACAGCTTCAGACTATGTGGTAGGCTTGCATGGTGTTGCCTTTTCTTTTTTTCAAGTGTAAACATTTTGCCTTCAAAGTGCATGAAATCTCTATGTGAGATCAATAATCCAAGATTTCCAAAACATAAATGCCCAATTGAAGTGCCAATATTTTATGTTACAACATTTTGCTAGTAACAACAATAGTGGCATGTTTGGAAATAGATTATTTTAGTTTATTTTTTGGTTATTTTAGTTTGGCTAAAAATGTTGTGTTTAGGATGATAGTTGGTTTTTTTTTTTAATTGATTTGATGGTTGTGATGAAAAAAAAAAAAAAGTGAAATAATTATGATTTGAATATGACATTTTATCTTATTGGCTATTTCAACTTATTTTGTTTTTATTAGCTATTTTAGCCCAAACCACACCTCCCAAACAGGGCCAGTGTAATGCTACATATGAATAATATTGGAGAGCATTACAAAAGCCTAACTAGATATTGGATCTAATTAATTTGGCAAACTAATTTCATCAAGATCATCCAACGACAAGAAAACTTCATCTAAGCACGAAAGCTCCGTTCCATCATCATCGTCGTCGCAATTTCGCTCGTACACTCGACACACTACCCATTTACTATAATCCTGAAATTTACAACAACAAAAAAAAGTACAAAAAAACATCATATTCAATTCAAATTTCACATTTCTTCCAGACCGATATGTTAGATCAAATTAAGATACTCACCACTTTTGGATTTCCTCGTCTTTTCGATGAAATTGATTTACTACTACTAGTAGAACCGCTATCGGATAGCCTGTACTCTTGCATTATCCAGTTAGTTTTGCCTCCAGCCGGTGATTCACCAATGTAGAACACATAGTGTTTCTTCATACCAACTTTCTTGCTAGCACTATCGAAAATAGGTTCATCAACACCTAATGGCTTCCAATACCCATTGCTGGTAATCCGGTTCTGCGTCTTCCGGCTAAAGAAGTACCACTGGTTCCCCTCTGCCATAGCTTTACCTACAAAACTCAAACATACATATATACATGTACATATCATTTTAATGTCATGAAATTAAAATTTTTATAATTTTTTTAAGAAAATATCAGTAAGGATGAATGCAGTGCTGGCATCATTTTTTGTGTTCGTGTCACTTCTATTTGTGTACATAAATCAATAAACACTTGGTTTGTGATTAATAACTTCACGAGAAATTTTATTCAACAATGTTAGGTAACTCAAAATTTTGTGACTTAAATGACTCAAATCACTTAAAACAACGTCGTTTTGACAGATTTTGAATGTAAAACGACGTCGTTTTGACAGATTTGAGCCATTTGAGCTACAAAATTTTGAGTTACCAAACATTTTCCAATTTTATTTGCTCGTGTTTTTTACAATAAAACACTGCGCATCACTTCTATTTGTGTACATAAATCAATAAACACATGTTTGTGATTAACAACTTTAATAGAAATGATATTTGTTTGTGTTTATACAATAAAACACTATGTCTATCACTTTTATTTGTGTACATAAAACATTAAACACTTCTTTTGTGATTAACAACTTTACTATAGAAATGCTATTTGTACTTATTTATATAATAAACACTATATGTATATTTTAAATTAATCATATTTAAAAATTATTGAGAAGTGTCATAACATATGAAAAAAAAAGTCAATAAAATATTTCGATGATATATAACAATATTGTAACTAAACACGTACCATCTAGTTCCCAAGGATCATAAGGATAGAGATCGAGATCAGGGATGACATCAGGATGGCACGGTAAGAGAGCGGCCTTGCGATGAAGGAAATGGACGACGAGCTCTTCATCGGTGGGATAGAATCGAAAGCCGGGTGGGAGGTTGGCATTGTTATCACCCATATATATGTATATATATATTGTATAATATGAAGAAGAAGAAGAAGAAGAAGAAGAAGAAAGAAAGGAAGAAGAACAATGTTGGGTTGGAAATGGTGTTCTTTTGAAGGTTTGGTTATGGGATGATATTTATAGAGTGAGGGGGAGAGGGGAAATTATAGAATAATTTGGGAGTACCACGTATCTATTCTCTCTAGCCAATCATTATTGAATATGTTTCATCATATTTTTTAATCACTTAACACAATACCTCACTTATTCACTTTCTCCACCAATTATAATACTATGAAATACTACGTGTTTATATTCTAAGATTACTGAATAATTATCCGAAGGAGAGAGAGAAGTGACGTGAGATGGAAGGTGTGTTTGATCACTCCCATTCACGAACATATGAGCGAGTTTTGATTTATAGGTAGTGTTGGGTGCATCTACTACGATTGGTAAATATAGAAATCAATCGTAAAATTAGATATAAAATGTTGATGAATGAATAAGATTTTTTTGAAAGGTATATTCTATTGACAAATTTTACTAAATTTTTATGTGTATAAATAAGTATAAAGGGTAAATTAAACTAAATTTCCAATGTTTTAAAACAAATATTTAAAGTAGGTGTTTGAATATAAAAATAAAAAATATATTTTACTGATAAATGATTGACAGTAAAAGGACAAAAAATATTATATGAATTTAAAATTTTAAGAAAGTATAATATAATTATATTATGTTTGTACAACTTATTTTAAAGAAATTTTGAGTAAAACAAAATATATATTATATACATATACCGTGATGTGTGGGTCATCATCACACTTCATGCTTATATCATCCACAAGTTGCCATGAGTCATGGTTGTGGAATGTGGATGATTATTCAATATTTTTAAAATATGGTTACGTGGTATTTTATAAAGTTTTGATTGGTAAAGAGGAGTAGAGATTCACAATTTGTATTAGAAATGAGAGAATAACATGAAACTAAGTAATCGGTGATTGACTTGAAATATGACCACGTAATATTTTGAAATTATTGAATGATTTTTTTGTTGAAAGATTGGGTAAAGTTTCATATGACCCACTCTTTGGAGGGCCCAAAGTATCATAATTAAATCAATAATATCACATTTATTATATATTTTTTAATATTTTATTTTTTATTTGATACGATACATTAGATATTGATGAATAGCAAAAGTTGTGAATATGCCTTTTTTTATTTGTAAAGATGGAAGTGAATTATTGTGATTATATTATAAAAAAAAGGTAAATTTTTTGATTTTTTACCATAAAAAGGATCAAAAAAATGATTGTATGCTGTAGATGAAGATTTATTACGTTTTGGACCATACCTATAATTAATTTAATCCACACAATTTGAATTTTGGGTAAGTTTTTGTTTTATTTTTTCTTATTCTGGTTTGTAGTGTTGCAGTTAAATTATCTAACAATTGATGTATATTATTATTATTTCATTTTTATTTTGACTCATTTTGTTTCCATGCTTAAGCTTATTTTGAAAAGTAGGGTTGTTTGGAATGTTTTAAATAAGTGCATTTTTTGACTTTTTATGAATTATGGGTTAGGTTTGAAGTGATGTGGTAGAGAGGTAATGTGACTTAAATAAGATGATGCGACTTAAATAGGATAGTGACTTTTTGACTTTTTTTGAAGATGCCGAACTTAGCCTAAGTTAAAAATTAATTTTTTTATTTTCATTTAAAAAAATATGTAAAAAAAATAAATAGACGATGTGACTTTAAAAAATCAAAAAGTCAAAAAAATTAACTTTTAATTTAGTTGCCAAAGTCGACCTTATTATAATCACCAGTTTGGTTTATAATCAATGGATAACCCCCATAGAACTATCATAATATAAAACTCTTTAAATGAAGATATGGATTAATTTTTAGTTAAACTACAAAATATTACTATTTTAATGAAAAACGATATATAAGTCTACTTTGTAGATCTATTTTTTAGATTTAATGATGTATAAGTGATATAATTGATTGATGATTAAAGAATCTATGAATAATTATTATTTTTAATATTCTAATTAATTGTCACATTACTAAATTTAAAATTTTAATCTAATTTTTAGTCTTAAATAGTAGGGTTGATTTCAAAACCTTATCTCCTATAAGCCACTCATTTCATTTTTTTTTTTTGTATAAATGATAATAGAATGGGTTGATTTAGTGGAGTATCACTCTAACTTGTAGATTAGAATTTATTAAATGATATTCACAATTATACAGGATAAACTATTAATAAGTCATAATAGTTATTAATAATAAATTTTAATAAAATTATCGTTAAAAATATTTTTTTGTGACGATTTTTTACATATATTGCTAAAAATTGATAATTAGTGACTTTTTTGTTATGATTTTTATAAATTGTTGCTAAACCTTACAATTAGTAACGCTTTTCTTTGACAAAATTTTGAAACTGTCACTGAAAGTTAAAAATTAGTAACATCTTTTGTGACGATTAAAACTTATAATTAGTGTCATTTTTTGTGATAAAATTTTCGAACTGTCGCTAAAATTAACAATTAGTAACTTTTTTAATAGTATTTAATGAAAAAACATTAATTCTTATAGGACCTATTGGACAATAAGTCCATTTATTAGGATCTACATATAAGTCTCCCAATTATAAATTGTGAAAATTAGTGCTCTAGGAAAAAAAAAAAACTAGAAGTCTAAAAACAAAATAAATGGTAAACTACCAATAGGTCATAGTTTGACTTAATTCTCATTAAGTTCTATTGAAAATACGTCCTAATAAAATCGTCACTAAAAATAATTTTTTGTGACGATTTTTTTATATAATTGTCACAAAAAATTGACAATTAGTAATTTTTGTCACGATTTTTATAAATTATTGTTAAAACTTACAATTAGTGACGTTTTTCTGTAGCAAAATTTTCAAACTATTGTTGAAAGTTAAAAATGAGTGACTTTTTTGTATTTTTTTTAAATTGCCGCTAAAACTTATAATTAGTGACATTTTTTGTGATAATTTTCAAATAGTCACTGAAAATTAATAATTATTGACATTTTTTAATAGTATTTGATGAAAAATGTCATTAATTCTGATGGGTCGTTTTACACACCAAAAATAAACACTAAACTATACCAAATTCCATAGAATAATGGTAAGTTTAGGTATCGACCCATAGAGACAAACCAGAAATTAAACTAATTTAATTGTTAAATTCCTAAATTAATTTTGATGAAAGAAATTGTTGTGCATAACCTAATAACAATTAAATTAAACAAAGTGAATAAACTAGCAATTATAATTAAAGATGAAGTTATTGATTTTTCCAAAAAACCTAGGGTAATGAATTCACCCTAGCTACATAAATAAACCTTCAATTTGAGACTCAATTTTGTTACTGTAAACACTCCATTTTTGACCGCCTTTAAGACTTGAGCGCCACTGATTACTTGGTGGTGAAAGTTGTGCAGTATAAAGGTTCGATTTCTTCGGCAAGGAGAGAGTCAAATCCCAATCTTACATCCCAGTTGTGGACCAAAACTATTTTGACCAAAAATTTTAGACCTTAAAACCCTCTCTTTCAAAACATTTTTGAAAAAAAAAAAAAAAGTTTCTACGCTGTTCCGAGGCTCGCATTTCGTTAAATGTTGTACTTTTTGGTAAACCGAGCAAGGACAAAGTGGAAATGCATAAAAGAGAGGTGAAATTTTTTTTGAAAAAATCTTTAAAACACCTTATTTAGGAGTTTGGAGTTGAAGAAAATGGGAGGAGAGGGAAGAAACCAAGTTGGGGAAGAAGTTGGGCATGAATTGTTAAGAGAGGGTTAAGCGGCCCTCGCTAAGTCAGGCCTATCCATTTGCACACTTGGATTTCAATTATGAGGCCACCACCGTTGGAAAGTGGACTTCCGGGGCTTCATTTTGCACTCAAGAATCTCTTAAAGCCGAGTCCGGATGGGAGAAATATGGCTGGTTGAAGTTAGGCATGAATCCGGTTGGACCGAAACTGTGCAGTCTTCAATAAAAGAGGGATATCTCTTAGCACACTTGGAATTTTGACGTGAGGCTTCCACCATTGGAAACAAGACTTCCGGGGCTTTAGTTTAGGCTCAAGAGTGACCTAAAAAGGAGTCCAGATGAAGGAGTTATGCCTGATTGAAGTCGGGGCCAGAACCAATTTTTACTGTCGGCCTCTGGGGGAGTGTGCCGACCACAAATGGAGCTTGCCGGCCATAGGTCGGCCAAAAGTGACCATTATCGGCCAACATTAGTAGCTGGTCGGCCAACAATGTGGCCGGTCGGCCACAAATGCTCAGAAAGCTCAGAATTTACAGATATTTCTCCTCCAGCTGTCCCACACTGCTCCAGATATTTCTAAATCAGATATTTTCGACCAAGGCTTGTATTTTTGCTATATATGGAGGCCATATCTCTCATATTGGAAGGTTGGAGAATTTTGGGAGCTTCTCTCTCTAAAAAGCTCTCTCTCTCTCTCTACAATCCTCTCTCTCTAGAATTCTCTCTCTCTCTCCTCTTGTTTTAGGCTTAAAAGCTAGAATTCTCTACACATTTGCATACAACCCCTTAACCAAATTGGACCATCTTGGAGCTGAGGCATCTTGGGACCTATTTTGGGCTATTAAAGGGTTATTTGAGCCAAGAAAGTGGCTGTTTAAGTGCTGTGCTTCAAAGGTATAAGTCTTACCTCTTGTAAGCTCTTTGTACATAGTTGTTTTGCCATCTTTGTATGCTGTTTTGAGCTTAGTTTTCAACTACAAAAAGTTCTGATTTTTGGGCCTAAACATGTTAGTTTAAAGCCATTTTGTGCTAAGGGGTTGTATCCTCTTTCTTGTTGCCTCTTTGTATGTGCCTTTGCATCATCTCTTAGCATGTAAAAGTCAAACTTTTTAGGCCTTTTTACCACTGAAATTCAGAGTTATTTCAGTGGTAAAAAGTGTGTTTTGAGATCCAAAATAAGAGGGGGTGGCCTCCCCTCATTGTCTCTCTCTTCCATACCTAGTTGGCATTACAAAGTAGCATGTTTTTGTGGCTTGTGTTAGCTTATTTCAAGTATGTTTTAGGCCCTATTTTGACATGTCTCAACTCTGTTTTTGGTTGGTTGGTTGTATCCCCCTTCTTGTTGCCTCTTTGTATGTGCCTTTGCATCATTCTCTTAGCATGTAAAAGTCAAACTTTTTAGGCCTTTTACCACTGAAATTCAGAGTTATTTCAGTGGTAAAAAGTGTGTTTTGAGATCCAAAATAAGAGGGGTGGCCTCCCCTCATTGTCTCTCTCTTCCATACCTAGTTGGCATTACAAAGTAGCATGTTTTTGTTTTTTGGCTTGTGTTAGCTTATTTCAAGTATGTTTTTAGGCCCTATTTTGACATGTCTCAACTCTGTTTTTGGTTGGTTAGAGCTCTTGTTGCTTGCTTCTTGCGCTTGTAGTGTAATTATGCTTACTAGTCTAATATGCCTAATGAGTTAGCCTATTATTCTAGCTTGTGTTAGCTTGATTCTAGCACATTTTAGCTACTGTTTTGACATGTTTTAAATCTGTTTTGGGTCGGTTAAGTCCTTCGAGGCTTGGTTTGCATGGCTATAGTGTAACGGTCTTCACTAGTCCTTTGCTTTGAGGTCTTGAGCATGAAGTGTTTGAGTTATTTGCATGTTATTGCCTCATTTTGCATGTAATTTCAGCACCATAACCTCTGTCATGTGCGCATGTATTTCACTTTTTCATTACTTTTGAGAGTTGTGCTTTGAGCCTTACTTGCGAGCTGACATATAAGCATGTTTTTTTTGTCTTCTATGCTTCAATCTCAGCATGTTTAGCCACTATTTTGACATGTTTAAGCTCTGTCCAGAGCTAGTTTGATCATTTGAGCTTGATATTGCATGTCTCTAGTGTAGTGCTCTTCACTAGCTTTGGTGTTTTTGGCTTTGAACATGTTGTGCATGTGTTGCTTGCATGTTGTAGTCTTATTTTTCATGCCATTTCAGTATTGAAAAATCTGAAACCTCCCTCATTTCTTCATTTTTCTATTTATTTTGAGGGTTGGTTAACCTTATAATTGTGTTTAAGCTTGAGATAAAGCTTGTGCTCAATGACTTTAACTCTTTTTTGAGGGTTTCTACTAGTCAAAGGCATGATCTCTCTCATGTCTTAAACTATTCTTTGGTTGGCCTCTCTCTCATTAGAGGACAATCACATTGGACTTAATCGGTTAAAGGATTAATCGGTAATGTAAAATGTGTAAATAAAATGAGCAAAGTAAAACATGAACAAGATAAGCATTTGTGTTGCATTGCATGTGTTTGGATCGGACGTTAATCCAAACACAAGAAATGTGGGACGTTTCATACTCAAAGTGATGAAATGTGTCACATTTTTGGTCGTTATCATCCTTGATCATGCATGATAGGGTGGTGACCCTTTGAGTCTTATGTGCGCATTCATTAAGCTTGTACAAGCTTGACTCTTTGGTCATCATGCATGAAAATGCTTGATTGGTGGCTTGAGAGCCAAGTGCCACACTCCTTTGAGCTTGAGAAATGATGAGGGGTAAGTAGTACACACATTTCCTTGCAAATACATTGTTTTGCCTCTGTTACTCTCTGTTGCAGCAAAAACAGAATTTTGGAAAAAGGGGTGGCCGACCGACCAGTGTTTGTGGCCGACCGGCTACCAGTCCATTTTTGTGCAAAGTGTTCATGTCTTGGAGCAAAAGTAGTCTGGAATGTGGGTTCGATGTTCAGTAATCAAGGCGAGTGCAAACAGAGACAGCTTGTGGCAAGGCGATGGATTTTCCGGAGAAAGCAATCGAACATGCATGTCTCCCTCGCCTGCGAAGCCACTTTATCGCTTTATTAGCTAGTTGTAGCTAATTATCACATGTGTTGTAATTAATTAGTTCAATTCGTTTTTGTAATATTTTAATTAGCTTAGCATAGCTAGTTATTCAAATGGTTTGTAATATTCTAATTAGCTTAGCATAGTTAATTAGTTTCGTTTTGTAATAATTAGCTTAGCTTAGCTAAGATTAGCTTAGCTTATTTATTCGAACCCTTCTTCGAGAGGGCACAATGTTGTAATAAGCGTGTGTGTGTGTGCATGTCTTCCAACCCCACGTCTTTCTCCTTTTTACTTAATCGCTTTCGATGGTTAGTTTTAAGGCACGTTTTGATTAGCATACCTTATGCTTTGCATGCGTGCATCATTCATTTGTATTGCATGCATCGGGCTCGGCGCATTATTCAAACTGCATTGTATTTCAACACTTATTTGAATACGTGTATCAAATCATTGCATTCATCTTCCTGTACCTTTAATTTCATGCTGTTAATGAAATTTTTCTTTGCTGATAAAAAAAAAAAATCATTGCATTCATATGCCATCTTAAATAGCCGAGCCTAGTAATTGCATATTGCATGTGTTGCATTAGGCATCTTGTATAGTTAGGATCATGTATATTTCTAACGAGCTTTTGTTTTGGCTTAGAGTACACTGTAAGTTTTACGCTTTAGTATACTTGCATGAGTGTGAGTGTTGTCATGATAACATGTTTGCTATGAGACTATTTACTTAAGTGATTAACTGCATGAGTGCCTGTGGGTGAAGGCTTTGTCGCTTGAATTGGAACAATTCGATGATTGTGAGTTTTAAGCCCACTTTACGAAGTGGCAAAATCATGTTTTAAAGCCCATTTGAGGGTAGCAAATCCGCGCTTTAGCCCACTTGCGAGTGGCACTTTCAAACCATTTTCGAAAGCAAACATGAGTCGATTTCGTTCCAATTCTCGCGACTTAGTCTATACTTGCTTGTGTGCGTCACATAGTAAAGTTAGATTAATAACCGGATAAGAACACATGAAGTTTATAAAACAACATATCATGCTTAGTAGAGGCTGATCCTCTGATCGGGCGAGCGAGGGTGCTCATTTCAGGACCTTCCCCTCTTGTACCCAAGTTCCCGAGCCGAGGCAACTTTGGTGATGACGGACACGTGGCCTTTGGCATGGGTCAGGGTTTCCAAAATTTCCAAAAAATAAAATATTTAGGTGGCGACTCTGTAATCTGGCAAAGCAGTCCAGTTTTTGGCATTATTTGATTCAAAATCGATTTTCCAAAATGATTTGCCGGATTGGACTCTTTGGTATTTATCAGTCTCATATTGCACTTTGTAAGATTAGATTCAAAACCGTGACAGGAGTTCGAACTGTAGTAAGACCAATTCGCGCCTCTCCGAAAGGGGGGCGCGCGAAGAAAGTCGGGTCTATAGTTACTGTTCGAACTAAACAATACTTCGCAACTACAAATTCGAAGCATTTATCAAGAGAATTAACATGTTCAATGTATAGGTACGAACCATCTTAAGTAGTACAAATCGTTTGCTCTAAACTATGGTAGCAACACGACTCGTCCCTCATGATTGGTCTCATACCTTGAACATGAAAGGATAGAAAACCATTGTATGGAAATGATTCAACAATCACAGAAAGCAGAATACTCAAACAAAATAATGGAAAATTATATTAAAAAACTTTTTGAGAACCATGCAATTGTTCAAACCATTACATAAAAGAAAACCAAAAAGAAAACCTATTTACTTGGTTAGGGTTTCATTAAAACCCTAGAAAGAGGAGCCTAGCCACTCATGGAGGAGTAGGAAGAAGTGGAGGGAGAAGAAGCCAACATGGGAGACATTCTTCAAACTTCAAATTCTTTTTCTTCCAAACCCTAGCCTCTCTCTTCCTTTGAAAATTATCAGAATTCTAATCCAGTTTTTTTTTTTTTTTTTTGTGTCTTTTTATACCTCTACTATTTTTCCCAAATTCAAAACATCGGGCATACTTCCCGAGGTAGGGCCGCTTGTGCAGGAAATTCTAATGGGCCTCCGCATGTGCAATTTTTTTAGGCTCTGTCTTGTTACGATGAATGGGCCGCACGTACAGGAAGCAATTTTTTTCTACAATTTCTGCATTTTTGCTCATTTTATGCTCCAACCGCATCCAACCTACTTGGCATTAAACATAGATAAAATATACAATTTGACTGGCAAGTAAAGTTAAGAGATCCTAATTATCGACCTTAGTGTTGCACAATTTGGCCTCAATCAAATTCTTACAAGACCTATTAGATAACAAATTCACCTATTAACACCTGCACATAAATCCCCCCCCTAAAAAAAAACCCTGTTTATCCAAAAATGAGTACTATGGTCCGGCATCATGCTGAAAAAAATGGTTTAAATTTTTTTTAGTGATTTTGTTAATTTATGTTAAAAAAATTTATTTTTCTAATTCATTTTGTATAGAATGATCTAAAAAGTAAAAATCAAAATTCTAAAAATGTCTACTAAAAAAAGTCAACTCTTTTTAGCCATTTCCTTTTCTTTAGTGATTTTTTTTTTTTAATTTTTACTTTTTTTTAGTCGAGTATAACTTAAAATGTAAATTTATTTTTAAAAAATTACTTAAAAAAAATCCATTAAAAAAGTAAAATCTCAAACCACCAACACACAAAATAATTTTTTTAACAATTAGATATCTAATAAAATATATATTTTTCTCTAAATTAATCATGTAGCAACACACTTGTATAAATATAATGAATTTGTGATCATTTTTTATAATTATTTTATCATGTTCAAACTTTACTTATCTTAGATTTTAGTTAATTGATTCGTTAAATTTATCATTTTAAAATGAAAATGTATCATATTTTGAAACGTATATTTCAAAACACAATTTGTTAGAAAAGTGTAGAGATTGAGAAGTGTCAGCTAATATCGGTTAGGGATAAGTGTTTTTTTGATAACACTGGGCAAAAATGAGCATAATTTGGAAACATATTCTATACTAGTACAATAATTCTAGGTACACAACAAATCATAGAAAAGTGTATAGTTTAAAAAGTCAAAAATAAAAAAATAAAAAAAAATTACACAATTTTAAGAGAGAATTATAATTTAAGTGACTCTTTCACAAAATAATTATAAATTTATAAAAATGTTAATAACTTTAATTATTAATATTCATAAAGTTGATCATTTATTTGAATTTTTTTTATAAAAAAAAAAAAACAATTACACTGAATTGTAATTTTTTAAAATTTTAAGACAATCATTAAAGACAAAAAAAAAAAAAAAAATGTAAATTACAGTTTGCCCTTTTATGTTCGGTCATTTTCTCATTTTGGACCTTCATATTTTAATTTTTTTTTCTAATTTACTCCACAAGCTAACTTATGTCCAAAATTAGACAAAAAATGACACATTGATAACCACATGACATAAAAATATTTTATTATATATAGCTCACATCTTTCACACAAACCAATCCCAATATGATACTATATTTTTCATGTCATGTGGTAGCAAACGTGACATTTTCTATTTGATTCTAAATATAAGTTAGTTTTAGGAATAAATTGAGAAAAATTTGAAATATTAAGGGTCAAAGTAAAAAAAAAAAAAAAAAAATTAAACTTCAAGAACCAAAATGGAAAAATGATCAAACATAAAGCGAGCAAAGTGTAATTTACTCATTATTATTATTTATTTATTTATTTTTTAAATTTTAAAAGTTGATCCCAAACCTATCCTGAGCATGAATGAAATGCAAGAAGTTACTTGATACTTTTTGGAGCGATACTTCACACTATTTATCACTCGACACTTTCCCTTCTTTTTTTTTTGAACGATGTCAAGTGGTCTTCTCAAACTCAAATAAAAATTACTAATGTTGTGTTTAGTTAGGAGATTTGAGAGCAGATTTAAAAAGGAAAAGAGAAAATGTGTGTGAAATTAGATGAAATATAAATATATTTTATTTATATTTTATTTACCTTTTTTCTTTTTCTTTCCAAATCTCTTCTCAAATCTCCAAACTAAACACGACATAAATCCCATTACTTCGACCAATAAATATCGAATTAGGCCAAATACCACACCGCCTTGTCCCAAGACCAGTAAATGATTTTTCATGGAAGGTCATAGTGGAGAAATAATGAGAAAAAGACTAGGAAGTTGAAAAACAGGACAACGACTTCATAGCATGAGGCCAAGTTTCTGCAGAAACCCCACATTTCTCACTAAGGAAACCTACTGGTTGGTGGGGTTGCAATAGGACAGGTACCCAAAAAAGAAACCCTAGGATAGGAAGGTGCTTCTCTTCTCTCCTGTCCTCTCATCAATGTCCTATTACCACCATTTTACATTGGTACATTGTAACAAAAAGACCCTTCTCCACTTTGCAATACATACTCATTGTGGTATATATATGTCCCTGTCATGGCCAAAACCGATTTGTATTCTACTTTTACAAAGGGCATTGATTTAGACCCCCTTAAATAGTCATGCTATATATCACTAAATTTCTATAACTAATACCATCATTAATGATGTGGCAAGTCAAAAAAAAAAAAAAACTAAGACACAAAACACATGTGGCAGTGGGTGGGACCCACTGCCACATCCCTAGTGCAACCACTAATTAGTGGTTTGCATCATTTTTCTCCCCTTAAAACACCCACCCCCACAACCCCCTCACACACATGGAGGTTGGGGATTGGGTGAGAAGAAAAAAACAAAAAAAGAAGAAGAAAAGTTGACCAATCAAAACTAAAGGGGGTGAAGGGGGTGACCCCCTAAGGGGGTCTCAACCTTTATTCTTTTACAAATTTGTACTGTACCCTGAAGGGTTGTTTGGTACGGTTTATTTAATCTGTTTATAGTTTGTTTGTTGTTTTTATTTTGGTATTCCGTACTTGACTATTTAGTGCAAAATAATATAAAAGTTGATAATCAAAGCATAAAAGTCAAAAGCACTATTTCCTCAATTTCCAAATAAGCAACTTTTTTTTTTCTCCCATCTTATTTAATTTATTTTTACCTATCAATAATTAAATTGTACTAAACAGTCAGACATAAACTCTAAAAATAAGAAAAAGCTATAAGCAAATGAGCTCTACCAAATAGCGCAATTGCACCTCTTCTTTTACAAGACCACTTCTTTCTCTCTCTTCAATTGACATATTGATTTGATTTTTTTAATAAAAAAATAGATAAATAATATTTATACTATTAAAACAAAATTATTAAAATATAATTTTTTTTTATACTACTCATTATCAAAAATTGGCTTTAACTAACACTTTTACAATGCATTAATTGAAATGCTCATAGCAATATTATACAACCAATGTCAAACTACTTATGCTCCTAGATTCACCAAAACTATATGCATCTAAGTTCAAATGTGAAATCAATTGAAGAACATGTCAATTAGACAATGTCAAATCGAACTTTTCATGCACTATGTTCATAAAGGAAAGATCCTATTAGTGTCAATCACACTCATAGTGTATGACATGGCACCTTCTAACAAACTCTTTAATAATTTACTTCTAACAGTTAGCTTTGTCACCGACTATATATATAAAAGCAAGGACCCTAGTTGAAATCCATGAATGAAGAATAAAATATGCTTTCATTTATTAAATAATGTAAAACACAAGAAAATGTTTCTACTGCAAACAAAAGAAAGTAATAATTACATTGTCGCGTATTGAGAAATTTTCTTTACAAGATTATTTTTTAATTTAAGTTTCGAAGGGAAATTCACAACAAAATAATAATAATAATTAGAAAAGTGACAAAAATTTAACCCCTTCCTTTCAAAAATCCATCCTCAAATCTTAAATTAAAACATAATCTAAGAATTTTCATAATGCAATGTTGTCAGCAATCCATTCATTTGTCAACTTTGCATTATGAATTTTTTTTTGTGAAAAATTTGTGAGTTCTTAAACTTACTTATAATGATATCTAGAGTTATTAAACGAACCAATCTATTCAAACTTAATTTTTCGGTTTGTTATATAAACAAAAGCTTGGACACAATTTTAAACTCATTAAGTTTTTAAACCTAGCTTAAACGACTTACTAGTCAAATCGATAAATTATATGCAGTATAAAAAATCAAGCTACTCGAACTTAACTCGTTAAAAACTTGTTTGAGATCAACCAGTTATGTAAACAAGATAAAGTTACACATAATTTTAAGTTAATTAAGTTATCAAACAAAACTTGAATAATTTATTATTTGACTTGAATCCACTCATTTTTTACCCTAATTATATCCTATATAGTTGGTGGGTCACCTTTAAAAAGCACGGGTTATGGTTTAAGTATGAACCAAAATGTGCACTTAAGGTGTTTTAAGAGCCGTAATAGACTTGGTTTTGGGTAAAGATAGATGTTGAGTGTGACAGTGACGAGTTATGTAACTGTGTGGATTGCGGTGTTCACTTTTTTAATTCTTTGAGGTTAAAAACCACATATTTTTTATCCCAACTTTTTCATCATTTTGTTTTTATTACCTTTTTTGCCAACCATTTGGCAACTTGTCAACCTTGTGAAAGCAATGCTAATCTTCATCACCTTTTTGCCTAACCATTTGCTAAACTTTTCTACTTTGTGAAAAGCAATGGTCTAATCTTATATTTATCTAATAATAAGTCCACTAATAGAAATTAAAGTTTCGGTTATCCAACGGGAAGAGATTCCAAAAAGGAAGTTGAAAATTACAAACTAGCAAACCTATAGTAAGTCATAAATTTGAACGTCTTAAATTCGACTCTCTCGCTTATTAGATATTCGCGTAGAAAATTTTGTAATTTAAAAAAAAAAAAAAAAGGCAAAAACAAAAAATGAAAGTTGAAATGACAAAAGGATTGTGGCTTGTGCTTTCAATTGTGAGGTGTAGAGGTGTCCCATCTTATGACATTTATTTGGGCACAGCTAACCAATGTTTTGTTTTCATTTGGATGAATGAAAGCAATGGTATGTTAAGGTGGTATGTCACTGTCTCAGCATAAACAGATGGTTGCAAGGGCTACTTTCATAGTCCAGCAGAAGTCTACCATCAGTTTTAGTAGAGAAGCCAATCATTATGTCTTTGTATATATATCGAGTAAAAAAAAGGTTGGCGGGGAACGTCTACTGTGTAACAATTCTCTCTGAATGTAATCATATAAAGGGACCCGACAACGTAAGGTACCACACAAGAGGGATCCTGACTCTAGGCTCATTAAGGATATAGCAGAAAGGACTGATGGCCCAAGATTAACGAGCATGAGTCTTGCACCCGAGCGTCACCAAGCCAAGAGACTTGAACCCATGTCCTCCTGGTTATCAGACCACTTGAGAGTGAACCTCCAATCATCAGACTATCAACCTCATCCTTGGGTAATATACATATAATATGTACACAAAATACCATCTACAAACTTATCTATATGTACCCGAACATAAATAGATGAATATACAAATTACAAAGCATTGATGATATTCTTTTTCTTTTCTTTTCTTTTCTTTTTTGATAAATAAAAGCATTGATGATATTCTTAATAAGGATATTAGCTACCAAAGTTTCAATGAGGTAGAATCAGTTAGCATTGCTCTTGGCACTATCAGATTAGCAGTTATTTCCAAAAATTAGATAAGCCAAACATTTTGTATATGTCAAGACAAACTAAATCAAATCAAACCAAACCCTTTTGTCCCATCAGCAACATGAAATCATTTTCTTCTATTCTGCTCTATCAAAAGCTATCTGCTCAACTATATTATATAAATTCATATCTTTCTCAACTACAATATCATATGTCAATTTAGATCTTCCCCCTCTCTTAAACGTTTTCATTATTCACGAGTCTATCACATTTTCTTACTGTCATCATCAATCTTTGTTGTATATGAACAAACCATTTTATTATGTTCTTTCTTCAACTTAATTCCATTTTTCAATTCTCATGTACAACTACCAGCAATAAAACAATGATAGTTTTTTGAACCCTTTTAAAAAGGCCTACAAAAGATTCCTTCATTGTGTGATTAGAGCAATTTTCCAACTAAAGTATGAGCAAGACAAATTATCCAAAAGATAGATTGATTGTCAAGTATGACTAGGACAATTATCCAAGATAGATTAGTTATCAAGTCAAATTTTGATAGGAAGATAGATTAGTTATCAAGTCAAAGTATGAGTAAGCCTAGTGCTATTAAACAATTGAGATAATTCATGCAATTTAGCCTTAAAGCATCACTGGTTGCAGCATATTGTTTGGATCAATGCACTAACTTCCTAAATAAATTAAAAATTTAAAGACTTCTCAACTAGAGTAACACAAATGCTGTTGGAAGAGTAATCCATAATGCAAGAATTTGCAAATGAATAATTTTCTTGCAAGCCAAACAGAAGCCACAACATTTCTACATTGTATATTAATCTCCACCATTTAAAAACTAGAAAAACAAGTGGTAAAGAAAAGAACAGCAATTTTTGTTTGCATAGTTTGCAGTGCAATAACAATACTGCATTTATGTAATAAGCATATATAGATAACAATAACAACACGTCATTCCAGATGCAAACTCTCAACTTGGCTCTAAATAACTATTTCCAGTTCATATCCTTCGCGGTGTTCCATGATGTATTAAGCAACTTGTAGTCCAAAAGCTAAACATTAACTTTCTTAACACTTTCTGAAGTACAGTACTGTTTTGAAATTCCCTCAAAGATATAATAATCCCAATGATTTATTTGAAAAACATTAACTAAATCAGAATTATTCCCTGCTAGGCTTATAATGCATGAAAGCCGATGAATAATCAAAACATGAACAAAATTGTAATCCCAATACGATTACATCAGCTAGTACATAGGTTTTGATTTATAATGAGTAAGATAATCTATTTTACAGGCTTGCTATGATTCAGATATCAACTTGCTTTCTCATCTCTAGATTCCAAGTAAATAAATTATGCATTTAGTACCTTGATTCCACAGAAACATCTCTCCATTTGCATTTATTTAATGTAAACGAAGTTCTAATATCAATGGGATTTCCTCTGTTAAGCCAACAGAACATCTAGTTTTGTAGGCACACTGTTTCCTCCACTTGCTTGAAAAACCAAGTAATGGAAATGCCATGCCAGGGTTAATATGGGGAAGACAAAAAACCCACATAAACAACTTCAAATATGCAAGGAAGCTATCAAGTTATATTGGAATATAATGACGAGAAATACAACAGAGCTACTAATTTTAGAATTATTAATGGCTTATGTTTATCAAAATCAAACTAAAAATGTTAAATTTTCTAATAACTTAAACTAATGTCATAACAACATCAAGCTTCAAAGTAAGAGGAAGAATAGTAAAAGCCTTCATCAATGAAAGAACTTTCATTTTGTAGATGTCAATTAAAGAACATAAAACTATTATAGGCTGCCCTTCACAGCAAGTTTTGCTCAAGTTTCAAAATCTATGGAACTCAATTCCTAAATCTAGAGTTTCCTTCTGCACCCTTTTCTTTTTCGTCCATAAATCCAAGATCCAAACATGGCCTTCATATAAAACTAGGCATACACATAGTCAGCTGTTAGGGAAGTGAATCTCATATATCCTCACTAGTGTTCCTAGTTTAAAAAACCTCTCATTAGAAGGCATCCCTATGGCTAAAACTCACTTCACAAACATGGCAGCATTTTGCTTGTGCCCGCAACTTCTACTCCTACAGTTTGTCAGCTCAGAGATTAGTTTCACATACAATGGTTTTATCCAAGCAAATCCGAGCCTGGATGGAGCTTCCTATGTAAGGTCTGATGGCATCTTGGCTGTGACAGACGATACAACAAAGCTTTTTGGACATGCACTCTATCCATCTCATCTACGCTTCAAGGAAAGCAGACCTAACGATAGCAACAACAAATCTTCTGTTGTCACCTTCAGTACTAACTTTGTATTCTCTATCAACCCCAAGTATCCTGAACTTGGAGGCCATGGCCTTGCCTTCCTTCTATTCTCCACCAAAGAACCCAAGGGTTGTCTTCCAAACCAGTACTTGGGCCTGCCAAATGACACTAGCAATGCAGAATTCAATACAAGAGTATTGGCAATCGAGTTTGATGTTGTCCAAAATGTGGAGCTCTTTGACATCAACAATAACCATGTAGGAATAGACTTATCCAGCTTGATCTCCAACATTTGTCTGCTTATTACTTACCCGGAAGCAACAACCACAACTCCTCCATTATCCTCAAGAGTGGACACCTCATTCAAGCATGGATTGAATATAACAGCCACGAGAAGTTGATGAACGTTACAATATCTCCTATTGGCGTTCTGAGGCCAACTCGGCCTTTGATTTCTTTCCCTATTGACCTCTCATCGGTGTTAAATGAATACATGTATGTAGGCTTCTCTGCTTCAACAGGTTTGCTTTCAGCTGCTCATAATGTGCTGGGGTGGAACTCAAGGATCGGGGGAATGGCACCTGACTTAGATCCTTCAAAGCTCTGATCTCACAAGGTAGTGCATAGCAAGGGATTCACCGCAGGTATCACTATAGCTAGTGTGACTTTGGTCTTGTTGGTTATATCTCATGCAAGTCATGTCCTAAATCAATTTTAAAATGGGGAAGAGATCTTGGAAGATTGGGAAGTGGAGTATGGAGCTCATAGATTCAAATATTCTGAGCTCTTTGCCACCACAAGGTGGTTTGGAGAAAGAAACCTTATAGGTTCTGGAGGATTTGGGAGAGTCTACAAGGGAGTAATCCCTAGTACTAGGCTAGAAGTGGCAATAAAGCAGATTGCTCATGATTCCTGGCAGGGTATGAGAGAATTTGTAGCAGAAATAATGAGTATGGGACAGCTTAGGCACCAGAACCTGGTGCAGAAGACGAGATGAGCTCCTCCTTGTTTACGACTACGTACCAAATGGAAGCCTCGATAAACTATTGCTCGCTAACCAGAACCAGAAGAACAAAGTACTAACTTGGGAGCAAAGATATAAGATCCTCATTGGGATTGCACAAGCATTGCTGTACCTCCATGAAGAATGTGACCAGAGGGTAGTTCACAGAGATGTGAAGCCAAGCAATGTTCTAATAAATGCAGGACTCAATCCAAGGCTCAGTGATTTTGGCCTAGCAAGGACTTATGAACATGGAATCAATCCACAGACAACCCACATTGTGGGGACATGGGGTACCTGGCCCCCAAACTCACCAAGACAGGGAAGGCTACGACAAGAACAGATGTGCACGTTATGGTGCACTTGTGCTAGAGGTAGCTACCGGAGGGAGGCCAATTAAGCCCCAGAGGAATGTCGAGGAACTGGTTTTGGTTGATTGGGTTAGGGAACTACATTCTCAGGAAGCCATCTCTAAAGCCATTGATCCCGGATTGGAAGAGTACAACCCAGAGGAAGCCGAGCTTGTGCTCGGCCTTGTCTCGCTTTGCTCTCATCCAAATCCGGATTACGGACCAAGTACGAGACGAGTTGTGCAGTTCTCATTAGGGGATGCTAATCTCCCTCAGCTGCCTCATGATCTTTATCTTGAAGCTGCCGGGGTAATAACAGACTACTCGGACATTTATGCAGATGACTCTGATCCTTCCTGTGGTAGAGGGACTTCATCTACGAGTACCAGTTTCGCAATCTTTGACAAGAAGGTTTTTTCTAAGCAGGCTACAAGGGTTACATTCTAAATTCTAATCATACAAGTACGGATTTTGTTTTAAGGTTAGCTGCTTGTAGTGCAACTTCTATGTTGTTTCAAACTTAAAAGTGCTTACAGTGATTCAGCTTTTGTAAGTGTATTTTGGGAGTTAATTAGTTCAAAGAATCCCTTGGCTACAATTTATTTCTCAATCCACCTCCACAGTTTCTAAGTTTTAAGAGTTACAAGAAAACAGGTTAATTTTTTGTGGAAACATTCATTAATTTTTCTGTTCTCTGTTTTCTGTTTTCCTAATAAAGTGCTAGGGTTACTAAAAGTGCAAAGTGTCTGATTTCGCATTATTCTCTAAAATAATTTCTTAAGAGAACGCATCTCTGGATAGCATAATTCCCTTAATATAAAAGGGACAGCTGGTGATTAAACCTAATAGGGAGTCCACAAATTCTGCTGTAAATGATGTTCAAGGATCATTGTTAAGAAGCAAAACCTCAAAAAAAGATTTGATGGAAGAATGAAGATGAGTTGCAGGTTCTGCAAATGTTGTGGACGAGAATACCTGCAGAACCATCCTTAAAAGGACATGTTAATGAGTAGCAGCAGTAATATATTGTTTAAACTCACTGCTAAGAACCATGGACACGGACATGGATATGGACACGTGACACGACACCACACGGACATGCCGACACGCTAATTTTCAAAAAATGAAGAACATGACACGTGAGAGACACGCATGAAATATATAATTTTATATGTTTATTATATGTTACATATATGAATATATCAATGAAAGATAATAAAAAATACAATATGATATTACTTCCTATAAATTTATATGATTTTTATTTTATTATTGTATCTTAAGTTGTTTTGTTCAAACTTATAATTAGTTTCAATTGTGTCTAATTGTGTGTTTAAGCGATAGACATGTGTGTCCTCCAAATGTTCAGAGAGTGCTTGGTCTTTAAAAAAATTAAAAAATAAAACACATTTTGAAGAGTGTCAGACACGTGTCAGGGAAGTGTCCAAAGAGTGTCGGTGTCCGACATGGACACAACATAAATACGTCACCTTCTTAGAAGTATCCGTGCTTCTTAGACTCACTGTATGGTTGGATTACGTTGGCCAAATTTTGACTTGAAAAGGATCATGCTGGGACAATTTTGGTGGGAAAATGCAACACAAAAAAATTTAATTGAAAAACTATGAGAGAGAGAGAGAGAGAGAGAGAGAGAGAGAGATTTTCTATGATATTCCTATATGTTCCACTAGTTGCCCCCTTCTACCCTCATTTGATGGGGAAAAATATCATACTGTTTTTAGTTCAAGTGAAACTTAAATTTGAAAGAGCTCATTTCAACAATAGAAAATAAAATGATGCAACTTATAGTGCATATTCACTTTGGAAGAGACTATAAACCATCTTACGACTCCAAGCCCCAATATTTCTTATTAAGTTTTTGAACTGCCATAAAACAACCCAAAAAACAAAAATCTAGCAAATATAAATCACATTGAAAACTGTAGTTCAAGTCAATAGAATTATGGCCAAGTAAACAGACACAAAAATATATTATTTTTAAACTAAGGTACAAGGTATCTGCCAATATAGGTACAAGGAGTCTAATACTGCTACCAAAATAACTCTTCTTTCAAGGCAGCAAAATAGATAATTTGAGCAAAAGAAGAAATAAGTAAAGAATCATATCTCACACATTTCATTCTTATCTGTAGTTGGGATGATAAATGTCCATTTCACATCAACAAGTACTCAGTAGGATTCAGAGTCACTAGCTATGTCCTCGACATGACCTGATGCAAATTAAGCTGCTCGTGAATCTGTCTGAATTTTTCTTTAAGCCTTTGTATCTGCAAATGGCAGCATCATTAACAAACCAAGAAGAAAGAAAATGGATAGTTCCATAGGGGTGAGGAGGGCACAGATAGATTAGTACCCGTTTCAGCTCAATTTCTGTTTCTCGTTTCTGTTGCCCCAACGAATGCCGCAGATTAGTAATGTCAAAAACATTGTCCATATCATCTTCAAATGCAGATTCTAAGTCCTCCCGAAGAAGTGCAGGCAACTTGTCTACAACAGGCATTAGAAGAAAGCAGTTGAACTGCAAAATATGGATGTTAAAAGGGATAAAAGAACAGAGGGATGGCCAAAAATTTGAGAAGTAGAATCAACAAATTATCCTCCCTCCCCCTCTAATAGTTGAATAGAAATTTTGCAACACATCAATCAGTCAGGTACCATGGAACAAAGTTGTGTGGGAAAAGCAGGAAAAATAAAGAAAAAAAGTAAATAAAAAGAGGAAGCATAATATCTGTAAATAATAAAAAATAAAAAATAAAAATAATGAGGAAAACCCTTCACTACTGTATCAACTAAATGGCACTTTCTACTCACCCTCATTAATCAGTTTAGGATGAATCCCATCTAATGAATCCTAAAAGATGCATACAGAAAAGAAGTACCATACATTAGTGCATACCTTTAATTCTGCAGAAACCAGAAAATATTCTCTAATGCCATGGAATATCTGTTGTACCAAAGCATATACAATCCTTTCAGATGAAGGAGCAAGCCTCCTGTTCCAAAGCGTGCTATCTAAAAGGTCAGCTAGCCTCATCTCTGTTGTCTGCATACTGGTGCTGGAGTCGATGCCTGAGGCCAAATGACTGAGTTTTACATCTGACCTCTGCTTAGTGTCGTGCTTGTCATTGGCCATTGACCCAAATGATGACTCATGAGAAAGACCAGGGGATGCAGAATTGCCACCTGTAGTAGACTGTTCTGTTCCACCAAATGAGTCTAAGAAATGACGTAATCCAGCCCGATTCTGCCAATTGGACATAAAATCAAATATGGGCAAATCCACCACAAGTATCAGCCAAGAAAAGCAAATCATCAACATATGCATTGTTTTTTGAGATGATTCTTGAAAACATCCCATTACAACAAAAATCAATGGTAATTTTAATAGCTTCCTGAAATGCCTAGGAAGCGAAATATGAGGGTTTGAATCTAATGCCCAACATTAGATAATGAATGGCCCTTCTCAACAATAAAATTAGTTATATTTCCTATATCATTTTTAAGGCAAGTATATACTTTTAATAGGATCATCAGTCAGATTGCGGGGCTGCAATTAATTGGTCCCAAAAATATCATACAGACCCCCTCCCCAAACTAAAAAATAAAAAATGAGTAAAAAAAATAAAGAAAGAATGACATTGGAATAAAATTGACACTATTTCTTAAATTCATTGAAAAGGCATAGCAGTGTCAATGTAAATGTTCGAGAAATTGATAGACCCATTATAATTTCAAATGATTTAAAGTTGAGCATAATAACCTTATTGTGGAGGGACCAAGTCACATATCGTGTGGTGCTCATTAAATCCTCCAAACATCTAGCAACAAAATAATAGAAAATAAAGAGAGTAGATTATTGAGCATTACTGGCAAAAAGTTAGTTATTCAATTAGCTGAATAGAACTTTAGTTGTATCGAAGTAACATCTGTGAACATAGCCTCCAATATGGTGTAAATCATTTGAACAATTAATAGCCAGTGGAAAGGATTTCAAACAGAATTACTTTATAGAGAAATGGGATGGTAAGATGAACTGAATAAAGACAAGTGACTAACTTTTCACGGCATGATCGTTCAGTGGATTCTGCAAAATTGTTGAAAGCAGATGCAACACGCCTTAGAAATATGTCATGACCACTTAAAACTTCACCTTCTTTCTGTGGAAACAAATTACAGGGCAATGGATCAGTTGTCATAAGAGGGGAAAGCAAATCAAATAGGGTGAACTTTCAGGATCTATATCAATGTTAGAGATATTAATGTTAGAGATTTAGCCTAATAATCCACCAGATAAGAAAACCCATACCTGAAGAAGATAGACAGAGATGGGAAGCAATCTCTTCAAAATGTGCAAGAGTCTAAATCCCAACTGTAGAAATTGATTTCAATGAAGAAGAAGAAATTAGAAGGATAAGAAAAGGAATTGGTGCAATAAAATTACATGCTAAAAATAAAGAACAAAAAAAGAGCAACGAACATAGCAATAAAAACATTGAAGTCCGATGGCATGCCCCAAAGTACGAGTTGTATTAGTTTATCAATGGAGAATGCATGATGCAGGCTTGTTCACAAGAAATCTGCATGGAAGTGGAAGAAGAAGAAAAAAAGATAAGGGTCGGCTTAGTCACTGAGAATTTGTCCACTCACAAAGTTCTAGGCTTCCAAGGGCATGTTTGACTCCCGGACATGATTTTGGTGGGATATCGGGATTGGTAATACTCTGGGATTACAGACAAGATTAATAATACCTATGATATTGGATGAGATTATATATACCAAAAAAGTACTTGTACTATGTCTGATTATGGTAGGATATAGCATGAGATGAGATTTTTTACTATTGGATGGAGTGGTGTGGCTAGACATAGGAATGCCAATACCATGAGGGTGTGGTATTGATAATTTCATCATTTTGTAGGATTAGCAATACCATTAGACTACCAATCCCTATTCCATGTACTTTAGAAGCCAAATTGAATTCATCACCTGATGAAGAAAAGGTTCAAATGTATCATGAGCCTTTGCAACAGCAATCACACAAGCTGTTCTAATTTCCGAGAGAAAGAGAGAGGATAAAATTAGAACAATGATATAAGAAGCAATATCAACTTTGATATAATTGGAACCAAGTTCTTGAAGAAGCCAGAGAACCATGGCTACCTAGAATAATTTGTTCCATCATGAATATCTTCAACTCCACATGCATTTACAATTTCTTCGCGTGTAATTGGAGGGCATTTGATTCCTCCAACAACAAAACGGAATTCAGCCATTGCACGGTGATATTGAGCACCCCCATAAAGACGCATTCCCGCATTCTATACACGATACAAAACAAGTTTTAATACACAGCACAGATCTCCAAAATTTCAAAGAAAATGGACAGCAGATATTTTAATCCATGATAGCCCTTTTGCATTCGCTGATAGGGTTCAGGCATGTAATCAATTGATTGGTAAAAAAAAAAGACATGAAAAGAAACATCGAAAAGAGAAATGTGAGCCAACTTCCTAAAAGCCACGCCTGAACAAGTGGAAGAGGAATCACCGAGTTAACAAATTGTGATTATATATCCAAGAAAGGCTACAAAATGCCACCCATTTCTACATTTATATCCAGAATTAAAAGATTTTTCAGCAACCCAAAAGATTTTCAAATTTATGTTTAATAAGGAGTACACCTTAGGTAGGTGAATGAATGCTTTAAACAGCAAAATTCTGAAAGAGTTTTGAGAAAAAATTTATGTAAAATGTGATCAAGTAACAAAAACTTGCTTAAAATGGCCTTCTGTCATTCATTACCTATAGAAATTTAGATGAGATTATTATTTGTAGTTTATCTATAGATCAGTTAGCAAGAAAAATATCAAAAACTACGCCATGAGAGAAGCAAACATGTTCTATTTATTTTTTTTTTTACAAAAACATGTTATGTTGAACAAATGTGTAATAAATAAGAACAATCTATGAAGCACGGACACGGACACGCTAACACTTCAATTTTCAAAAATGCCGGACATGACACGCGAGGAACACGCATAAAATATATAATTTAATATATTTATTATATGTTATATATATGAATATATCATTCAAAGATAATAAAAATTGCGATATGACACTAATTCTATAAATTTATATAGTTTTTGTTTTATTATTGTATCTTAAGTTGTTTTGTTTAAACTTATAATTAGTTTTACCTATGTCTAATCGATAGACACATGTGTTTAAGTGATAGACACGTGTCCTCCAAGTGTTCAAAGAGTGTCTAGGTCTTTAAAAAAATATATATAAAATAGGATACGTTTTGAAGAGTGTCGGACACGTGTCGGGGAAGTGTCCAAAGAGTGTTGGTATCCAACACGGACACGACAAGGACACGGACACGTTACCTTCTTAGAAGCATCCATACTTCTTAGAGAACAATAATAACAATAATTAAAGAAATAAAAAATAAGAAAAAAATGTTCTAGATTATTTTCTAGGTACCATAGTTCATACAATGTGGAATGCACCAGACATGCACAGGCATTAAATAAATCCAGCTTAGACAGACATCAATGACATGGCGAGATTAAAGCTTACAGGTATTAGCTTGTGTGGAAATTGAAGACCATCAGTGCCTATGAATGCCCCTCCATTAATCCTCTCATCTTGTAGTGCTTCCCCTGCAACCATAAGATACCAAAGCTAATGATGTTCTAACAAGGCAACCTAGATAAAATCGGGAAAATAAATCCTAAAAACAATACATATTTATAGTATAAATGAATTTTTTTTGGCGAGAAATCTATACCCAAAAAAATAAATAAATAAATAAAGTGACAAGTGAAACCACCACAAAACGGTGTCTACCATATTATAGGAAAGCAACATCATGATGATTTACCAAATTTATCTGGGGGTGCAACAACTGTCCCTTTCAGTAGCAGTGACAACTGAGTAATAAAGTAAACTTTAGTCAGAACACAACAATATTGAACTACTCTCAAAACCAAATCATTTAAAGATAAATTAATAAATAACTGAAAGAAATAGTCTCACAAAAACAATAAACTGTCTTCACTAATTCACATGAACAATGTCCATCTCAGTACTTGTATAATCTTCTGATGATCCTCATAAACTCACAGACCAAATGAGTAAATGGAATATTATTGAGTAAAGAACTGAGTAATAGAAAGTATGCCCATTTGAAAGAAACCTTGGTCAGAAACAGATCATGGAAAGCTCTTCCTTTCTCCTTCAATTTTACTTCATCAAAAGTGCTGGAGGGAGGGGAAAAAAGAAAAAACAAAACAATGGCATATAATCTAATCATAAAATGAAAATATTAGATGATGAAAAAAACATAAATAATGGGTACCAAGGTACCAACCCCTCCACCCTCCCTTTTTTCTCCTTCCTTCTTGTTTTCAGTAAATGTGCTTTTGAAGGTTATAAGTTATTTTCCACCTCAACCTCCTCAAAAACCATGAGTTTAATAAGTCAAAGTACAAACCTGAGTTCCTCATTTATTTCATTTAGCTTTCTTGTTGTGCTCCTATATTCTTTTTCAAGAAGTGGAATGATCAATGGAACACTATCCATATACCTTGAAACAATATACATATCAAATTTTCAGTTACAAAATAGCAAAGAAACATTGAACTGAGTCAACTGACTGTATTTCAATCAGAGTAGAATAAAAACTGCCTACCTTTTCTGTAGCAATTCCTCTAAGAACAGCCTGAGGCTGCTCACACCTATCCTACTTCTTTCCTGCTTTGAGAGTGGTCGACCCAACTTCTCCTCCAAGGACGCTACATCTTCCATCTCTCTCAAAGAAATAGCCTGCAAGAAGAAGCACAGAATAAAAGTCACCAATTTCTGGAATGGATTTTCAAACATGATAGTGCAGAGAGAAGAGACAATCCATCTGTTAATGTACATTGCGACCTAGCATAAAAAACACATAATGTAAACCAAACCAAGCCTTAAGTCCCATCAAATGAGGTCGGCTACATGAATCCTTCTTCTCTACGTGGCCCTATCAAAGGCCATTTCATTAGTCAAATTAAATAGATTCATATCTCTATTTACAACGCTAGCCAACGTTAATCTAGGCCTACCCCGTCTCCTAACACTTCCATCTATTGTTACAGCATCGCATTTCTTCACTACTGCCTCTGTTGGTCTCCGTTGAATATGACCAAACCATCTCAATCAATTCTCTCTCAACTTATCTTCTATTGGTGCTACTCCTACCCATTCCCGAATACACACATTCTTAATTCTGTCTTGTCTAGTCTTACCACACATCCACCTTAGCATCTGTTGAATGTATAGATGATGAGAAGAAGAAGAAAAAGAAGAAGAATAACGAGAGAGAGCTGCTGTATTTCTCTTAATTCAAAAGCATAGGGTTTTCCCCTTACACACAACTATTTATACTAATAAGAATAATACATAAAGACCAAACTACCCCTAACACTTAACGCTCCCCCTCAAGTTGGTGCAAAGATGTTTCTCATGCCCAACTTGCAACAAATAGGGTGAAAGACTTTACTACTAAGACCCTTAGTAAAGACATCCGCCAGTTGATCTTCAGACTTAACAAAAGGCATACATATTATGCCCTTATTCAACTTCTCCTTAATGAAATGTTTGTCAATCTCAATATGCTTAGTCCGGTCATATTGAACAGGATTGTGTGCAATACTAATAGCAGCCTTGTTGTCGCAATACAAAGTCATTGGACCACTCCAATCAAGCCCTATATCACTCAAAAAAGATTGAAGCCACATTAGTTCACATGTTCCATGTGCCATAGCCCTGTATTCAGCTTCAGCACTAGATCTGGAAACCACCACCTGCTTCTTACTATGCCATGTGACTAGATTTCCCCCTACAAAAGCATAATAACTGGAGGTAGAGCGTCGGTCATCTATAAAGCTTGCCCAATCTGCATCTGTGAACGCTTCCAACCTCAAGTGACCATGATTAGAGTACAAAATTCCTTTTCCAGGGACAGATTTAAGGTACCTCAAAATGTGATAGACTGCATCCAAATGAGTTGCACGAGGATCATGCATAAACTGACTCACTATCCCAACTGCATAGGCAATATCTAGACGAGTATGAAAGAGATATATCAGTCTTCCTACAAGTCTTTGGTACTTTTCCTTCTCCACAGGCTCACCAACTCCACTACAAAAATGATGATTAGTCTTAATCGATGAATCAGCTGCTCTGTAGCCCAACATGCCCGTTTCCTTAAGAAGATCTAGAATGTACTTCCTTTGAGAAATGAAAATGCCTTTATCAGATCTAGCAACTTCAATCCCAAGAAAATATCTCAATGGACCAAGTACTTTTATCTCAAACTCCTTGGCTAATTGCATCTTGAGATGGGTCAACTCCTCCTCATCATTACCTGTCACAACTATGTCATCCACATACACAATAAGCACTGTTACCCTATGTACATTGTGTTTGACAAACAATGTGTGATCCGCATTGCTTTGCTGATACCCAAATCCCAGCATTGCCTTTAGGAATCTACCAAACTAGGCTCTAGGAGATTGTTTCAAACCATACAAAGCCTTCTTTAATCTACAAACCTTTTCAACTGTAGACTGAGATGAGAATCCTGGAGGTACATCCATATATATATGACAGAATAGCTCGAATGGAATTCATCTTTGCTACCGGGGCAAAAGTTTCTTGATAATCTATTCCATATGTCTGGGTAAATCCCTTGGCCACTAGTCTTGCTTTGTACCGTTCAATCGTCTCATCTGCATTGTGCTTAATGGTGAACACCCACTTACATCCGACTGATTTTTTCCCATTAGAAAGAGACATCAACTCCCATGTGTTATTTTTACTCAAAGCTTGCATAGCTACCTTCCACTTAGAATCATTGATGGCTTCTTTCCAACCCTGTGGAATACACACAGAAGAAAGAGACGAAACAAAAGCACGATATGGAGAAGACAACAAATCATATGACACGAATTTTGAAATAGGGTGTTGAGTACAGGCTCTAACTCCCTTTCTGAGAGCAATAGGAAGACTCAAATCATCAGCAACAGGACCATCAACAATAGGTGAAGAAATGGGCTGAGGATCATTACCTGTAGAGTTAGTGGAAACTGGGTGTGGAACTGGCATAGGAGATGATGATTGACTTGGTAGCACAAGAGAAGCCGGCTTTTTCTGACACCGTGAATAAGTCTTAAGATCAGCTCTGTCCAAACAACCACCGATATCCGACTCCTCATCAACAGAACTTCTAGGCTCCCCCTAACCACAAATAACAACCCGCTGAGTAGGAAGGAAAAAAGACAACTCATGCTGATATGACTCATCCGCAATCTCATCGATACCACTCTCCCCCTGAGGAGATAGCGGAGGACCAGAAAAAAAGGACTCAGATTCACGAAAGGTGACATCCATGCTGACATACAGCTTATGAGAGTAAGGGTCATAGCATTTGTAGCCTTTCTCAGTAGCAGAATAACCAAGAAAGACACACCAGACAGCCTTAGGATCAAGCTTCCCACGAGTACGAGGTTGAAGATGAACAAAACAGACACTACCAAAAACCAGGGGCGAAAGGGAAGAAGTGGGATAAGTCACAAGAAGAAGCTCAAGAGGAATTTGGAAGTTGAGGACACTGAAGGGCATACGGTTAATAAGGTAAGTCGTGGTAAGAACAGCATCCCCCAAAAAAACTTAGGAACGTTCATGGTAAACAAGAGACAGCGAGCAACCTCAAGGAGGTGGCCATTCTTATGTTCAGCAATTCCATTCTGTTCAGGAGTGCCAACACAACTAGTCTGATAAAGAATGCCGTGCTCCTCGAGGTATGCCCGGAAAGCGCCATCAACATATTCAGTCCTATTATCACTCCTAAGAATTTTGATAGTAGCATTGAAAAGATTGGATACCATTTTATGAAAACTTTTGAAGCACGAGAAAACCTCATTTTTAATACAAAGTAAATAAAGCCAAGTCACACAGGAATAACAATCAATAAATGTGACAAACCACTGATAACCAGAGGTAGAAACCACAAGGGAAGGACCCCAAACATAGGTATGTATAAGCATAAAAAGAAAAGAACTTCTTTTATTAATTGCAAGATAACAAGTACGTTTATGCTTAGCAAGCTTACAAGCATCACAAACAAAGGTATTCCTAGGACAATCACGAACTAATAAAGGAAAAAGTTTCTCTAAAATGCTAAAGGAAGAATGCCCTAAACGGCGATGCCACTGATGAAGGAGACGAAGGGAGGAGCCAGAAGTGCATTGATGAGCCTGAGAAGACAAAGGTGAGGCAGGAATGGCATTCAGAAAATACAATCCACTTTGTGCTCTACCACTACCAATCATTTTCCTCGTAGCCAGTTCCTGAAAGACACAATAAGTCGGAAAAAAGGTTACAGAGCAATTGAGAGCAGTAGTAAGGCTACTAACAAAAAGTTAGTTGAAAAATTAGGAACATGAAATGAAAGCAAAAGTAAAGAGGTGCAATGAACAGAACCCTTGTCGGAGATAGAAGATAAAGTGCCATAAGCCACTCTAACCTTATCTCGCCTAGAACTAGGTGAATAAGAATGGAAAAAACTAGAAGTACCCGTCATGTGATCGGTAGCACCAAAATCAATGATCCAAGGAGACGACGAAAAGGCACTGAGTGCACTAGCAAAAATACCTGTGTGGGTAAAGTTGGAAGAGGCAGAAGAGGAAGGAGCTAAAGCAGATGAAGAATCAAGTCGAGCCATCAAACGTCTGAGAGTGTGAAGCTCATCCTGGGAAATAGAACCAGCATCATTCGAGGCACTAGTAGTTAGGGGTGGGCATAGGGTTATCCGACCCGCCCTACCCTACCCGAACCGTAGACCTTTGGGCGGTTTCGCAAACACGTTAGGGTCGGGTGTTGTTTGGATTATGGCTGAATTTCGGGTCGCGGGTTTGAACTGAACCCGCCCAACCCACCCGCTTACATAGATTTTTTTTTTTTTTATATAAAATCTGAACCGTTGATCTTCATCTTTATTCTTTAGTATAACAAAAAAAACCCTAACAATTCATTCTCACACATTTGCGCAGCTGGAGAGAGCTGAGCTCCTTCTCTCATCTCATATCAGTCTCTCTCTCTCTCTCTCTCGTTTTTCATCGCCGATTGACCTCTGGTTTCTGTCTGCTCATCGCCGATCAACCGATCGACCTATGGTTTGTCATTGCCGATCGACCGATCGACCTCTGGTCTGTTTGCTCATCCCTAACTTTGCTTTCTCGTCGCCGATCGACCTCTGGTTTGTCATCGCACTAATCGACCTCTGGTTTTTTTTTTTTTATGCAATCATATGTGAATATGTTGAATTTGTTGATGTTGAATCTGTTTTTTTTTTTTTTTTTTTTACAGATTCACAGATATGTTTTTTCTCTGTGAATATGTTTTTTTTTATGCAATCAGTCTACTCACAGGTAAGACTTTTTTTTTTTTATCACACCGATAGATCTGTTTATGTTGAATTTGTAATTAGATCTGTAATTAGACCTGTCTATTTGTAATTAGATCTGTTTATGTTGAATTTGTAATTAGATCTGTTTATGTTGAATTTGTAATTAGATCTGTAATTAGATCTGTCGATTTGTAATTAGATCTATTTATGTTGAATTTGTAATTAGATCTGTAATTAGATCAGTAATTATATCTGTCTATTTGTAATTACATCTGTAATTAGATCTGTTTATGTTGAATTTCTATTTGGAATTATTGAAATTGAATTTCTATGTGCAGGGTTCATCAACCAAATGGATGAAATTGAAATTTTTAGAACTTTATTTTATTTTACAACAAATTTTTTTTTTTTTTTTTTTTTTCTCTCTCCCTTGCATTTTGGATGAATGTAATAGTTAATGAAGTTTGAATGATTTTATTTTAATTTTGGATGAATGTATATGTAATAGTTAAGCTTAGGATTTTGAATGATTTTATTTTAATTTTGTATTATTGGGTGGTAATAGTAGTAGATGAAGAATGTTGAGAAAGTAGTTGAATAATGAGATTGATGATTTACTTTAGGATTGTAAATGATTTTACTTTAATTGTATTGTTGGGTGGTAGATTAATTTTGAAAGATTTTAGGATTTTGAATGATTTTAGGATTTTAAATGATTTGTTTGTGTTAGGAATTGATTTTGAAGCATTTTAGAAAATTGATTTTGAATGATTTGTAAGTTTTAATGATTTAATTATTAATGTTGAAGCATTTTAGAAAATTGGAAGAAAATGACCTGAAATAAATATTTACAAAATGGGGGAAAAAAAATTCAAAAACTAATTTTTAAAGGGAAAAATTCAAAAATACAAAATGGGGAAAAATTCAAACCGCAAACCGCCCGCACATCCGCAAACCCTATTTATACAAACCGCAAACCACACTGCAGGCGGTTACGGTTTGACTTTTCCCCAAATCGCAGAGGTGCGGGCGGGTCAAAACTGACCCGCAAACCACACAAAACCGATCCGCAAGCACCCCTACTAGCAGTAGTCTCAGAAACATGTGCTTGAGGACGAACACCATGACCACGACCACGACCACGGCCTCGAGTAAGTCGGCCATGCAATTTCCAACAGTGTTCTTTATCATGTCTATCTTTCCTACAATACTCACACTTCAACCGGTCTCGATCGACCAATGGACCCTTACCACCACCTTGAGGCAGACAGGGCGGAGTATCACGTGACTTGGGGCCGACAACCATCGCTGACCGATCCGAAACAGGAGCATGCACCATAGCACTACGACGACTCTCCTCCTGCTGAACCAGGGCATAAGCCTCACGCAATGTAGGAAACAGAAAGTGACCCAACACCTGAACCCGTATCTGATCATACTCTAAATTCAGACCAGCAAGAAAGTCATACACCCGCTCCTTCTCCACAGCCTGCTGAAACATAGTGGCATCCATGGAGCAAACTGGCTGGAAACTTTGGTAGAAATCTAGCTCCTACCACAAACCACTCAACTCAGCATAGTAGGCTGCCAGAGAGCGATCCTTCTGATCCAAACCCCTAATCTTCTTATGCAATTCATAGGCCTGTGCATCATTCCCCTGTTGAGAATACATTTGAGAGGCAACTATCCAGATCTTGTGAGCAGTATCCATCGAGAGAAAAGTTCGACTAATGGTAGGCTCCATAGAATTGATGAGCCAGGTCATAACTAAAGCATTCTCAGAAATCCATTGAGCAGATAAAGCACTATCCTCAATAGGTGGCTGGGTATTACCAATAATATAGCTTGTCAACCGCCGGGCGGCAATGGCAAGACTACAAGAGCGGGACCAAATCAAGTAATTGGTACCATTGAGCTTGACCGGACTAATCTGGAGAGATGGACTATCACCAAGAGTCATACCACGACTCAGTCCACTCTCCTCCTTGCCCTTACCCTCATTGGCAGCCATGAGATGAGAGAAAGATGGTGCAAAAACACAAGCAGGAGATCAAACAAATCTAGAAAACACTGAACCAGCACAGCAACTCACCTTTTAAGGCTAAAAAAGGGCAAGATTATCCCTGAACACAGTAACAGATCACAGTGGATTTAGCGTCTGCTAGTTTGCTGGAAAGACCTTTCGACGAAGATGAGGTGAGACAAGCTGTATTTGAGTGCGACAGAGATAAGGCTCCAGGCCCAGATGGTTTTTCAATGACAGTATTTCAGGATTGTTGGAAAATTGTAAAAAGGGATCTTATTAGGGTATTTACTGAGTTCTTTAAGAGTGGGCAGGTTAATTTGTGCACCAATGCATCTTTCATTTGTCTAATTCCCAAGGAGAAGTCGATCAAGATTGGGGATTTTAGACCCATTAGCTTGGTCACATCTCTTTATAAGATTTTAGCTAAAGTGCTTTCTAGGAGACTAAGAATTGTCCTTGGGAGAACTATTTCTTCAGCACAAGGTGCGTTTGTGCAAGGTCGGCAGATTTTGGATGTAGTCTTAGTGGCTAACGAGGTTGTGGAGGAGTATAGGGGACTACGTAAGGAGGGTATTGTATTTAAGGTAGATTTTGAGAAGGCATATGACCATGTTGATTGGGGCTTTGTGGATTTTGTTTTGGAAATGAAGGGGTTTAGCGTTAGATGGAGGAAGTGGATTTGGGGGTGCTTGTCGTCATGCAATATGGCAATCATTGTGAATGGCAAGGCGGGGGATTTTTTCCAAGCATCCAGGGGTCTAAGACAGGGTAATCCTTTATCACTATTTTTGTTTATTTTAGTTACTGATGTGTTGGGTAGGATTATTGATTTAGCTAAGGATAAGGGTGTCATTAAGGGGTTTGTGGTGGGAAGGGATAGGATAGGTGTTACTCACTTACAATTTGCGGATGATACTATTTTCTTCTCGTCTAAGGAGGAAAGTAAAGTAGGGAGTTTGCTAAAGATTCTGAGAATTTTTTAAATAGTGTCGGACCTCAAGGTCAATCTTAACAAAAGCAGTGTTGTGGGTATTAATTTGGACGATAGTCATGTGCATAGGGTGGCGACTATGTTGGGCTGTTCAATTGATTCCTTTCCCCTCAAATATCTGGGGCTTCCGTTGGGAGGAAATCCTAGATTGGTGTCTTTTTGGGAACCTGTTCTTATCAAAATTAGGAAAAGATTAGAGGGATGGAAGCGAGCTTTGTTGTCTAAGGGTGGGAGGTATACGTTGGTACGATCCGTATTAGGATTTGTTCCTCTATTTATTTCTTGTCCCTTTTCAAGATTCCGGTTAGCATTGCAAGAAAGATTAAGAAACTGATGAGGGATTTTCTCTGGGAAGGGTGTGATGAGGGTAAAGGAGTTCATTTGGTTAGGTGGGAGATTGTTTCTCTTTCTAGGGCAAAAGGTGGCTTGGCTATAGGAAATATCGTTGCTAGGAATATTGCTTTCTTGGGCAAGTGGTTGTGGAGATTTCCTCTTGAAAGTGAGTTGTTATGGTGTTCAGTTATTAAAAGCAAGCATGGAGTTCAATCCAATGGTAGGGATTCTAATGTTGTTAATAGAAACAATTGTCGTTCTCTACGGAAATCCATTTCTCGTTTGTATCCTCTTGTATCTATTTTTTTTTTCATTTAAAGTATGGGATGGAGAGAATGTTCGGTTTTGGGAAGATGTTTGGTTAGGAGATATTTCGTTTGCTAGATCTTTTCCCCTTCTTTATAGGTTGGCTCGTTCTCCAAATGTGTCTATAGCGTTGGTGGCTTGCTCGTCGATGGCACCCATCTCCTGGAATTTTGATCTCATTAGAAACTTGAATGATAAGGAGGCGGGGGAGTTGGCATCTTTGTTGGTAGTGCTCGAGGGGGTTTCTCTTTCTTCGTCTTCCGATAGTAGGGTGTGGAATCTTGTCTCTTCAGGTGTCTTTTCATGCAAATCCTTTTTTGATAAGATTATTGATAATCCCTCGGTTCCCTTGTTCCCTTTTCATAAGAAAATTTAGAAAGCAGGTATCCCTCAGAAAGTGAAGTTTTTCATGTGGTCTTTGGCTCAAAAAGGTGTTACAACTAATGATGTTTTCCAGAGGAGAAGGCCTAATCACTCTCTATGCCCCCAATGGTGTGTGATGTGCAAGAGAAATTTGGAGGTAGCGGATCATCTTTTTTTTCATTGCCTGGTGGCTGTTGTATTATGGCAGCGTCTTTTCAGGTTATGCGATGTGTAGTGGGTTGCTCCACGGAAGTGTATGCATATGCTTCTTATTCGGTTTGACGAGTCTAGGAGTACCAAGAAAGCCCAAACAATGTGGACAGGCATTGTTTTTGCTATTTTGTGGGTTATATAGTTGGAGAGAAATGTTTAAATTTTTGAAGGCAAGGAAGTAAGTGTAGAGGCTTTGTGGGATAGGGCAGAATATTTGGCCTCTTTTTGGGCATTTGTATCTCCTCCTTTTAAAGGAGTCCCTTTGTTTTTGATCTCTAGGGATTGGGCTGCTGTTTGCCATCCTTAGGGTTACGAGTTTTGCGATCTTGTTTTGTTTTTTCTTCTTCTCTTTTTCTTTCTTTGTATGAGGACTTCTTGTCCTCTTTCTCTTTCCCGTTTTAATAAAAAAAAAAAAAAAAAAAACAGATCACGAGAAGCCCAAAAAATTGAAGCAGACCATCCAAAATGTAGAAAAAAGCCAAGGTAGGGCCAAAATACTTCAAACCAAGGACAGTAAACCCTGTAAGGGTTCCTGTCGGCTCCCACAGGTATGAGAAGAAGGGACAAAACCAAGCCAAAAGGGTTCAAACAGCAACTTTCGAAAAATCACCCAAAATTGACGAAAAATCAAAAAAATTAGAAAAAGCAATCAAGAATGATTAAAACATCAAAAGGAGATTACAGGGTTAATACCCATTAAATTTCGAGCATGCTAATAATGTTTTTTTTTTACTACTGCTGCTGCGATAGACGTACCCTAAACAAAAAGAGAAATTATCTTCAAGGAGGAAGATATTGCTCTGATACCATGTTGAATGTATAGATGATGAGAAGAAGAAGAAAAAGAATAATGAGAGAGAGCTGCTGTATTTCTCTTAATTCAAAAGCGTAGGGTTTTCCCCTTACACATAACTATTTATACTAATAAGAATAATACATAAAGACTAAACTACCCCTAACACTTAACAGCATCCTCATCTCAGCCGCACTCATCTTATCTACATATTGTTTCTTAATTGCCCAACACTCCGTCCCATACAACATTGTTGGTCTAATAGCCGTTCGATAGAACTTACCTTTTAGTTAGTGAGTATTCGTTTATTGCATAATATCCCAGACGCACTTCTCCACTTACACCATCCCGCCTTAATCCTATGGGCCACATCTGCATCAATCTCCCCTGCTGTTGTGATAATCGACCCTAAATAACAAAAATGTTTACTCTTAAGCAATTCTTGGTTCTCAATCTTCACTTCTCCTCTGTTTTCATTGCTACTGTTACTAAATTTACTCTCCATGTACTCTATCTTAGTTTTGCTTATCCGAATCCTTTAGATTTAAGAACTTTTCTCCAAATCTCCAACTTTGTGTTAACTCCTTCTCTAGTCTCATCCACTAACACAATATCGTCTGCAAAAAACATGCACCGTGACACGTCATCCTGAATATTTCTTGTTCATCCATAACTAAAACAAAAAGATAAGGACTTAAGGTAGATCCTTAGTGTAACCCTACAGTGATAGCTAGAGAGACAAATGAATTTCCTATCACTGTATGGTTACACCAAGGATCTACTTTAAGTCCTTATCTTTTTGCTTCAGTTATGGATGAGTTGACGAGAAATATTCAGGATGACACTAATGTATGAATGGGGGTGTGACCACTATAGACAAATGAATTTCCTATCACTGTAGGGTTACACCAAAGATTTACCTTAAGTCCTTATCTTTTTGCTTTAGTTATGGATGAGTTGACGAGAAATATTAGGATGACGTGCCGAGATTGTTAACAACTCTGCCGGTCCCAAGTCCGGATTAAGGAGAAGGGTTATATGTTAGGTAGCCGACAGCCAACAGGTAAAAAAACCGGTCGGATCCCTTATAAAAAACACACAATGTAATCTTAAAAAAATAACAAAGTGTCTTTCATTAGGAATGTAATTATGTAATAATAATAACTATCATACGCCCCAGCCAACTGGCCCAAATAACTTGAAAAAAGTAAGTCTACCAACATGACCCAAAATGCTTAAGCCCAAGTAACTTTTCCAGACCACCCATGCAAATTTTTCCGATGTGGGATGAGGTCATTACAAACTCAAACTCCCACCCTTTATACCCTCACATCCTCACAAGGGGTCTATAATTATTCAAAATACCACTATTAGCTTGTGGTCAGCCTAAAATAGTGATCCACATGGTTGTGTGTACGGGTCGACTCTGATACCATTTATCACACTCCACAGTTTGCTGGCCTAAGTAACCTAAAGAAAGCGGTTCTACCAACATTACCAAAATGCTTAAGCCCAAGTTACTTAATACCAAGCTAGTACCTTATATAACCAAGATCACTCATGCAAACTTCCTATGTGGGGCAAGATCATTAAACTCCGCCGGGGTTGTTAACAACTCCACCGGTCCCAAACCCGGGTAAAGGAGGAGGGTTGTGTGTTAGGTAGCCGACAGCCAACACGTAAAAAAGTAGCTCAAATCCCTTATGACAATTAGCCGACCCCATTTGATGGGACTTAAGGCTTGGTTTGGTTTGGTTTGGTTTGGTTATACTATAAAATCCAAATGTTAGGCCATGGTGTTGCAATAAGGTTGCTTCATTGCAATCTGGGTGTCACGAGTTCAAAACACGAAACAAGCTCTCCACACACACGGGTAAGATTGCGTAAATCTTCCCTCCCTAGCCCCCACAGGAGCCACGTGCAGTGAGCTACCCTCTTAGAAGAGGTAGGTACTACTTTTATTTGCACTGCAAACTCATAATGTCTATTATGGTTCCTTTTCCTTTATTGATAAGTAAATTAAATTTATTTGAAAAGGTCCCTAAGGTGACAGGAAGTATATAACTAAACAAAAAAAAACTCAATTCCCAAATATCTATACCACTCTCAAGACTCAAACCTACATAAATGGGTACACTATTCCTATGATCCGACTATACAATAAGCTCAAAAACATGCTCTTCACTTCATGCATTGGAGCCTCTATGCCATCAAAGGGCTCTCTATTTCTTTCAACCCATAAGCCCGCATCACACACGGGAGCTGCCAACCAAGCCTACCTTCTTCTCTTGCCAACATTGCACCAACTCTAACAAGGGCATAAATCAAACATAAAGGGTCTGTTTGGTGCAACTTTTTGTAAGCTAAAAACTAATAAAAGAAAATATAAAGCACCTTTCCTCTAGCTGTCAGATAATCAGCTTTCTCAACTTATTTAAGCTATTTCCACATAATAAGCTCTAAGCAAAAACTACATCAAACATTCTGGCACAGACTCCCTAAATAAAAAAAGCTATAGCAACTCATATAAACTTGCACCAAACAGCCCCAAAACAAGGGAATGCTAATGAAATAGAAAACAAAGTCAACATTCGGTAACATACCTCTCCACAAACCCAACAATGAATAATAAGGTACTTCCCTAATTTCCAAGCTTCCAATTGTTTTCTCATTTTAATCAAGTCATCAACTGTCAGTATCTTCCAATGTGCTACCCCCCACCCAAAAAATGCCACCTTGGAAGGAACATTAACATGTTGAATCCCTTTTCTCAGCAACTCCTTATAGAAAGGTATGAGCTCAAACCTCCCAACCATGGAAGGAGTTCATCTAACCCCATGATCTCCCTTCCCTGAAGTATCCTCTCTAGTCTTTATACAAACTCAAGAAAATCCAACAACCCTCAAAATAAATTATGGATCAGTTTGTGAAAAACCATGTTCCCTAAGTACGGACACAGACACATAACACAACACCGACACGACAACAACACAGAATACAGATATAGAATATAATCATGGTTTCCACAGTTTACGAAGAGAGGAAGTGGTGAACACCTATACTTTATGAAAACTAAGTCTATTTTGTATGTTATAAGTTACAAACTTACAGCCAATCACATTGACTACAAAGTATGGAATTGTAAAATTTCATCAGTATTACCTTCATCCTTAGAAAGCAACATAGAAGGCAAGATAAAGCCCTAATGGTAGAAGGTTAAACCTGTTTAAATTCTTCATTTGATTGATAAACTGATTCATGTCCAGGACCAACTCTTCCCGAAGGCACAGATGTGAAAAAGGGTGAGTCTCCTAACATGAAGCCATCAAGTGTACTTGCAGGTGGTGAAAGAAAAACTTCCACATCCGAAGCACGTGCAAACTGAGGTATTTTTGTATCAAGCTTTGTTGAGACTATCACAGTCCTTGACAGCTCAGGATCGATCTGCATATGATTAATGCGGAAAGCAAACCCTTCACAACCAATACCAAATATTCAAAAGAATCCAAACATCATAAGATGCAGTTTTCACCAGTTTGGCATGAAAAATATATGGCTTTCATTTTGTTATAGGTAGGTACACTAATGGGGGAAAGTAATGATTTGTGTTTCTCCTCAAAAGAAAACCTTCTATACAACTTGCAACTAAGTACCTGCAAGTAAATTTAATAAAAATGGCTCTAGTACTAGAAAAACACATACTTGCATTACCACCCTCCGTGTTGTTGAATTTATCCAGTCATTACAATCTTCAAGGCATAATATGATGAACTCCTTATGCTGCATTTTAGCTCGTACTAGAGAATCCACTGCTCGAGCTTGGCCCTGCCATATATAAGGACGCAACATTCACTACCCATGATGAATGATGAAGTAAAAAATGGAAATATATTACTGATTCATTGGTGTGAGATTTGACCTGTACCTGTAAAGATCGATTTTTTCGACCAGGAGCAGGAGCAATAAGTCCTGGAGTGTCTATAATGGTGAGGTTTGGACAATATTTATATTCTACTCTAATTATTATTTCCTTAGCAGAGAATTGACATGGCTCATGCTCCAACCTCATGTTTTCAGCTTCAATGTATGCCTACATAAAGTCACGGGTGAAAAAATAATATTTGAATCACCATTCTCAAATTGGAATCAAAGTACCTGTTAACAAACATAACCTCTGGTAATTGAAAATTTTCAAATTGTGATATGTGCATGACCTTGTTCACTGGACATTCTTCCATCTAACCCTCACTAGGGTGAGGCAGTTTCAAATAAATTAATTAAATCATGAATAAAAAACAATTCAAAGTCCAGATTTCATAAAACACTGGACACAAATATGAGGAACCCCAGGAATGAAATCACGAGCTTGAATATGGGGAAAGCAATGCAGGTTACGAAAAAACAGTACAATTAGTGAACTGTTTCATATTAAGGCCAAGTTTGGCATCTCTCAAAAAAGACAAAAAGTTACTCAAAAAGTTAAAAAGTTATCACTATTCACCAAAAAAAAATATTAAAAAATTAATTTTATACACAAAAATACAACTCATCAATCACAATAAGTTCAGATCTGTGCTGCGGTTCAAAAGGAAAATTGCACAGTTGGGGTGCAATTTTAACACACTGTTGTTCGGCCCATGGGGGCCCATCACGGGTTCCATTTTGATAATTTGAACCGTTCAATGTGTAGAACTCGTCAAGTACTATATGTCTGTAAAAAATCACATTGATCGGATATGAATAACTACATGATCAAATTAGTTTTGTACAAAAAAAATGATGGTGTTATAGTTAACGGTTGAAAAAAAACAAATTTGATCAATAGCTATCGATATCCGATCAATGTGATTTTTTACAGGCATATAGTACTCGACGAGTGCTACACATTGAACGGTTTAGATTATCAAAACGGGACCCGTGATGGCCCCCACCATCCGAAAAGCACCGTCCAGTGAAATGCCTGAAAAGTAGACAATTACTTCTTACCATCTATTCAACTTGCGCATGAAGGACAGCCGTACAACCCAAAAAACAAATCTTCTCATACACACTAATTTATACAATTTTTTAATACACATTTTTCCATACAAAGTCAAAAAGTTAACCCAAACAACCATATTTTTTTCCTCAATTTTTTAGTCCAAAAAGTCAAAAAGTGCACTTATTTAAGACACCCTAAACAACCCCTAAATAATTCAAGGAAGTTGTTACAAATAACAAGATCATGAGATCATTCATACCACATATAATAATCAAATGATTTCAAACCATATAGGTAAAAGATTTTCTTTAATTTCTAGTCAATCCCCCCACCAAATGCAGTGTAAGTGTAGAGCTATAAACACATTGTCACACAATTTCCAAATCTTGAACGCTATAGCCATTGACTAACAAAAGGAAAAAGTAGAGCCAGGCTGAGGGTAATCCTAATCCTAACATGGATCATTCTGGTACATGGAACATAAACAAAAACATGGTGTGCCACATGCTCTAAAATATGGTGCAATAGGGATAGACTAGTAGAGATTACACCATAACAATTTAACTTACTTCTAGAGATCCAATAAAATATAATTTTCATTATTCTAATAACACATTTTTACAAGCATTATGACCTTCTTTTTTTTTGAGGTTTTGTCATGTAAAAACTTCATTCACCTTAGCCTTTAATATTGGACAAATTTCACTTTACCCCCAGTGGTTTGTAGACTGAAGTCCATTGTTAAACATTTTGTCTAATTTAAAAGCAAGTGTGAAGCAGTGCCAAACATAAGCGGTTATATGTTCATTTTCAAATTCCAATAGGATAAATCGTATATGGAACAAAACACAGGAGTAAAAGTGCATTTTACCTCCAAAACAAATGTCGAAAATATCCGTATTTCACACACTTATTAGTTAAGCCTATCGGTGTACTTCGGTCCACAAGCCACATAGGCTATGTGGTTATTTTCAAATGAGAGGAGGATAATCCACACATAGGCCAAACCACAACAAATAAAATGAAATTTGCCCTTTTTTTACTCCTAACAAACTTTACCAAATATATTGCAAAATTTTTTTGGGTAAATTGCTAAATTTCCAGTAAAAGCATATCATATTTCAGAAATTTGAAAACATATAATTCACTGGGTATTAACATTGGGGTAATCATTATACCAAATGGGTTATCAAATTCCCTACTAAATTAGTTCACCAATGTACATACATATATACAAGCATTATATATAAATATATATGAATGTATAGTTAGTGAGAGAATGTTGCCTGGATTTCTTGGAGGGACTTTTGTTGGGGGAGGAAGGGTTCGGAATCGGAGAGGAGGTGACAGAGAGGGGAGTGAGAGTCGGGATTGTACTTCATGTGGAGGGTGATAGGGCGGCGCGTCTTGGTTCCGCCGCCGACGTGGTTGAACTGGAACCCCATTAGGGCTTCTACGAGGGCGCTCTTGCCGTCTGTCTGGTGGCCCACCACCAGCACCGCCGGCGCCTCGAATGGGGTCTCGAATTCCTGAGCTAGACCGTGAAGCTCATTGTACGCTTCATATAGTCTTCCTCGCTCTTCGTCTGCTCCGTTGGGAGACCCTTTTTCACCTCCCTCCTCCATTACGAATGAGTGAGTGAGTGAGTGAACTGAGAGAGAGAGAGAGAGAGGTTTTGCTGGTTTGTTGGAATGGAAAGTCTTATCTCCAAAACTTGGGGTTTTGAAAATTGGGACCTTTGGGCGGTGGTTTGTTGCGTTGCGGACAAAGACAGCGAGTCTGAGTTGGGTTACAGCCCACAAATTTGACAAAGCCCGGTTCGATTGAAACATGTATATAGGGAAAAAAAAATTGGTGGTCTATGGGCAAGCTCACATGGTGTTCTAAATATTTAATTAGTTTGGTTTTAGTTTTTTAGATTTAATTTTTTTAAATTTAATTTTTAATTTTTTATATTTTTTATATTTTTAGTAAATATTTAAAATTTCAAATACTTTTTTTACTTTGTTGGATACACCTTAAACGTATCTAAATAATAAAAAGAAAATGCGGGGACCTTTTGGGGGTCACCCCTCACCCCCTTTGCAGGGTGTGGCGGGTGGTGATGGGGATAGGGAGAGAGAAGGAAAAAAAAGAAAAGAAAAAGAAAAAGAAAAGGGGACCAATGAGAAAGAAAGGGGTCAAAGGGGTGAAGGGAAAAAGGGGGGAAAAGGGGATAGGATGAATCATTGTTGATAATAAAATATTTGTGAAAAAATTAATAAATATAAAAAATATACTGAATTTTATTTTTTATTTATTTTCACAAATATTATACTTTTTAAGTATATTTATGTTAGGTGTGTCTAAAAATTTAAAAAATTACTTAAAATATTAAAATAATTTAGTGAAAACAAACAGAGTGAATTATTAATTTCTAAAAAATGAATTCTAAAAATTGAAACCAAACAGAGTAATTATTATTATTATTATTATTTTTTTTTTTTTGGTGACATGGTGTTCTAATTTAATGTTATTAGTTGAAATTGTAGAATTTAATATTTTTTGTTAAGATATTGAGAGACAACTTGATAACTGTCAAGTGGCAAGTGGTGTGAAGTATTGCTCCTAAACCATTAAATAACCTCTCGTATAGACAGTTTGATGATTTAAGGTGTAATGTTTCGGTTCCGTTGGAATTGAGAGAAAATTTAGTATCAAATCAAATTTTTTAATTTTGTTAATTGGGGGACCGAAATAGATCGTATATTTAATTTTATCAATTTGATGTAAATGAGAGATTCACATGAAAATTTAAAGAGTTTTATAAAAAGTTATAGAATTTCACATTGGGAATAAAAATGAAGAAAAATGGTGAAATTTATTTTATAAATGCCTTTCTGCATAGTTTTTATTACAAAACGTGTATTGTTAGTCACTTGTCTTCTTATACTTAAAAGAAATATTTAAATATAACAATTTGGTCAGTTCGATTTGTATTATTGTAAAAAAAATTAAAATTGAAACAAACCATTCATTATGAAAAATATACTATATGAAACAACAAACCAAAAATCAAAATTTCAATCCGCCTCAATTCAATTTTATTGATTTTTCTTACCGACCATTTGTATATATGTTAATTTGTGGTTTCTTTGTTGAAGTGTGAAAGCAAGCCTAAAAAACCCTCAAATTGTTACAAATCTACGAAAATATTGAATAGTTTTAAGAAAATGATAAAATATTGAAAACAAAGGAAGATAAATAAGTTTTTTGGGAATATATATTTAGTTTTTTAAGAATTTTTAAGAATTAATCTTTAGAATTATTTAAGATTATTTGTTCAATAATTTATACAATTCTCTCTTCTCCTTTTTTGCATTCTCTTTTTCTTCTTCACTCAGTAAACACTACTCTTTCGTTAATCAAGAATACTATTGCGAGTACCTTATTGGTTAAGGCTAATGCCATTTCAACTATCATTATGTTTGGGAATAATATGTTTGGGAATAATTTTTAGTGATTTTTTTTTTTTTTAAATTTATACTTTTATATTCTACTTAACTATTAGATAAACAAGAAAAATAAAAAAATAAATTTTGTAAACAAGTCCACTAAAAAAATTTCAAAAAAAAAAAAGTAGTGAACTTTCTTTGAATTTTTTAATTTTTTTTATTACCAATCTCACCCATGAAAACTCGCATCATCCCAGCTTGGGATCCATATTGCACTCAATGTGTATCACATTTGTATAAGAGTAATAATATTTAAATAAAAATTTATACATAATTTTTATATATAACAATGTGATATAATGTGAATTTTTTATTTTAAGATAAATAATTATAAAAATAAACTTATTTAAAAAATAATATTACCACATTATTTCTTATAAAAAAATCTGTATAAATTTTCTATATAAATAGAAATTAAAAAAAAATTTCTCAAGAACCATTAGACACCGTTATGAAGTTTCATGCACCTTGATCAGTGGGCTCACTTCAAAGTCCACACTAATCCAAGATTGTTAAAATCGGAATCCTACGTTAGATCATTGTAGGTGTTTATAGGATCGGATCGAGAATCGTAAAATCCTACAGAAAAAGACAAATTACATAATAATTTAATTTAAATAAATATTTCTTAAAAAGTATATACAAAATGAGCCTATATTTTATTAAAAAAAAGTGAAGATATTGTGAAAAATATAATACTCCATATAAAATGTACATATAATATTATACAATAGAAGCTCAATGGTAAAAGTTTTGTATTTCATCAAAAAAGAAAGTGAAGAAGAAGAATTCTATAACAAAATATTTTACAATCTATAATCATGCATAAAAAGCGAAGAAAAAAATATTTAACAAAGTTGGATATGAAAATAGATTAAGAACTCAAAAGAGCAGCTTAATCAAATGATAAGGTTTGTCCTTAACATCCCTAGTGGAGTGGATTCGAGTCACAAAAATAATCTCTTCAAAATTTGGGATAAAAGTGCAATCATTTTACCCTCCTTAGACTCCGCTAAAGCTAAGTTTTTTTTTTTTTTTTGACTAGTTAATTTTCTTAAATTACCGCAATATTTGAATGTTTGTTTCTTAGTTTGTTTCTTTTAGTCTATTTGATTCAATACTACTTAATTTTTATTATTTGTTTCGATCACATAAATTAGTATTTAGACAATAAACATAAAATTTACAATAAAATATGTCATAAAATACATAACAAGGCTTGTAAATTGGATCAGATAGGATGAGATTGAGATCGGGATTCCACGACCCTATAAGATCCCATTACCAGGATCGAAAGATTTTACCTATAAGGAATTTTTTACACAATCCAGATTGATTGTACTCAAATGGATCGTAAGATCGTAGGATCATAAGATCCGAATTGGGATTTTGATAACCATGCACCAATCCTTAGGAATCCTGGAAAACACCATTTTTCTAGAAAAACATGCTAGGGAATGGGAACGCTTTTCTCCGACTTAAATTGGATTGGAGGTTGTTGTTGGGTTATATATAAGCTTGTTTTCATCCTTACCAAAAATCATATTGATATGATCAAGCAGCTATCAACATCCGATCAATGTGATTTTTTGCATCGATGAAATACTCAACGAGTCTACACATTGAATGGTTTGGATCATCAATGTGAGCTTCATGGTGGACCCACAGAAGCTTAACAATACCCTCCACTTTAGATATCTTCCTTCACCTACGAGGTATATCATATGTACCTGTGGGGATATATTTTCTGAGTACCAACACGTGGCAAGGTGACGCCGACGTGTCAGCCGAGGTGCCACGTGTCTTGGTCGTTGTACCGAGGTCATCTCGGCTTGGCCGAGGTTACCTCCGAAGATATCGGAATCCGAGATAAGCGGATAAGGGACAAGAGTCCTAGAATGAAGAGGGAACTCAACCTGGATATGGGACAAGAGTCCTAGATTGGGAGAAGACTTCAGTTTGGGTAAAGATAAAACTCTTAGAGAGTTATCCTAATCCCACTGGGAGTCCCAGATTAGCAGTAATCCTGAGTCCATGGAGTTAGGCTCCCATTGAGACTAGGATTGAGTTGGCTATAAATAAGAGGCACCCCCATGTCTAAGGTATGCTTTTTGATACTCAAGCTTGTGAGTTGAATAGTTGATTTATCTTTGAGAGATATACTGACTTGATCGAATTCGGAATGCCCCCGGGTGGAAGAACCACCGCCAGAGCCTTTTCTTTGTGTGCAGGACAGCATGGTGCCATCTATTCTGCCTGTGTTTACACAGCTGAATCACTAAGGAGGGCAGTGTGATCAGAAAATCACTCACACAATTTGCGCCGTGTGTGGGAGAAGAAAGAAGAATAGATGGCATAATAACGGACAGAAGGATCAGATTGAAGACAACACTCCTGCTGGAGTAGGAGACCTATCGACCTTGACGTTGAAGGGGACGACCGCAACACAGAAGAAACTCGTGACTAGAGTCACGGAGTGAAAGACGCCGGCCAGAAGGTGACGCACCAAAGACAACAGATCGAAGCGGATACTAAAACGAAGATGACCTCCAGGTATGGAAGGATAGATACCTGCGGAGGAACGAAGACCCTTCCAGAAGGGATGCAAACACAGGGGCATGAGCGCTCCCAAGGAGAATAACATTCAAGTATAGAAGAGCTCAACCTGAGTGAGCAGATCCTGGATTCCAGATCCCGGATCCGAGAAGACATGATCCCGGCCTAAATGAGTAGCCCGAAAAGACGAGAGCTCAGCCTGAGTGAGCAAATCCAAGATTCCAGCAGACAAGATCTCGGCGCTTAAGTCCGAGAAGAGAGAGAGCACAGCGAGCAGATCTAAGATCCTAGAGGATAAAAAGAAAACACACAAGATCAGACTAAAGCTGGCCGGGTTGAAAACCCCGGCTTGAATCCTAGAAGATGCTTAACGAAGTAAGCCGAGATTATTCCTTATCTTCACTTGTTGAAATTTGTAGCAATTTACAAGTTGAAGTTAAGCTGAGATGGTTCCTTATCACCACTTGTTGAAATTTGTAGCAATTTACAAGTTGGTCAGACCGATACAAAGTCTACCACTTGTTGAAATTTGTAGCAATTTACAAGTTGGTCAGACCGAAACAAAGTTTACCACTTGTTGAAATTTGTAGCAATTTACAAGTTGGTCAAACCGATACAAAGCTTACCACTTGTTGAAATTTGTAGCAATTTACAAGTTAAAGGTAAGCCGAGATGGTTCCTTAACTTCACTTGTTGAAATTTGTAGCAATTTACAAGTTGAAGTTAAGCCGAGATATCTGTTTCTCTTCACTTGTTGAAATTTGTAGCAAATTACAAGTCAAAGTGAAGCCGAGGTTATTGCTTACAGACTTATAGCAATCTACTGGTTGGATAAACCAAAGAAGATGTTTAACACTTGTTGAAATTTGTAGCAATTTACAAGTTAAAGTTAAGCCGACATATGATCATTGTTGAAATTTGCAGCAATTTACAGGTTAAGGTAAATATAATTGTGTAAACCCTTGTTGAAATTTGCAGCAATTTACAAGTAGATCATTGTTTAATACTTATTCTAACTTGAAAAGTTTACTGTATATGTTAATCCTTGTTGAAATTTGTAGCAATTTACAAATAGGACAGATTGAGATTGCTGTTTAAAAACTCGCTGAAACTTGAGAAAAGTCTACAAAGTTAACATTGAATAGTATATGTTTTATACTTGTTGAAATTTATGAAAAGATTGCAGGTCAATGTCTTGCCGAAGTAAAATTTGCAGTGATTATACCCGAGGTATGTAAACCCCGAGAAGATTGTGCAAAGGAAGAATTATGTAAATCACGCAAAATATTCTAAGTATAGAATCATGTAAAGGCAGTCAAGAAAAGACAAAGGCACAAGCATTCAGAGAAGGAAAGTTAGATTAGACATTCAAGAAAAAGGAGGCACATCGGCCATATGCAGAGCTTACATTATCTAAAAAACAAGAAGGTACAAGAGTACAAATGACAAAAAAGGAAAAACCTCAAAAGCCGAGATGACGTTTAACCGAAGTTAAACTGAGATGATGCTTAACCGAAGTTAAGCCGAGATGATGTTTAACGAAGTTAAGCCGAGATGATGTTTAACCGAAAGTTAAGCCGAGATGATGTTTAACCGAAGTTAAACTGAGGTGATGCTTAACCGAAGTTAAGCCGAGATGATGTTAACCGAAGTTAAACAGAAGAGATGATGCTTAAACGAAGTTCGAAGTTAAGCCGAGATGATGTTTAACCGAAATTAAAACGAATGATGTTAAACACTTGTTGAAATTTTGAGAGAATTTACAAGTTAAAGAGTGCACAAAGTTAAATGTCGGCAAAAGATTCGCCGGAGTCAAACATCGTTTTGATTAGAACAGAACCACTAAGTGCACGCCAGAAGTGGTGACCAGAATTGTGAAAGGAATAAATGCTTCAAGAAACAACGATGATAGTTTGCAAAGGCCAAGAGAAAGAGGGTCTAAAGGGGGCGAATTAAATACCAGAAGTTTTAATACATCGGCGAAAGAAGAACACATCAGGTCTGTGACTACGGCACGAAGCCAACTTCCCTAATGTGATCCGAAGTGCAACTTATGTTCACATTAGGGGGCAGAGAGAAGATGTAGGGGGAATGAATGATAATTAAGGAGCAATGAATGTTTACACTTGTTGAAATTTTTGAGCAAATTACAAGATGAGTTAAACAAAGATTATGAAGTCTACCACTTGTTGAAATTTGAAGCAATTTACAAGTTTGGTATAGCTGAGATAACACTAAAAGACGTTTCCGAGATATGATCATCCGAGATGACCAACTAGCTTGTTAAGAGCTGAGAAGGTTGGCAGATACAAAAATGAAGACCTTAAAGAACTAAGGACTGAAAGCAAGAAACATCGGACTGATCTGCTTCGACGAACGACGATGGTTCAGCCTCAGCAATCAGTTGGAGGAGCTTCTCTACCGTTACCTCGGCATCAATTTCAAGAAGGAAGCAAACTACTCGGCATCAGCGGCAGGTTGCGTCTCACCCCCAGAAGACAGTTGGAAAGAACTTCTCAGCGACCTTCTCAGCCACGAGCTCAGCATCAATCTCCTAAAGAATTTGATCAAAGCTCTTCTCGGCGATTGGCACCTCGGAGTTTTGAAGGCAAGGATTGAAAGCAAGAATCTGAAAAAAGACACAGAAAACAGAAACAAAAAATGTAATTCGTAAATCACAAATGGTGATGAAACTATCAGGAAATTAAGACAAAAAGATTGCACAGGTGTGTCAAGCCAAGAACAGTGGTAGAAATCAACAGATATGTGAACAGTGTGTATTCAAGAAGATGATTTGGAAAGCAACAAGAAATAAAACCAGGAGGAAAAGTGGCTTACCAGAAAGAGGGAAACCGGAATGAGAATTGTCGAAGTCTGGCGATGGATGCGAAAATAACAGAATGACATAAGCTTCACTGGAGGAGAGGAACGAAGACAGTTGCAGAGCTTGAAAGCTTGGAACAATGGCGGATTTGAGGGAAAGAGCTAGAAAGAGAAAAAGCCAGAGGATTGAATGAAAAAAGAGAAAAATCAGAGTCAAGAAGACAACAAAGTTCAAGAATAAAGCCAAAGTACACAGGCACTAAGTAAGTATGTGAAGAACAAGAAAGTAAATGACCCAGACACGATGCTAGCAACAGAAAGCGGATATGGCAAGAACAGTGCCAGGCATTCAAACAATTCAAAACTTGAAAACAGACGAAAATAGAAGACAATAGAGGGCAAGTAAACGGATTCAGAAGAGTTATGAAAGATTGAGCTTAATAAAAGAGTTTATGAACCTACCAGGAGAAATGAACGCCGATATGAAGATTGCCGGAGTCAAATAGATGACTGGAAGTCAGGAACCCGCCGGAGAATGTGAGTGGAGCAGTTGCAAAGCTCTTGGAGTTTACGAACTAATGGAACAAGAACCTCGGCTAGGAGGTGTGATCTCGAGCAGCTTGGAAAGCATAAAGCTTGATATTTGACAAAAGTGGACAGTAAAGTCCAGGGAACTTTTAGGTCAGCACGTCTGATCTCGGACAGAGGGGCACAGGTGAACGAACAGATATAGGTTCCATCACCTCAGAATGCCGAGGTAATAGAACCCAGGGGGCAGTTGTGGGGATATATTTTCTGAGTACCAACACGTGGCAAGGTGACGCTGACGTGTCAGCCGAGGTGCCACGTGTCTTGGTCGTTGTACCGAGGTCATCCCGGCTTGGCCGAGGTTATCTCCGAAGATATCGGAATCCGAGATAAGCGGATAAGGGACAAGAGTCCTAGAATGAAGAGGGAACTCAACCTGGATATGGGACAAGAGTCCTAGATTGGGAGAAGACTTCAGTTTGGGTAAAGATAAAACTCTTAGAGAGTTTATCCGAATCCCACTGGGAGTCCCAGATTAGCAGTAATCCTGAGTCTATTAGAGTTAGGCTCCCATTGGGACTAGGATTGAGTTGGCTATAAATAAGAGACACCCCCATGGGTCTAAGGTATGCTTTTTGATACTCAAGCTTGTGAGTTGAATAGTTGATTTATCTTTGAGAGATATACTGACTTGATCGTCGGAATGCCCCCGGGTGGAAGAACCACCGCCGGAGCCTTTTCTTTCTGTGCAGGACAGCAGGGTGCCATCTATTCTGCCTGTGTTCTACAGCTGAATCACTAAGGAGGGCAGTGTGATCAGAAAATCACTCACACAGTACCCTATCATAATTTTATCATAATATTTCGTAACATCAATTACAAAATGTGTAACATAGCCATAAATTAACAAAATAAAATGTCCAAAATTTTGTGATTAATGTTATAAAAATTTATAATTTGATTACGATATATTTTTTTTATATCAATTTGTGATGAGATTATATATTTTGTGATTAATTTTATAAAATTTTATTATAAAATTGCGTGGGTTTATAATAGGCTTTCCCAACATGTTAAATCAATCTATATAACAATGGAAGACTTCATTTGAAAATGTCTTTCAAATTAATGGTCCAGATATGTCTAATTTAAAAGCAATGGCTCAGATTTATTTTCAAAAATAACTCTCTCACAAACTATCTTCAATGATCCAGATTTGTCTAATTTAAAAATAATGGCTGAGATTCAAAAGAGATTCAATGGTTTAGATTTATCTAAGAAATAATTCAATGGTCCAGATTTGTTTAATTATCAACTCTTACCAACCACTACACTTCACATCATATGTATGTATGAACAAAGCTCTGAAGAAGGAAGCTTTGAAGGAGGAACAAGCTCTGAAGGAGGAAGAACAAAGCTCTGAAGAAAGCTCTCTCAATAAGGAAGAACAAAGCACTCTTATCTCCTCACATTCTTTTTATCTCTGCTTCTTTTCTTTTTTTTCCCCAGTTCATAGCTCTGTTTTTTTTTTTTTTTCATCATCCCGTCATCCCCACCCATTCAACTTTTCAATCTTTATATCACGATTATACCTTCAGTTTGAGAGAGCTTTTCCCTGGCTTCACCCATTGTTTTGCTCTTCCTTGGCTTCAGTTTGAGGTAAGGCATGCAGATTTATTTTGCTCTTCCCTGGCTTTACCCATTGTTTTTTTCTAAAGCAAAAAAAAAAAAAAAAAATTTGAAGCAAAAAATAAAATAAAATTCTGTGTTGTGTTTTTTTTTTTTTAGTTCTTTCTTTGCTTCTCTTTTTTCAATTAAATGAGTTAATGTTAACATTAATTGGATTGAGGTTTTCTTTAATAATCAATAGGGTTTCAACACCCACTTCTCTCTCTATCAAATGGGTTGAGCTTTCAACACCCATTTCATGTAAACATTCATTTTTATTTCATCTTAATGGGTTGAGCTCTAAAAAAAAAATTTGAGTTAATGTTAACATTAATGGGGTTGAGGTTCTTTTTAATGTTAATAGCCACTTCTCTCTCTCTCTCTCTCTCTCTCTCTCTCTCTCTATAGTGGGGTTAAGGAAAAATGAATTTCATGTTAAGAATCATTTTTATTTCGTCTTAGTCAAATGGGTTGAGACTCTCTTTAATTATCAATGGTCATATTTTTATTCACCAAATATGAAAATAGATTTGTATACGTTTTTAGTGTTGAGGAATACTCTTAATTAATTTTAACATTTATTGGTTTGACAAAATGACGGTTCGTCATAATTTTTTATTTTTGTGATTTTTATTTTGTTTTTTTTCAATTTTTTGTTTGATTTCTGATTGTGTTTTGTTGTTACTTGCATATTGCTGTTTCTCGGCTAGTTAGTACTTTGATCTCTGTTTTTTTGGATTTTCTCTCTCTTTTTTTTTTTTAGTTTGGCTGTTGATTGTTAAGAGAGAGAAGAAAAGGAAGTTTGAATCTTATGCATTGTTGTTTGGTAGCTGAGAAAAAGGAATGAAAAGGAAATTGAAAGTTTTGTACTTTCTTTTCCGTTTCACTACTTATAAAACTTATAATTAAAAATAAATAAATAAATAGAACTTTTGAATGGAAAGTATGGAAAAATGGGTTTCACGTTTCAAATAAGGGTTAACGGAAAATGGGTTTCATGTTAACAATCATTTTTATTTCATCTTAATGGGTTGAGGTTCCAAAAAAACTCTGAGTTAATGTTAACATTAATTGGATTGAGGTTCTCTTTAATAATTAATGAGGCTTTAACATCCACTTCTCTCTCTCTCTCTCTCTCTCTCTCTCTCTCTCTTTATCTATCTATCAAATGGGGGTTAAGGAAAAATAGATTTCATGTTAAGAATCATTTTTATTTCATCTTAGTCAAATGAGTTGAGGCTCTCTTTAATTATTAATTGTCATATTTTTACTCACCAAATATAAAAATAGATTCGTATACATTTTCAATGTTGAGGAGTTTTAATAATTGATGGGGTTTTAACACCCACTTCTTTCTCTCTCTCTCTCTCTCTCTCTCTCAATTTCAAATGGGGTTTAAGAAAAACTGAGTTTCATGCCAACAATCATTTTTATTTCATCTTAATCAAATGAGTTGAGGTTCTCATTAATCATCAATGGTCATATTTTTACTCATCAAACATGAAAATATATTCGTATACATTTTTAGGGTTGAGGTTTAATTTTGCTTCTCAATCCATAAGAATTAACTGTTGTCAATGCAAAATTACTATATAGAATCAACCACAAAATTATATATTGCAATAGTTCTACATTTTGGCCAATAGAGAAAAATGATGAAGATTTCTATAAGAGTATTTAATTTTTCTTCTATCATTTTTAATGTATATTGAAAACATAAAAAAATTATAATTTTTCTTCTATCTTATAGTAGTTTAATTTCCCCATCTGTGATATTCATGCACAGGCGAACTTCTTAAAATAAATTGTTAACTAAAATATGTTATGAGGTTATTGATTATGTGACGATTAATTTTTCTTTATGACAATTATTAAACCTCATTCTGCCTTCTTACAGTTACATTTCATGTCAACAATCATTTTTATTTCATCTTAATCAAATGGGTTGAGGTTCTCATTAATCATCAATGGTCATATTCTTACTCATCAAACATGAAAATAGACTCGTATATAGTGTTGAGGAGTGCTCTTACTAACTGTGTTTTTCTTTTTATCCTTCTTTCTCAGATTTCTTTAATTTTGCTTCTCAAGCAGATACTCAGGTTAGGAAGTCTCTCCCTTGCAATTCTTTATTAGTTTCTCACTTTCTTTCTTGAATTGCAGTGGGTTAATAAATGTTCTGGGTTAATGAATGAACTCTCTCAGATTTCTTTAATGCTTTGGAATTTTCATGTTTGGTCTTGGAATTTTCAATAATTAGATTAAACATTATGCAATTAATTTTGGCCTAGAAAGTGTCTAATATAGTGTGTATAGTTATGTATCTTGGTATATAACTGTTAAATTTCTAGAGATTATGTGGCATGTTTGTTATGAATAATTGAAATATATAATGAATTATGTGAATACTTATTTATTTATTTATTTATTTTTGAATAATGATATACAAGTCCATTTTTTATACCTACTTTATAGACTCAGTGATGTGTCAAAAAGATGATTGGTTGATAATTAGATAATATTTAATTATCAACCAATCTTTTTCTTGACACATCACTGGATCTATAAAGTAGCTATTCTTTTCTTTTTGTATTTTGCAAATATTTTGTTGCAATTTAATTTTGTAATATGATAGGTCCTTTTTTCCTTTTTTTTTTTTCTCTTAGGTTGCATTTTTATTTAGGATTTGAAGGGAATTTGTTGACTGAAAGGAAAAGGGAACATTAAAAAGTTAACCATTTTTATTTGATGACCTTTTTTTTTTTTTACTTTTTTTTTTTTTTTAGTGAACTGTTTTTAATTTGATTTTTTATTGAATTGCTTTTTTAAAAAGTTTAAGCTTCTCTCTCTTAAAAAAGTCCAATTTATTTAGTTTTTTAAATTTTGTTTTTGGACTTTTTCAAAAAAACAAATTACTTTTTAGATGTTTATCAAGACTTTTGAAAAAACTTAAACTTATTTTAAAAATTTGTTTTAATATTTTTATTTTTTATTTTTATGAGAGTATTACTCCTTGGAGTAAATAAGCTACTGTGTAGTATAATTTTTTATGATGTGTATTGAAAAAGACATTTGTAATTATATAGATAAGGTAAAAGATATTTGTAATTATCCAGTTATAGTGTGGTGAGACCTTTTATAAATTTTTATTGCAGTTTTTTACTTTTTTTTTTCACATTTTAAAATGCAAAATTAGTAATTAAATTTCTATATTGAAGTTTTGCTAAAATTTTATTCATAAGTAGTATAATTTATATTTTTTTATAATTTACTCTTTTTTTTTTCTTTTTCTTTTTTTGTGGTATACATTAGTTGTTAATAGGAAAAGTGGGCAATACAATCAATAAGAATTAACTGTTGTCAATGCATAATTACTATATAGAATCAACCACAAAATCACGTATTGCAATAGTTTTACATTTTGACCAATAGAGAAAAATGATGAAGATTTCTATAAGAGTATTTAATTTGTCTTCTATCCTTTTTAATGTATATTGAAAACATTAAAAAATTATAATTTTTCTTCTATCCTGTATAGCTCAATTTCCCCATCTGTAATATTCATACACAGGCGAACTTCTTAAAGTAGGTTATTAACTAAAATATGGTATGAGGTTGTTAATTATGTGCTGATTAATTTTTCTTTATAGCAAGTATTAAACCTCATTCTGCCTTCTTACAGTTACATTTCATGTCAACAATCATTTTTATTTCATCTTAATCAAATGGGTTAATGTTCTCATTAATCATCAATGGTCATATTCTTACTCATCAAACATGAAAATAGATTCGTATATAGTGTTGAGGAGTGCTCTTACTAATTGTGTTTTTCTTTTTATCCTTCTGTCTCAGATTTCTTTAATTTTGCTTCTCAAGCAAATACTAAGGTTAGGAAGTCTCTCTCTGGCGATTCTTTATTAGTTCCTCACTTTCTTTCTTGAATTGCAGTGGGTTAATGAATGTTCTGGGTTAATGAATGAACTCTCTCAGATTTCTTTAATGCTTTGGAATTTTCATGTTTGGTCTTGGAATTTTCAATAATTAGATTAAACATTAAGCTTTTAATGTTTGGTTTAGAAAGTGTCTAATATAGTGTGTATAGTTATGCATCTTGGTATATAACTGTTAAATTTCTAGAGATTATGTGGCATGTTTGTTATGAATAATTGGAATGTATGATGAATTATGTGAATACTTATGTTTTTTTTTTTTTTTGAATAATGATATGCAAGTCTATTTTTTATACCTACTTTATAGACTCAGTGGTGTGTCAAGAAGATGATTGGTTGATAATTTGCAATTTATTTTTGTAATATGATAGATCTTTCTTTCTTTTCTTTTTTTTTTTTCCTCTCTCTCTTAGGTTATATTTGGATTTAAGATTTCAAGGGAATTTGTTGACTGAAAGGAAAAGGGAACATTAAAAAGTTAATCCCTTTTATTTGTTGACCTTTTTTTTTTTTTTTTGCTTTTGGTGAACTATTTTTAATTTGGTTTTTTATTGAACTGCTATTTTAAAATGTTTAGGCTTCTCTCTCTCTCTAAAAAAGTCCAGTTTATTTAGCTTTTTAAATTTTGTTTTTAGAATTTTTCAAAAAAAAAAAATTACTTTTTAGATGTTTATCAAAACTTTTGAAAAAACTTAAACTTATTTTAAAAATTTGTTTTAATTTTTTTTTTATGATTTTTATGAGAGTATTAATCTTTGGAGTAAATAAGATACTGTGTAGTATAATTTTTTATGATATGTATTGAAAAAGGCATTTGTAATTATATAGATAAGCAAAAGATATTTGTAATTATTCAGTTACAGTGTGATGAGACTTTTTATAAATTTTTATTGTAGTTTTTTTACTTATTTTGTTTCACATTTTAAAATGCAAAATTAGTAATTAAATTTCTATATTGAAGTTTTGCTAAAATTTTATTCATAAGTAGTATAATTTACTATTTCTTTTTTTTTTTGTGGTATACATTAGTTGTTAGTCGGAAAAGTGGGCAATACAATCCACAAGAATTAACTATTGTCAATGCAAAATCATGTATTGCAATAGTTTTACATTTTGGCCAATAGAGAAAAGTGATGAAGATTTCTATGATAGTATTTAATTTTTCTTCTATCCTTTTTAATGTATATTGAAGACATAAAAAAATTATAATTTTTCTTCTATCATGTAGTCGTTCAATTTCCCCATTTGTGATATTTATGCACAGGCGAACTTCTTAAAGTAGGTTGTTAACTAAAAATGTTAGGAGGTTGTTAATTCTGTATCGATTAATTTTTCTTTATGGCAATTATTAAACCTCATTCTGCCTTCTTACAGCTATCTTTGTCAGGCCCGGCCTTGAGATTTTCGGGGCCCAAAGCCAATAAATAACTAATAAATTTTTGGGGCCCTTCATATTTTTTTTTTTCATTGAATGAAAAAAAAAATGAAGATAAAAGACAAAAAATTGTGTCAAAATCACAAAAAATACTTAGCATTACATTACAACAATTAATAAGTGTCGCTTGATCCTCGCTCTTCTTGCATTTTTAGAAGCAAATAAATCAATCATACTTGCATAATCTAGTTTTTTTACAAAATCATTTTCAATGGATAACAATGCTAATTATTTTAAATGGGCCTTTCAATTTTTTAATGGGTCAATTTATTTTAAGTTAGTTTAGGTCTTCCTTAATTTTTTTTTGGATTTAAAATATACCTAATATATTACAATAAACTATAATAGGGGGACCCTTTTTTGGGTCTATTTTCAATAGATAACAATGTTAATTTTTTTGAATGAGCCTTTTAATTTTTTAATGGGTCAATTTATTTTAAGTTAGTTTGGGCCTTCTTTAATTTTTTTTTTTAAAACTTAAAACATACCTAATATATTACACTAAACCATAATGGAACGGGGCCTCTTTTTTGGGTCTATTTTGAGGGGCCCTAGGCCATGGCCTTGTTGGCCCATGCCCAGGGCCGGCACTGATCTTTGTCAAATTTACATAACCAGACACTTTCATATTGAGACACCATTGACCTTCAACCGCTAATTATGGACAACATTACTATTTTTGGTCATGCAAGTTGTTTTCTTTTTTATTTATTTGAAAAAAAAAATACACTTTTCTTATAAGCTGAAGTCAATTTTCTCTTCTTTTCATTATTTTTTATCTAATTTCCTTAAAACAAAATGCTCTTTTCTTATAATGTGCAGATGGATGGAGACCTACGTCGAACTGTAATATCGACTCCTTTTACTCATTTTCTTACATGTATAAATTTTTTTTATTTTTTTTACCTCTAATTCTTTTGTATTTTTAAGTTCAATTTCTTCAAGAAAGAAATGCTAATGTTGTTATCTGTGATGAGCGTGACCTTAATGTCATTCGTGTTCGAGAGATAGGTTCAATTTAATTATATAGATTTTTTTAATTCAAAACACCGTATATTCTTATTTACATTTTTTTTTTATAACTTTCTACTATTGCTAATGTTGTATTTTTATTTTTTGTAGGCAAAGGAAAAGGAAATTGCCAAGGCATTGTTGAAGAAAAACGAAAAGACCACCGTTTCGGGCAAGGAAAAGGAAAATGCATGTTCAGAAGTATGGCTCTTCAACATTTTCATTTTAAGTTATTTTTTTGAAACATTTATTTTGGAGCATGAACCTCAATCATGTTTTTTTATTTTTTTATTTTTTTTATTATTTTTTTTTTAAATTAAAATTGATATACTACTTGCATAGTGCCATATATTGTTTTTTTATAGTAAACAGTTTCATGTAAATTTGTGAAATGTTTTTTTTAAGCATGCTAAAATAGCATTTATACAAAAACATTATATATGTTTTAAATTATTATTGTTCTTTTTTGGCTTTTTGCTATTGGCATGAACATCTACAAGAGAAGAAAAAAAGAAGAGAACAAAATAGGAATGAGGGAGGGAGGGATACATAATGAAAAGGTTTTCAATTTTTTTACAAAATATCAAAAGGAAAGGGAATTAAGATAAAGTAAATTAATACAAATGAAAAATGGAGAGAAAAGTATAAAACAGTAGATGATAATATTCATATTTTAGGCATCTTATGAAATTAATTTTCATGTTTTAGGCACATAACAATAATGTTATATCGAAAGCTACGTTGACTCAACGTGCACGGCGAGAACGTGAAAGAAATGAAAAGGGAAGCTCTGCATATCAATTGGGACAACGTTTGCAACGTGAACGAGAGAGATCAAGAGAACTGATTCCACCAAGTACAACTAATACTCCACCGACTCAAAAAGAAGTAGTGTTTACACATCTTACTTTGCCAAGTACATCTTTAGCTTCACAAAGGAATTGGCAAAACATTGTATTTAATTCTACAAATACATATTCTTATTGTTAAGATTTTATTTTATAAATTTTATTTTGTGCACAACAAATATTTGTAGGCCTACTCATGCAAGCCCATTCCTCCATGAGACTAGGAATATCGGTGTTATTATTCGCGATGAGTGCAATCTTAATATTATCCGCATTTCTAAGGTAAGTAGAAAAATCAAGTTGAACATTATATTCTGAATAAATTTTCGTATTCTTAATAAATTCCATAAATACATATTTTTTTTTCGTATTCTGAATAAATTTTATTTATTTTTGGTAGGCAAAGGAAAAGGAAAAGGCCAATGTAATGTCTAAAGGAAAAGAAAAGGCAACTCCTTTTGACAAAGGAAAGGAAAGAAAAACGCATGTCCAATGGTATATTCTTCAACATTTAAAAAAAAAAAAAATATTTATCAAGTAAAACAAAGCCAATCATATTGTTAAAGTGAACATCGATCATGTATATTTTTAAAAATGTAAAATTTGTGTTGTCATTTTTTTTTGTGTGGATTTTTTACATTTTACGAAAAAAATAAGAGGACAAAAAAAGGTATGGTTGAAATTTATTTTTCAATGCTCTTTGTTTTCTGTACACTCCAACAAAGTATTTTTAGCTCTCTTTAACATTTCATAAAAAATAATTGTAACCTTGATCAACTCCAAGGAAAACTTTATAACATTTGAGCAAAGGAACATAGGCATAAAAAATATTTCTAATTTTCTTAAAATTATCACGAGGCAAGGAAGCAGGACAAACAAAATGTTTCCAATAATCTTAAAATTATCACAAGGTCGGAAGAACAAGTAAAATATAACTAAAATAAAAAAAATTATTGAATCAAGAAATGAAATAGTAGACGATAATATTTGTATTTTAGGTACTAATGATATAATGTTCACATTTTAGGCACACAATAATAATGTTATATCAAAAGCTACATTGGCCCAACGTGCACGACGAGAACGAGAGAAATCAAGAGAATGTATTTAACTGAGACAAACTTCTTTAATACCGTATCGTCGTAATCGTGCTTGCTTGGAACCAGGAGCAAAGGCAATTGAGGATACTCAATTGGCACAAAAACGAATAATGGTTGCATATCCTTCCACATGTTCGTTCTCAATGCCAAGCACGTCTTTAGCTCCACAAAGGAATTGATAAAAGACCGTGTTTAATTCTTCAAATACATACTCCTACTATTACTATTCTATTTTAATTTACACAAAACCAATATTTATAGGCCTACTCTTACAACTCCTTCCTTTCAAGAGGATCTATGTACTGATGACGAATTAGAGGATATGCCTATGAGTCCAACAGTTGGTACTCGAGCACATATAAATTCATGTCGTCATTCTCTTGGCAAGATGGATGTATTATGTCCTTTCTATTCAGCATTTCATTGGATGGATGAAAAATTAGTAAAATCATCTCCAAATCGTCCTCTATTCAGAACATGTTGTTCAAAAGGAAAGGTTAAGCCTCCTCTGCTTATTACACCCCCTTCACTTCTTCAAGCATTATATGATGGGAATGATGATAAATCAAAATCGTTTCGATGTTATACTCGAGTGTACAATGCAACTAATGCTTTTACAAGTCTTGGTGCTACATTAGATCCAAAAGTACTTATTGGAAGAGGCCCTACATCATTCACTATCCATGGGGAATTGCGACATCGAACAGGATCACTATTACCACAATCAGGGCAAGATACTGCTTATGTGCAATTGTACATTTATGACCTTGATTCAGCTTTAGAAGTTTGCAATCGTAGAAATCCTCAATTAAGAAGAGATGCTCTAAAAACTATTCAAGAGAGTTTATTACATGTTAATGCATTCATTGCTAAATTTTGCCAGGCTCATGCAATTTTAAATCAATTAGCTTTGACAGGACAAAATTTACTTGCTCATCTACACTACAGTTCAACAATAGATCGACGCCGGTATAACTTACCAACTATAGATGAGATTGCAGTTGTAATACCAAGTGATAGAACCAAGGTTAGTGGAATGAGAGATGTTATGTTATATCTACAAGGAAATAATGAGCTAATGCAAATCAATGAATGTCACCCAGCATATTTGCCATTACATTATGTTTTATTATTTCCATACGGTGAGCTTGGATGGGAACCTGAGATGAAACTGTGGGATGTTCAACGTGATCGTCCTTCAACTGATCAGCTTACTCAAATGGATTTTTATAGTTATCGTTTGTTTGAACGACCCACAAAGTATTCAACAATTTTGAGAGTTGGAAAATTGTTCCAAGAGTTTTTGGTAGATGCTTGGGCCGCAACTGAACAAAATAGGTTGACTTACTACAAGCTTAATCAAAAGAAAATCCGTGCTGAACTTTACCAAGATTTGACAGATATTAATCCAAATGACTTGCTACCTAATCAAATTGGTCAAAGGTTTGTTTTGCCATCTTCATTTCCTGGAGGTCCTAGACACATGTTTGAAATCTTTCAAGATTCAATGGCTATCACACGATACAACCAATATCTAGACATTTTTCTCACCATGACTGCAAATCCTAATTGGCCAAAAATTACTTCGGCATTATTATCGCACCACAAAACCTATTGATCGTCCTGATTTAGACATAGAAGTGCTATTATTAAAAGATAAAGCAGGTTATTTAGCAATTTGACAAGATAAACAATCGATATCTTCAAGATGGACACGACCTAACTGACCACTAGAAACTAAAGTTTTCAAACGACTAAAAGAGACATGTCCTAGGCGACAATGCCAAAGCTGTAAAGAAGACAATGAAAAAGTAAATGCAGTAGAGGAAACAATGGGAGCAGCAATAGATGATGTGGGGAGAGCAGCAGTAGATGATTTGTGAGGAATGCGAAGATGGGTAAGCTCAAGCAGACGTCCATGCTTACGGCCTATCCCAAGGATTTGTCTCGCCTGAGGGTCCTACACCAAAGAATCATTAGCAGAAAAGGTAACGGTTAGACCAAGTTCACATAACTGACCAATAGAGATAAGGTTCAAGTGAAGAGCAAGAATGTGATAAGCATCAGAAAGAGACACAATAAAAGTAGAAATGTGACTAGTGTGACGGACAGTCATATGAGAACCATCAGTAGTGTGTATGATAGAGAAGAAAACATAATGGAGTCAGAAGTCATTTGATTACAGCATGCAGAATCAAAATACCAGGAAGAATTACCTGAAGTCACTGAAAGAGCAGTAGAGGGAGGAGTACCAGATTTGGTAAGCACCTTTTGGATGATGGACTGAACATCCTCCATAGAGAATGAAGGAGTAGCGGAATCAGTGGAGTGGTGAGGTGAAGAACCCTCAGAGGCAACAGCAGTAGAGCGAGAACCTTGGCCAGATTTGGACTAATACCCAGAATGAGAAGACCCTTTCTTGGAGGGGGCTTAAGAACAATGGCATTGGAGATGACTAGGAGCAGACTTACGGCAAGTAAAACATTCGCGAATGACCTGTAATAAAATTAAATAAAATAAAAATTTATTTTTATTTATTTATTTATTTATTTATTTTAGAGACTAGACCCTTTTATCATAAAAAGGGAACATTGGCTTGGCTATCATTCTTTCGGTGGATTTTTTTATTTAAAAGCAAAGAGTGAACCACGTGGGGGAGGGCTGGAGCATCTCTTGTAAAGAATTCCTTTGCTGATATAGTTGGAGCATTGGAGAGCATCCTTTAATAAAAAGAAAATAAAGTAAAGTGTAAAGTCATGATGGAGAATTATACATATCTCTAGGAGTGGGGTTTAGCAAGTGTAAAGAATGTTATTTGAGGGAGAGAGAGAGAGAATGTTTCTGACTATTGCTCTTGCCCAGGCAAATGCTGTTCTTAGTCGAATTGATCTTCTCTGCGAGATTGCTGGAGCATCATTGTTTGGCATTCTTCTATCTAAATATGAACCTGTGACCTGCTTGAAGCTTGCTGCTGGTTTAATGATATGGGCACTGCCTGTTGTGGTTGTTCTCATATGGTTAACCAACAAGCTTTCTATGGGTGTTCTTGACCGAGCCAAATCTCTGCAAACATGTTGCACAAGTTCCATGGGAGGATCTCAACTGGATACTGAGAATATAGTGAAAATGAGTGTGGAGGCTATCAAGCATGGGTGGGTTGAGTACATGCAGCAGCCTGTGCTCCCTGCGAGCCTAGCATATGTGCTTCTTTGCTTTAATGTTGTCCTTGCTCCTGGTGGGTTGATGACGGCATTTTTAACACAGCGTGGTTTTATTATCCGCTCAGGTATTATGTTATCAATGTGATCTTGATGACAAACAATTAAAAATCGGAGCTGAATTAGGAGGGGTTGAAAATCAGAAATGATTTGATAACTAGACTTATTATTCTTAATTGTGAAATTATGACACTTCGTGTGTGGCTGCGTGTGTGGTTTGGTGGTAAAAAAATTGGTAATTGAAGTTCAGATTTGGTAATTGAAGTGGACCCCACGTGCATGGTTGCTACAATTTCTGTTGGGGTCGTAAATTGAAGTACTTTGGAATTTTGCATGTTTCCTCGTCAGACTTGAGGTAGGGATATCCTACTCCTCTTTATGAGCTTTGTCTTTAGAGTTTAGCATTTTGATATGTTGGGGGTTGTTGGGTAATTTTGAGAAAGTTTAGGCCTTTGTGTAATTTTACAAAAGTTGGGGTTTTAAATATATAAAACATATATGCATGTTTAGCATGAAGAAATGGAATTAATGTTGAAACATTGATGAAAATGGAACCTTAGGGTTATAATGTTAATTATGGAAAATGCCCTAATTACATTGGTTAATTAATTGGTATAATTAATTGTGAGAAATGAGGAATTGAAATGGGAATGTTAGAATTGGGAATGTATGGGATTAAAGGGTGTAGTTGAATTATTTATCGCTCACCTAGTTGAAATGTTGATTTTATATTCATTTTGTGCATTTATTTTCTGTTTAGAAATAACTGCTTTGGGCTATCGGTGGAGGATAGTCTTGATTGTTGTAGACAATGCATGATGATTAGGCAAACTAAAACTAATCACTAGAATGTGTCATTGAGTATGACGTTTGAAAGAATACATTAACTTTATGTATTGACTGATGATGTGTATAATAATTGTTTATATGCATTGTGTTGTGTTGGAGGAGAGAGGTGATGTACTCCACGGTTTAGGGGAAGAGAGGTGATGGACCTCTAAACCGGGTGTTGTGTGGGAGAAGAGAGGGGATGGACTCCGTAGATACAGCTCATATGCTTATCTGTTGAAGTGTTGATATAGCTCATATGCTTATCGTTGGAAGTGTGATATAGTTCTTATACTTATCTGTTGATGTGTTGATATAGCTAGTATGCTTATTTATTGTGAAATGGGAAAATGTTTAATATGAGTTGTTGTCTCATATAGATTGTTTGGTCAGGTTCTGAGCCATAATTATGAATTGAGAATTGAAAGAAAATGGAAAATGAAATGTACCATGGACTTGAATGTCATGAAACTGTAAAGTGTTATGAAAGAATGTAAAAGTGTTAACCATCTATCAAACTGTTAATCTTTTAGTCATTGTTCATAGCTGGTTTAGTGTATTTCTACTGGGCTGTTAGCTCACCCTATACGGGAACATCATTTTCAGGTACAGGTAGCATGCCACCTCCAAGGACATAGCTTGGGAGGCTAGAGGCGGACAGACTTTTTGTTGCATTTCTTTCTTTTTGATGTATTACATGTAGATTCAAGCCAAGGGCTTAATGTGTAATGAGCGAGACTCTATTTGTGTAACCAAGCAGTGTCTTGGAAAGATGAAAGCCTATACGGCATTTAATGTTATTAAGATGTAATACTTTATGTAATGACTCTGATGAATAGAAGGATGTTGATCTTTTATATATCAATGCATGTCAATATTGTGGGTTTAATGTTATTATTTTGAGGGCGTGACAGCGAAGCTGGCACTGAACAAAAGAATGAGTAGCTGGCAGGCCACGGTTAGAACAATACTGACATGAACTAGCGGGCTGTGAAGATGAGGAACTCTGTGAGGATGGCGTAGCAAGAACATAATCCATATGCTGAGATTTGAGAGTCCCAGATCGAGTTTTCTCTGATAATAGTTCAGTAATGGCTTGCTCCAAAGTGGGCAAGGGAAAACGATGGAGCAATGAAGCACGTACAGGCTCAAAAGTGCTATGAAGAGCCATAAGGAATTGTAATAGTCGCTGATGATTCTGATAAGTAATAAACAACTGTGCATCCTCAGAATATGCCGATGTAGGCTTAGAAAGAGCTAGTTGGTCCCAAACAGACAACATCTGGGATAAGAATTCATTGATAGACTGACCGGGTGCCTGGCGTATGTGATGAAGAGTTTGCAACAGTTGATATTGATGAGCATGGCCAGTGGTCTGATAATGGTCCCTCAAGAAATCCCAAATTGCTTTGGCAGTGGAAGTAATTTGAGCATCATCTTGGAACCGGCCAAACTAGAGATGAATGGAGGGAACTGAGGTAGCTCGGAACCAAGTGATAATTTGATAATTCTTACTTTCCCATTCGTCAAGATGGTCATCGAATACAGAGTCAATCTCATCCGCTTTTTGGTTGGGTTTGGGAAGAGCACCAGTAATGATGCGCCAAAAGTGTTTCCCTTTGATGAAGCTAGAGAGAGCTTTGGCCCAACTAACATAATTTGACCCATCAAGGATAATAGAAACAGAGTGGATGTGCTCGGTACGATCCATAATGCTCAAACAGTGCAAAAAAAAGAAGATGGTGAGTTGAAGAGAAAGTTTGATGACGGAGATAGAAACAAACTGAGTGTTTGGTAATAAAGTTGTGCATGTTTTTACAATTGAATTCCAAAAACGAGACCTTCCTCATATGCATGCACTTCTATTTCTTAAGGGTCTAGACAAAATTTGGACATGAGCTCAAGTAGACAAATTGGTTTGTGCAGAATTTCCAGATCCAAAAGATGAACTTATACTTTTTTAAACTATCAAGTGTTGTATGATACATGGACCATGTGGTACTCGAAATCCACAAGCACCATATATGGAAAATGGCAAATGCACTAAAAGATACCCTCGAGCGTTCGCAAAAACAACTACTATGGATCAAGATGGATATCCTATCTATCGTCGTCGCAATAATGGTCAAGTTCATATTGTGAGGGGGAAAGAAGTTGATAACAGAGACGTCGTACCATACAATGTATATCTTTCTAAACGTTTCAACTGTCACATAAATGTGGAAGTTTGTGCCGGAATGAGATGTGTCAAATATATACACATGTACATTTACAAGGGTTATGATCGTACAACGATGGTGTTGGGATTGATAAATGAGATCCAACAATATCTCGATGTGAGGTATATTGGACCTCCAGAAGCTGCTTGGCGAATATTTGGTCATCCATTACATGCAAAGATACTAACAGTTGTACGTTTAGCACTTCATTTACCAGGAATGCACCCCGTTCTTTTTAATCTTAATGAATTATTAGAAGCAATTGTTTCTAGAGCTGGGCAACAAATGTCAACTCTTACTGGTTTTTTTGCATGTTGCATTTCTATGGAAGATAAATGTTCATTCACTTACCAAGAATTTCCACAACATTTTGTTTGACTTAATTCAAAAAAGATATAAAAACCAAGATAGCAGGGATATGCAATCGATAGAATGTACTTTGCTAGCCCTAATTGTGGTAAGAGATTTTATATGCGTTTGCTATTAATTGTTGTCAAAGGACCAAAATCGCTTCAATGCTTACGCACGGTCAACAATGTTTTGCATGATATGTTTAAATCAGCATGTGTTGCGAGAGGACTTTAGAAGATGATGAAGAATGGATACAATGCCTTAAAGAGGCTGCAATTATGAAAACTGGTTATCAATTGAGGAGATTGTTTACTATTATTCTTACTCAGTGTTCTCTACTACAACCATATGCGTTATGGAATCAATTTTCAATGCATATATGTGATGATCTTGCACATAAGATTCGAACATTGTTTGCCATTTCTGAACCAACTGAGGCTCAAATTGAAGACTATGGTCTACATCTTTTGAATCAAATGTCACAACCCAACCCTAGGGGCTTAGGGATGGAATCACAACTTCTTGAATAATTCTAAGCTTAACAAATTAAATGGCGCAGGCAGAGACAAAATGGAAGTAGAAAATAATTAAATAAAAAATTAACTTCATTCTACTATGTTGATAAAAAGTACATCTATAGGGCTTTTATTATTTTATTATTCAGTGATTGACCATCAGTAAAAGCAAAAGGAAGAAAAGAAAAGAAAAACACAAAATAACGGATTATCATTAAATTCTTGTGCAGGTTTCATTACACGAGATTACGGGTCTTCCTTATATATCATCACCATAAAGGGTTACAGCTATAAGCACACAGTAGAAATATTATGCCAAGAGTATAGGGAACACAAAATAATTATGGATAGTTAGTTAAGCTAAAACATTTATATAACTTAATTTGAATAAACAAATTTTTTAAAGTGGTAGAAACTTAAATATGAAAATTATGTAAATAAATAACCATAACCACAGTATAGAACAAAATAGAACAGAGGTCACAAGAGTGACAATCAGAACAAAAGTCAATAGATCCATGACAAACAAAGGATCACAAAGTGGTCAAACAGAGGCTAATGGTTATTAAAGTCCTCCAATGATTGAGTCTTACTATTTCCTTCCTATTTTTCTTATCTTTTTGAGACTCCCTTCTTCGCAGTATCTCTCTGAATTGTCATTCTTTTTGGTACCTTCAATTTGCTGCCTTGGTTGCCTTATATACATAAGGCCCGTATCCTCATAATGATGACTAAATGCCAAATCACATATATTCTGTATAGGTGTCTTAACTCACAAATGCCACAGTCCCTCCTAATTAATTCACAGATTTGTTTGGATAACTATATTATTATTATTATTATTATTACTTTTATATTTATTATTTAACTTTTGGTGTCACGTTGGTCAAATTCTTCAAATACTTCTATACTATTTATTTATTCTTTATTGTTTTATATATCACATACAACCATAATTATAAATATTTATGTGGTATTTAATTAAACATTCAGGTTGTCATATTTTTCCCCTCCTAAATAAAAGTTTTTTTTTTTTTTTTTTTTTGATCAGCAAAGAGGAAAAAGCTTTATTGATGAAATCAAACATACATTACATACGGAAACCATCAATAAAGAAAAAGAAAAAAAGACAAGAGCTGAATAGCATCATAGCACCCCAGCCTAATCCCAACTAGGTTGGCACCAAGCGGGATGCGCAATCATGTGCTAGCTCAAGCCAAAGTTGGTGAGAAACCAACCAGAAAAAGAAAGGAGGAGAACCAAAGAAATCTTCCTAACAGCAGCCACCAGCTAAAGTCAACTCAGAATTCTAATTCTCTTCCGCTGCCTTGAACAAGATCTTACTTGCTGAAGGTTGAACACCACCTCATTAATAGAATAGTGTACCCCAAACGTGTTATATTTCAACCATAAAGCAATTCTAATCTTTATTAACTCCCCAAGAGCCGTAAAATCTGGTTGAATTTCGTTGAACAAACAATCATTACGGAGCTTCCACACAGACCACATGATAGCAAAAGGAATAGAGTGCCATATCCTCCTTTCAAACCTGCTGCAACTTGTACCTAACCACCATTCCAGAAGATCTCCAACAGATCCAGGAATTACCCAAGACAAGTTCCACCAATCCAATAATTCAGACCACATTCTCCAAACCAAAGGGCAATGTAGCAGAATGTGGTTGGTAGTTTCAACATTTTCCCTGCAAAATAGACAACAAATGTTCACATTTGGATCCAAAACTCCAATGCTTTGAAGATAGGAAGCCATTTTCACTCTATCTTTCCAGGCCAACCAACCAAAAAATTTCACTCTTGGTGGTGCTCCATTGCCCCATAACAGTTTAGTAATCCTAAGAGATGGACCTTGAGTAGACTCACTCCATCTTTTGGCAGAGGAAACAGAGAAGGACCCCGATGGGTCTGCAATCCACCAAGCTTGATCATAAATATTAACCCTTAGAGTGGGAACATCCTCCAATATCTCAACAAGCCTTTTAACTTCCTCCTCTTCCCAGGCTCTTAAAGGTCTTCTGAATGAGAATTGCCACCCTCCTACTTCATTTCTGATTTAAACAACAGACTTCAGGGAGTCATCTTTAGTTTCTGATAATTTAAAAAGCCTAGGAAAGGCAGCCTCCAATTTACCAATTACTAACCAATTGTCCCTCCAAAAGTGTGTCCTTTCACCATTACCAATTACAATTTTAAAATTAGCAGCAAAATATGAGTGTAGGTCAATATTAGACATAACAGATGATAATATATCTTGCCAAACTATGGACATAGATCTATTAATCACGACATTTAGGCTCCAACCTCCACCCACATGACCATATTTGCTTGACACTACAGACTTCCATAATGATCCATTCTCAGAACCATGTCTCCACCACCATTTTAGGAGCAAACACTCATTGAGGTCCTTAATTCTGCTTACTCCCAATCCACCCTGAGCTTTTGTTTTGGTAACTTCCTTCCATCTCACCAGATGGAGTTTTTTCTTCACAGATGTACCCCCCCATAAGAAGGCAGCTTGCAGTTTTTCAATGATCTTCACCACCCCTTTTGGCATTCTGAAAAGAGATAGATAGTAGATAGGTAAATTTGATAAAACTGACTTGATGAGTGTCAGTCTACCAGCAAAAGACAACAATATCCTTTTCCAAGATGCTAGTTTCATCTTCACCTTGTCCACTATTGGTTGCCAAGTCTTTATTGTCCTCAAACTTGACGTACCTTGGTTTTTGAAGAGGTGTGGGTACTTGGTCCGCATTTGACTTTCAGTTTCCCACGTCACTTTTTTGCTACGATGATTTCTCTACAAGACTTTTACAAGAGGTATGGTCTTATTTCGGAGAACCTGATTACGACAGTCGAGAATCTGCACTGATTGTTCTTCATACGAGAGATCTTCTTGAACCTTTAGGTCTTCATACTCTACGACATGCTCTGGATCTTAAAGATATCGCCGAAGCATCGAAACGTGAAACACATTGTGAACATTAGACAGTTCAGGTGGTAGTGCAAGGCGATATGCTACAGGACCAATCCTTTCTAGTATCTCGAATGGCCCGATGTATCGTGGGTTTAACTTTCCTCTCCTTCCAAATCGGATAACCCCTCTTATTGGTGAGATCTTTAGGAACACATGATCTTCTACTTGGAATTCCAAGTTCCGTCTCCGTGTATCTACATAACTTTTCTAGCGGCTCTAGGCAGTACGAATTAGCTGCTGGATGAGTTGCATTTTATCACTCGTTATCTGTACGATCTCAGAGCCTAATAACCTCCTGTCTTCGACTTCCGCCCAACACAGAGGTGATTGACACCTCCTTCCATACAGAGTTTCATACGGTGCCATTCCAATGCTTGCTTGGTAACTGTTGTTATAGGCGAATTCCACTAAAGGTAAGTGCTCATCCCAGTTACCTTTGAGGTCCAACATGCATATACGTAACATGTCTTTCAAGTTTGGATTGTTCTTTCAGATTGCCCATCAGTTTGCGGGTGATAAGCAGTGCTAAACTTCAGTGTAGTCCCCAAAGTCTTCTGCAATTTGTTCCAGAAGTGAGAAATGAAGCGAGGGTCTCTGTCAGACACGATTGAAATTGGGGTACTGTAACAACCCCATCACATATTATGATTAGTACGTGCTTAATTAAGAGGATTTGAGATTTAATTGCCGACTATTATAATTTATTTGGAATTTATGAGAATTGTGAAATCTGACTTGTATATGATTTGATTGAAGGTTTATTTTGGAATTAGAAATTAAGGGTCCAAATGGCTTAAGGAAGTGAAGTTAGGGGGTTGAATCAATTTAATTTTAATTACGGACCCATTTGGGAGTTTAATTAAATATTCGATTTAATTTAGTGAAATTGAGATTGGTAATAAGTTCGATTTATTATTTGGAACCTTTTGGGAGTCTGATTAAAAATCTGAGTTGTACCGATAAATGTAAATATAATTAATTAGGCTCTAATGGAAATCAATTAGATTAATTAAATTATGTGGGATTTACGATTAGTCATAATTAATTCAACGATGTGCTAATTGAAATTTATTAAGATTAAGTGTTGCTTAATTAAATAAATCCTAATCATAAATTGAATATAGGATTAATAATATATATGGGTGTGCAAAGAAACTTAGGTGGGTGTGTGCATGTGTTGTGTTGGCAGTGTTGCAAGAGTGCTTGTGTGCACGTGTATACATAATAATAATAAAAAGAAAAGTCAATTGAAATCAATAGGTTGCCTTTCACTCTGCTGGAAGCAGAATTGGAAAAGAGGAATGAAGAGAGAGCTCGGCGGAGAGGGAGAACCGGGAGGAAGGAAAAGAAAAAAAAGGGGGAAAGCCTTGAGGGATACCTAAATGCAAGTCTAAGATTGTGGAAATTCATTCTCAAGTAAGAAATTTCATCCCCTTCTTAATATTGTTTAAATCATCTAGACATAAATTGATTTAAGGTGAATTTAGAGAGGATTAAAAATGAAAATTTGAGAATCAATTATCTAATTAATGGAAATTGGGTTTTGCATGTAAAAATAGTTAGGTAAAAGATTATGAGTTATGATTCCTTAAATTTGTTAAATTTGGGTTCAATTTCACATAAATAGAAGAAATTAGCAAGATAATGGATAAATGGAATTAGATTCAAATTTATGGAAATTGATTATTTGGGTTTGATGTTGTGATTTTGCATGAAATTATGCCTAAATGTTACATGCATGGGAAAAATCTACAAGATTAATACTTTAATTAGACATGCATTATAAAATTTTAAAGTTTTGGAATTTTAACTCATGTTTAAAAGGTTTATGGATTTGAATTGGGTTTTGAGCAAGAAATTAAATTAAATTCATGATCATGGGAATTAATTTAGAAATTAATTAGTTTGAGTTTGATTTTTATAAATTTGAGGTTCATCTTTACATGCATGTTAGAATTTCTAAGTTTAGATTTAATTCATGTGTAAAAAGATTTATGAGATTAAATTTGGGTTAGGTTTGATGAAGAATTAATTAAATCTAAATTGGGATAAATCAAGAAATAAATTATGATTTACAATTTGACAATTTAGAGTTGGCTTAATTTTGAAATGGAATTTCATACATGCATTGTGGATTTTCAAGATTTTAGAACTTTAATCCATATTTTAAAGCTTGTGAGTTGGGATTGAGTTTTGATATTAATTAAAAAGTCAAATTATAATTTGAGCTTGATAATGTAGAATTAGTTGGATTTTTGATAAGTGTTTTATACATGCATTATAGATTATGAAAATTTTGGATTAATTCAATCTCATATTTTGAAGAGAAAAAGGGAGTGTTTTATAAACATCAAGTTTATGGGAATTTAGAGATTAATCACTTTGGATTTGGGATTTGGCTTGTTATGGAAGAAATGAATTAAAACTAAATTTAGCAGTTGGGGCATGATTTTAAATAAATGATTTTGAATAAGCGATTTAGTAAATTATGACCTTAATAAGTGGTTCTCCATGTTTGCATACTAAAGTGCATGTTTTGAAGCTTTAAATACCAAATTTGAACTTTAATTGCAATTTTAGAATTTCAGAATTTTCGTTGTTCGCTCGAGCGAGGGAAGTCTCGCTCGAGCGTGAAAATCAAGCTCCCAGTAGTTTTTCAAATTTTACAGTTCGCTCGAGCGACCAAAGTGGCGCTCGAGCGAAGACCCCATTTTCAGCACATTTTGAAAAGTTGCATTTAGTTCATATTTTATCCTCATCTCTTTCCAATGCATTCTAGTCATGATTTATGACTCAATAAAGATTAATAAGCTACTAATCAACATAGATTAGTTAGTTAAGGAATGAATCATTGATCTTGTGGTAATTGTTTAAGAAGCCAAGTAAAGGATCAATCTATTTGGAAAAGAAGGGATTAGTAATGAAAGAATATGTGAGTTAAGAACCCAGTTTACTTAATTGAGAAAGAATAAACGTATTAGAACTTCGGACTATACAGACTAGAGACTAGAAAGGACAAGTTTGATCAAGGAAGTAATATTGTATTTCAATGTGTATGTGTTATGTGCTTGTGTAGGTCACGCGCCATTGTCTGCCTGATTTATCTGATATGTCCAGTCTATCTGATTTGCTTCTGCAGCCATCTGTGAGTAATAACTTTGTAAAGTTATGTTCAATGTTATGTATTTTCAATATACTATGATACGAAATGATTGATTCTTTGAAAAGCTATGATATGTTGGAAATGAATGAATGATTGTCCAAGTTTCTGAAAGTTAACCGTGGCATCCTTAGCACTACATGATATGCGTCCCTTTATGGGTCATCAGGTCCCTACATGGGTCATCAGGTCCCTTTATGGGTCATCAGGTCCCTATATGGGTCATCAGGTCCCTTTATGGGTCATCAGGTCCCTTTATGGGTCATCAGAACGTCTCTGTGCACATGAGTCATCAGAAAGCCTTCAAGGCTGTCCCTTTATGGGTCATCAGGTCCCTTTATGGGTCATCAGATTTGTGAATGCTATTGGATGTACCACGTATGATTATATGTAAAATCTGAATATGGAAATGATTATGAAAATGATTACGAACAAGTACGTGAAACTGTTTTGATACGAATATGGACATGAACATGACTACGTTTCTGATTTGGAATCTGAATATGCGTAAGACTCTGCTTTTGATAAGAATTTGATTTCTAACTCTGTGATGGACATCATTCATTAAACCCTTTACTCTGTTATTATTCACTGGGCTTTAGCTTACTGTATTATTTATGTATGTAGGTGATCAGGCGCGTGACCAGGCTAGAGGCTTCTGTCTAGAATCCGTGTGTTAGCCAACCTATGTGCCTCCCGTGGAGGTTCCGGATATGCTAAGTGTTGTTGTTATGTAATGTAAAGTTTAAGTTATGTTTTCTTGTTTGGTTCTTCAAGTCATGTGTATATATATGTATGTAAATAAAAAGTTTTAAATTTTTTTTTTCTCTGTCTCATATAAGTCTGCACAACTCAATGGACGTTGTATATTCTTAATTGCTTCCGCTAGCCCCTTATATTATGTTAATCTGTTCAGAGGCCGTAGGTAATCCTTGGATTACTGGCTGGTTACGGTGCCAAACCTATAGGGGCAGGTTTGGGTCGTGACAGGTACCATGAAAACGAATAATTTTCTTGATGTATAAAGTGGTAAACTTATTAAGGGAGTACATGATTTTGATTAGCAGAAAATGTGCCAACTTCGTCAATTAGTCTACTATAACCCATATTGCATCATTCTTTGAGACTAATTGAGGTAGCCCGACTACGAAGTCTATGGTAATGTGCTCCCATTTCCATTCAGGAATAGGGAGTGGTTGCGACATTCCTGCAGGTTTCTGATGTTCTGTTTTAACACGCTGACAATACAGATATTTGGAGACATGACTTGCTATGTCTCTTTTCATTCCTGTCTACCAGTAGTGTTCCTTCAGATCATGGTACATCTTTATATTGCTAGGGTGGACTGCAAATCTTGAGCTATGAGCTTCCACCAATATCTTCTTCTTGAGTTTCGAAATGTCAGGTATGCAAATTCGATTTCGAAATTTTAGTATCCCATTGCTTATAGTGAAATCAGGATCAGGCGTACTTCTTTGCTCCTCGTACTTTTTCTTCAAAAGTTTATCTTCACATTGGCACGCTTTAATTTCTTCAATCAATACGGGTTCCACGGTTATATTGGCAAGCATTCTGTTGATCTTGCGGGGAACGATGGTACATGCCAAACTTCTGGTCGTCTTTCAGCTTAGTGCATCTGCCACCACATTAGCTTTGCCTGGATGGTAATGGATCTTTACATCGTAGTTTTTCATAAATTCTAGCTACCGCTGTTGCCTCATATTCAGTTCCTTTTGTGTAAACAAATATTTAAGATTCTTGTGATCAGTGTAAATCTCGCAGGTTGCACCATAGAGATAATGACACCAGATCTTGAGGGCGAAGATCACCTTAGCTAATTCTAGATCATGAGTTGGGTAGTTCTTCTCGTGAGTCTTTAGTTGTCACAAGGCATAAGCAATAACTTTTTCGTTTTGCATAAGAACGCAACCCAAACCATTATATGAGGCATCACTATAAATGACAAACCCATCTGTTCTCGCGGGGAGTGCCAGTATAGGAGTTGACACCAGTCTACTTTTTAACTCCTGGAAGCAACACTCCTGTTTGTTAGTTCATTCAAAGGGTGTATTCTTCTGAGTTAGTTGGGTCAAGGGTGATGCTATCTTCGAGAAATCTTGCACGGAGCGTCGATAATAGCCAGCTAGACCCAAGAAACTTCGAATTTCTAACACATTAGTAGGTCGCGGCCAATCCATGATTGCTGTAACTTTTTGGGGGTCAACCAAGATGCCATCTTCGTTAATGACATGACCGAGGAAGTGTACATTAGTGATCCAGAATTCGCATTTCTTTAACTTGGCGTAAAGTTTGTGATCATGTAGTGTTTGTAGAATCGTTCGCAAGTGCTGCTCATGGTTTTCCGGTGACTTGGAGTATATGAGAATGTCATCAATGAAAACAATGACGAGCTCGTCAAGATTGGGTTTGAACACTCGGTTCATGAGATCTATGAAGGCCGCTGGAGCATTTGTGATGCCAAATGGCATGACGAGAAACTCGTAGTGCCTGTAACGGGTTCTAAAGGCAGTCTTTTCGATGCTTTCCGTTTTTGCTTTTAGTTGATGGTAGCCAAAATGCAAGTCGATTTTTTAGAATACTTGGATGCCTTGAAGTTGATCGAACAAATCATCGATTCGTGGCAGAGGGTACCGATTCTTGATGGTGACTTTGTTCAGCTCCCGATAATCAATGCATAATCTTATTGTACCATCCTTTTTCTTTATGAACAGTACTAGAGCTCCCCAGGTTGAGGTACTAGATCGAATGAAGCCTTTGTCCAGTAGTTCCTGGAGTTGAGTCTTCAGCTCTTTCAATTCTGTCATCGACATACGATAAGGAGCTTTTGACATTGGTTGTATGCCAGGTTGGGTTTCAATGGTGAATTCTATTTCCTGAACAACCGGGGTACCGGGTAGATCTTCAAGAAAGATATTCGAGAATTCTCAAACCATAGGAATTGCATCAATGGTGGGGGCCTCTTTTTGTGTGTCGATTACATAACAAATATAACTACAACAACCCTTTCTTAGCAGTCGTTGGACAGTCATAGAGGATATAAGATAGGGAGAGATAAAAATTCCGATTCCATCAAAGACAAACTCGAGTTGGTTTGGTAGCCGGAAGGAGACCTTTTTGGCTTTACAATTGATAAAAGCGTGGTTGGCAGCTAGCCAATCTATTCCTAAGATCACATCAAAGTTCCCAATGCGAAGAGGAATCAAGTCTACGTATAAGGTTTTACCTTTTAAGGATATAGTACATGATCTGTACACGTTAGTACTATAAGCAAAATTACCAGAAAGAAAGGATATAGACAATATATATCCTAAGGGTTCGGGTGTTAATGCTAGCTTGGCAGTAAAGTGTGGTGCAACAAAAGAATGAGTTGACCCGGTGTCAATAAGAACATGAGCTAAATGACCACAAACAAAAAGTGTACCTGATACAATGTTTTCGGTAATTTCTGATTTTCCAAGTACCAAGGCAAAAGCCCTTCCTTGGCCTTTTTGGTCCTTCCTCTCTCCTCCAGGTCTTGCTGGTTTTTTGACTGGTCTAGAGGGGCCGGTGGTAGGATTGGTAAGCTTTGGACAATCTTTACGGCTGTGCAAAAATCCGTTCAAACCGGTGATCCAGACCGAACTAGCCCAAATCGTACGATTTGGTTCGGTTCTATTAAGAACCGGTTTAGTTTCGGTTTAAGAAATATGAGAACTGTAAAAACGGTTCAGTTAATGGATTTTATGAAAAAATCACGGTTCAAACCGAATGTTAAAAGATATATATATAATATCAAGTTTTATTTTTATTAATTGGTTTTTTATAATTTTAATGATATTAGGATGATATAGATATGTAATGTTAAGTAATGCCTTAATATTATTAGTTTTTATCATGAGTTAAATATAATTAGTTTGAGTAATTATTTTGCTAATATTAACAATTTATTATTGTAAATAGAAATTTTTGGAACTGTGAACCAAATCGAAACCAAACCGTTATTTCAATTTAGTTCTGGTCCGGTTTTACAAGTGTAATGGTCTGATCTAGTTCTCAAAATCACAGAACCCTTAGGATCGATTCAGTTCTTGGATTTTCTCAAAATCGAACCAATTCGAACTGTGTACACCCCTAATAATCTCTCAGTAAGTGGCCAACTTAACCGCATTTAAAGCATGCTCCCGTGTCTCAATAGCATTGTCCCCAATGAGCCTTTCCACAAGTAAGACATGTTGGAATAGTACCACCTTGGAGATTAGTAGGACCTCGATGGCCTGAACTGGTTGCACTCGTATTTACCTTGTTGAGAGGTGCAATACCAGATCTTCTGTTGTCTCTTTCCCAAAATCGCTTCTTTTGGCTTGGTTCCCCGGAATGCAAGGCTTTAATCCCTTTTTCTGCAATGTACGCTCGATCTACCACTTCCGCATAGGTTGGCAATTTCAAAACCTCAAGCTTATCTTTGATTTCAGTATCCAATCCTGCTTCGAATTTCCTTGCTTTTCGTGCTTCGGTGGGGATGACATATATCGCAAACCGAGCGAGTTGTGTGAATTTGCTCTGGTATTCGACCACCATCATAGTTCCTTACTTTAGATGTATGAATTCCAACGTCTTTTGTTCCCGCAACGAATCTAGAAAGTATTTTGCATAAAATATTTCTAAGAATCTTACCCAAGTCACAATTTCTTCTTTCTCTAGGGTGAGAAGCCACCATTCATGCGCATTGTCTTTAAAAGTGAAAGTGGTGAAAGTTATTTTCTGTCTTTCGATGCAGGGTAAAGCGCGAAAAATCTTTTTCATGTCTTTAACCCAAGTGTCCGCTACCATTGGGACTGGACTGCCAATAAATATGGTGGGTTTCAAATCCTGGAACTGTTTTATGGTAACCGGCTCTTCTTGCCGTTCTGGCATCCCATTGTTGATACTAATCTGCAAGGCGTGCAAAAAGCTAGTAACCGTTATTTCTATGATTCTTTCCATTGATTCAGTGCCACTAACTGATGATTTGCTTCCGTTACCATTATTGGCCATTCTACAAAATAATAAACGAGACATTATATTCATAACGCAACATATATATTGCATATCTAAAATACCAACTTTACTAATTTTGTAAATATAATATTACATCTTTGTTCCAAAAATCAAAAAATTGTTTTAGTGTCTCATCCCTGTGATTCATAAACAAAAGAGGGATCAGAACTCATCATGGTTAGCTTACAAAAAGTTTTCTTCTACCAAATCTAGAGTGGTGGGTCAAACGGATCAAACAATCATGGAAAATAGTATTGCATAAAAAGCTCAAATTCATATCCTAACTGTACGACACCAAAACACATCCACACTGCCTGGACGGTGTAAACAGGGACGGACTTTATGTTGCCCCAAAATGCTCGATCGACTATCCATCCCGGTTGCTCAATATATGATAATTTCCAATGGGTTAGGGACATGGGTGAAGATATAGTCATCGGGGTACACATTTCCCCTTCTTGCCACAAAATCCGGGGGCAAAGGACCAACGATGTAGTGCGGGCGGTCATATCCTGGGGCCAGGCTGATGACACAAGTGGGTCTGAGAAATCATCCACACATATAGGCAAGGCTCTGCCTCCAAAGCAAGTATGGTACGTTAGTAGGATCGGTCTGTACATATATTGGCCGACCCATCAATTGGGCAAGGCCTGGATACAGTCTCTTAATTATATCCTCTGAATTAGGAATGGCAATGAGGCGGGGCAGGGCCGGGGACAACACTCCCCGTCCCTAATCCCCGAAAGTTATATATGCCCTGTCCCCGTCCCCGTCCCCGTCCTCGATCCCCGACGAGGACTCATAGACCGGCCTCATCCCCGACCTCGAAAAATCCCCGGGTTTTTTTTTTTTGGATCTATAAAAATCTGTAAACATGGACTAAAATATATTTGAGACAATGAAGACAATGCCATACAAAACCTGTAGCATTGCCAATTAACATGGATTAAAATAACCTGTAGCATGCCAATTAACCTGTAGTATGCCATACAAAATCTGCAAACATGAATTAAAATATATCCTGTAGCATTGCCAATTAAAAAAATTCTGTAGCAGTGCCAATTAAAAAATACATCATGTAGCATCATACACAACCCACACACAAAACATTGAGAAAATTCAGCAGCCCAATTAAAAAATACATCCTGTAGCAGTGTCATAACAGTGTCATCACAGTGCCATACAAATCTCATAAAATAGCATCCTGTTTCTCCAAGAAAATTCAGCAGCCCACACACACAAAAAATTCAACAAGTAGCAAAGAGAATAATTAATCCCAAGCACAACCCGCAAGGGATAGGTTACCCAAAAATTGAAATTAAAAAAATATATATATATATATATATATATCCATTACAACATAAAAAATCAAATCCATTGTTTCTCCAATATCCATACAAACCACACAACAACTTCCATCATCTCCTTCAACTTGAATTCCTGTTAAATAACAAAAGGAAACAAACAAATAATTAATATTAATAATAAAATGTAAAAAATGTTAACAATTAAAACAAAAAAGATGACAACTAACACAAAAGTAGCACATGACTGATCTGACTCGATCTCATCATCATCATATATAGTTGCATAGCCCACCGATTCCAATGTTGAATTTCCTAAAAAGTAAAGAATATAAGAATTCATTTTTGGACTCTCTCTACTAAAGTTGTTAGTTAACACTTTTTGCCTCATGTCCATCACTTTTTTCCTAGTACAACTCTTATGGTGATCATGCAAATGCTTAGTTCCATTTTTTGAATCACCTCCAAGATGCTTATTACAATAATTACATATTGCCTTCCACACCCCATTGACTTGTTGCTTTTTAAAATATTCCCACACAACACTAGGTTTTCTTTTAGTTCCTCCACAAGTAGTATTAGACTCTTCTTCTAAATCAATAACATGTTGATTAGAGAGGGGAGACGGTGAGTTCGTAGGTGCATTTGTAGCTGGCGATGAATGTTGTGACGCGTCACTCTCAAATGGTACTTGAGAGTTAACGGGTACGTCAGAGTTAACTGGTGCTTCAGAGTTAACATCTGACATTTTTAACCTTCATAAAAATAATATGGATTGAATTAATATAGATAGGAACACAGTGAAGATCTTAGCTCATAGTATAACAATCAACTAAATGGTAAAAACATAACCCTTATTTCATGTATTTCCCTTGAACCCATACCTAAAAACATAACCCTTAGTTCTGACAGATTAGAAATGACAATCTACAGAACAAGCAGTCTCATTAAATAAACAATCACTGTAACTCTTATCAATTCTCGAGTCTTTTTAAGCCAACATACTAAAGTTAAAGTTACTCTTAATTATCTCCCAAAAGCAAATAATTCCAAGAAATTATTCAGTGACTTGAATTCCTTGAACGTTTAACTGTGAATAAAAATAAATAATACTCACAAATTCAGCAACAAAGTGTTAAACAAACTTGATTAGTTAGAGATATTATGAAAGGAAACATATTTCATTATGCCACTTAGATTGTTTAGTTTAGTGCAGTGCAGTGAGAAGTTTGTCAGTGCCCATGTTACTTTAAACACCCTTTATATTTTCAAATCAAGAGGTAGTCTATACTTATTGGAGAGCTCATAAGCTTTGAAATTCAATTTCTTTTCTTTAAAAGTAGGTATCTAAACTAAACCACTAAAGCATGCAAACGAAAGTGATGTGGTTAGGAAGAGCTCAGTGTGACTTGTAAACAAAAATGTAGAATTTAAAGAAAAATGGAGGCTCTAGATAGATAGATACCTGTTTGTTAAATGTAAACCGCAATGTTTGTACTTGTGTTCCTGAGCAAATTCTCAAGTCGAAACCAAGGGTGTCCACACAAATAAGTGTTGCCTCCTGTCAAAAGTTGCAACAAAGGTTAGATATACAAAAACTCAAATCAAAAGCATATAGAACAAAAAACAATAAAAAAATTTAACATGCCTTGTAACCTTTTTTCTCTCTAGTTAGATGTCGAGATGCCATGCATGACTGCTAATGTGGCATGGTTATTATTAATTCAAGATCCAATCACGTCGAGAGCTGAGTTTCATTTTTATTTTCACAAAGCAATAGATTTCAAAAGCTTCTTGTACAATGTCCTAGATTTTTTCAAACAAAATTAAAGATAGTATAAAGGGACATCAGCCTAATTGTACATAAATATGCCATCCACTAGCAAAATCCAAAACCAAAAGCTACTTACATTTTCAGTCTACCTTGTAATTTTAACCAATGAGATCACTTTGAATTGACCATCATGATGACACTACCTTGTAATTTTAACATAATATTATACAAATAATTTTTTTGTATATATTTTTTTTTGTTGTTTTATCTCATTTCTAATCTTGTTCCGACAGGCTTGTTCCGAAACAAAAACAAAATAGATAAAATAGATAGATTAATAAACATGAATTAGATCAACAGAGCCAAAAAAAACTAATATACAGATCAACAGATCAACATATATGTATATATTATATCAGATCAACAAATCAACAAGATATACATGAATCAGAGCCAAAAGAAACTAATCTTGACCAATAAACAGATCAATAAACAGATCTATAGATAAAATAGATAGATCTATAAATTTCGAGGGAAAAAAAAAACAGAGGTTAAACCCTAGAACGAAATCCCTAGAGAGAGAGAGAGAGAGAGATACCTAAACTAAACAGTGAGAGCAGCGACGGTGAGGGAGGTCGGCAGTGACGGAAGAGCAGCGGTGAGGGAGAGAAAGCAGCAGCGGTGAGGGAGCGACAGAGGAACAGCAGAGGTGAGGCGGTAAGGGAGGATCAGTGGCGACGGAGGATCGCCGGTGAGGAGAGAGACGCGGCGGTGAGAGAAAGAGAGAGGGGAAGACCAAACCAGTGGTGGCGAGCGAGAGAGAGAGAGGACCGAGCGGAGCAGCAGAACGCCGTGTGAGTGAGAGGCTGAAAGTGTCTGAGTGTGTGTGTCTCAAACCCTAGACAAACACAAGCATATATATATGCAGGGACAAAACGGTAATTTCACCTCAGGGATTAAGCGGGGCTGGGCCGGGTCCGGGTCTGAAACACCTATCCCCGTCCCTGGCCCGGATATCATCGGGGATGAACTTTTGAATACCATCCCCGACCTGTCGGGGACATTTTTCGGTGAATAACCACTTAATTCGGGGTCAGGGGGTCGGGTCACCATCGGGTCGGTTTCAGATTGCCATCCCTACTCTGAATCTCCCCATCCTTCCAGTAAGGCGGGGGCGGGGTGCTCTGCTAAAATATCCTTCGAATTGATAGCCCCAAGTTTCTCCCAAAATGCCTCATCAAGGTTTAACTCAAACATTCCTACATCACCAGAATAAACGTGAGATTTTACAGAAAGGACTAACGTCGCATGTAAATATTTATCTTTTTAAAACCATTGCTCTCATACCACCTTTGTCATGACCCAACTCCAGGGGCTTAGGGTTGGAATCGCAACTTCTTGAATAATTCTAAGCTTAACAAATTAAATGGCGTAAGTGGAGGCAAAATAAAAGTAGGAAATAATGAAATAGAAAACTAACTTCATTCTACTATGTTGATAAAAAGTACATCTATGGGGCTTTTATTATTTTATTGTTCAGTGATCGACTATCAGTAAAAACAAAAGGAAGAAAAGAAAAGAAAAACGCAAAATAACGGATCAGCATCAAATTCTTGTGCGAGTTCCACTACACGAGGTTACGAGTCTTCCTTATATCTCATCACCTGAAAGGGTAACAGCTATAAGCACACAGCAGAGTGAGAAATATTATGCCAAGAGTATAGGGAACACAAAATAACCATGGATAGTTAGTTAAGCTAAAACATTTACATAACTTAATTTGAATAAACAAATTATTTAAAGTGGCGGAAACTGAAATACGGAAATTATGTAAATAAATAACCATAACCACGGTACAGAATAGAACAAAACAGAGGACACAAGAGTGATAATCGGAACAGAGGTCAATGGATCTATGACAAACAGAGGACCACAAAGTGGTCAAACAAAGGCCAATGGTTATTTAAGTCCCCTAAGGCATGCGACTCCCGTAATGATACTTACAAAACATAATTGTTTATAAAACCATTGTCAAATAATTTCTAAAAGTTAAACAAACATATCTATGGGTTTCAATTTAAGCAAATAGAGTTTCGAAAATAATTAATGTAATCAAAATATTAATATACTTTATAAAACATAGATTACGTAAAATAATTTATGGTAACCCAAAACATACGTAAAATATATTATGGTGACTCAAGGTATAATATAACTCACCTTAAGATTAAGTCTTACTATTTCCTTCTTATTTTTCCTATCTTTTCAAGACTCCCTTCTACGCAGTATCTCTTCGAATTTTCCTTCTTTTTGGTACCTTCAATTTGTTGCCTTGGCTGCCTTATATACACAAGGCCCGTATCCTCATAATGATGACTAAATCCCAAATCATATATATTCTATACAAGTATCTTGACTCACAAATGCCACATCATCTCCTAATTAATTCACAAATTTTTTTTGGTTAACTATCTTATTATTATTATTATATTTATTTATTTAACTTTTGGTGTCACATTGGTCCAATTGTTCAAATACTTCTGTACTATTTATTTATTTATTTAGTTATTTATTTCTTTATTGTTTTAGTAATATATATATCACATAAAACCATAATTATAAATATTTATGTGGTATTTAATTAAACATTCAGGGTGTCACATCAAATGCTCCAAGAATCAGGAAAAAGTTTAATTGACTTCCCGCCAATGCCACAACCTTCTACAAATTGGAGTGCAGTAGCTGGTAACAAGTTGATATTTGAACATCAACAACTACAGAATGAGGCACAATAGGCAGATGTAGAAATTATTATTGATTCCCTCAACAATGATCAACGAACAGCTTATGATGCAATCACTTACTCAGTGTTTAAAAATAAAGGAACTATGTTCTTTTTTAATGGAGTTGCCGGAACAGGGAAAACGTTTTTGTACAATATGATTGCATTGAAGTGTCACAGCCTTGGCCATATTGTTATTACCGTGGCTACATCTGGAATTGCATCATTGTTATTGGTAGAAGGTTGCACTACTCATTTAGCATTTTCCATTCCATTGGATGTATTGGAAAATTCAATTTCTGGATTTAGCAAGTAATCATTACAAGCAGAATTGTTTAGAAAAAAAAACTTATAATCTAGGATGAAGTTCTTATGCAACATAGACATTGTGTTGAGGCAGTTGATCGCACACTTCGGGACACTTGTGATAATGAAAAGCCATTTGGGGGTATCACTGTTGTTCTTGATGGAGATTTTTGATAAATCTTACCAGTTATAACCAAAGGAGTCTGTGAGCAAATTGTGAATGCATCATTAAGACACTTTTTTCTATGGAAGGATATACATGTTCTGTCTTTAAATTTGAACATACGCTTGAATCATACAAATCTTGGAAACGCTAATTTTGCAAAATTCTTGATAGAGGTAATATTTTTTCAAACTTTTTCTCTATTATATACTGCTTTTAAATTTACGAAATACATTTACGTTTATGTACTTTAATTGATTTTACTTACTATTTTATTTATTTATTTTTATAAATATATTGGGATCAATCCTCAAGAAATTGTTAAACTTCCATCAACAATACACAAATGCCAAGATCTAAAAGACATAATCTCAGTAGTTTATCTGCAACTGGATGTGGCCATGATATTGACTGCAACATTTTTAACTGAACATACAATTCTTTCTGTACGAATGATGATGTCAGTGCTATCCATATTGTTGCATTGAATATTTTTCCCGATAACACATACTTATCTGGCAACAGACAAGATATTTAAAGATGATGAAATTGATTGTACTATAATAAATTGATATCCTAACAAGTATTTAAATTCATTAGATCCTCCTGGACTACCAGCTTTTAAGGTAGAGTTGAAAGTGGTTGTCCTATAATGTTGTTAAGAAATATTGCACCAAAAGATGCACTGTGCAATGGCACAAGATTGATGGTTTCTAGATGCAATACTTGCATAATTGAAGCTCAAATTTTGACTAGAGAAAAATTTGGCAATTTGATATTCATACCAAGGATATCCTTGATACCATCTTCTTAAGAAATGCATTTCCGAATGACAAGACGTCAATTTCCAGTTCAATTGGCATATGCCCTGACCATTAATAAATCTCAAGGGTAATCTGTGAAATTTGTTCGAGTTGATTTGCGCACACCAGTGTTTAGTCATGGGCAACTGTACATGGCCCTATCTAGATGCACATCTTTTGATTGTATAAGTGTCCTCCTTTCCAATGATGAGCTAGATTCTACTATAAATATTGTTTATCTTGAAATTTTGTTATAGTGTTACTTATGGATCAAATCACTTTTGTCAAAAGGTACAATTTATTTATTGATAAATTTGCTTCTATTGATTACAAATTATTATTTATAAAATATTTTACTATATATGTCAACTTTTGTAGGATTGGGTTAAAAAATATATGGAGCTCAAAAAGATAAATAAAACTAGATTGCTTCGATGGGGACGTAACAAGGTAATTTCAATTTAAAAGCATTTTGATATATATATATATAGCTTTTCTTTTACTAATATACTGACTTTTTTATTTTCATAAATTAGTAGATTGTCGTGCATGCTCCTCACTGGGGATACATACAAGTTGATACAAAAAAATTTTGGAAAGTGATGAGACGCTTCTAGGAATTCTAAGAAACAAACAAGTTTGAAGATCATATTTATTTTTGTGAAAAGCATACAAATGCTAGCTACGATCCAAATTTTGTAAAGTTTCCTATCGATGTGAATTTTATTATTTACAATATTTTTGTAAAGCCTTTTATGTATGTAAAATTTATAACTAAGTTTAGATGTATGTTAGTTAATATTCATTTGAATTATTGACTTATGCTATGAGTTTGTTTTTTTAAATGTAACACACTAGGTGATATAGTCTTTTTTTGTTTTTTTCTCCCTAAGATGCTCTTGAATTAGGTTAAAGAAAACTAATCATATTTTTATTTGGTTGAATTTGAATTTTTGCTTCCTAATATTGGTTGATGTGCTTAATTTGTTGTTTTGTATTTTCTTTGTATTACAGAACATTGGCTGGTGTGCTTAATTTGTTATTTGGCATTTTCTTTGTATTGCAGAGCACTGGCTGGTGTGTTTAATTTGTTGTTTATTTTTTTTCTATTGCAGAGCATTGGCTAACGTATTTCGTCTGATTTGTATTGTTTGTGGAACTTACATTTTGTTGTTTGTTTAAAATTTTATACTTTTGTCATGTTTGAATTTTACGTAACATTTATGTGTTTACTTTTCACTATTTCGTTTACCTATAAATTTTGAAAATTTATGCTTAAATTGATTTATTTACCATTTTATTTATTTAATTTTCATTATTTCTTTTCACTATTTCATTTATTTAATTTACTGCACAGTAAACTGACCACCAAAACATAAAAATTGATAGATTTCAACCATTAGATTAAATTGATGCAAAACTATAACCATGAGATCTGTCTTGTTTATTTCAACCAAAGCTCACTATCTAAAAAAATGTGAAATATAGAAATTTATTTGGGTACTGTTATTGGTTAGGGTAATAAAGTACTTATTTTTTGTTGCAAATTGCAGGTAGGTTAAATAAACAAAAACACTACAATAGTAAATATTTGGTGATCTAGTCTTTGTTTGCATTTGTGGCATCACTATTTTCATGTTTTCACGTTTTCTTGGCTTAGGTAATAATTGTGTCATCACTATTTTCACATTTTCTTGATAAATTGTAACAATTTCCATTACATTGCCTCCACCACTACTAATCATGGACCATACCATTTTTTGTCATTTAAATTTCTATTTGACAAAAAAAACACAACTATTTTTGCATTGAGAATTTGAGTTCAAATACTACATCAATCACAATGATATTATTGAAACTTGCTTATTGTTAAAAATAAAAAATTATAGCAAAATTTATTGTTAAATTCAATTGGACAGTTTTTATATGTTTATCGTTAAGTTTGCAGTATAGACAATGAGGGTCTAATTTTTTTATTAAGTTACATCTCTCTAAATTTTATAATTTTGCAAAATATTTAAATTGAGTGGATCTGAAAAGTGAAAAATATTTTGATTAAAATATTAAAAGTTCACTAAAAATTTAAAAACTATTTTTGGAAACTCCAAAACTAAGTAAGTTTTGAATTTTAAATTTGTAAAAATCATTTTTAATATATACAACCAAACAAAATTTTAAGTTTGACAAACTCTTTTCAAAAATTTTAAATTTGACAAACTCTTTTAAAAAATCTGATTATAAAATTCATTTAAAAATCCAAAACCATACGGATCATCTATTTATATTTTCTCCTCAATTTTTTTTTTCAACAAATTGAAATAAATTATATTTTAACCTAATAATTTTATATTCAATTACATTTTCATTCTAATAATTATTTTTACCGCATACCCGAATCAATTAACAAAAGAGGGTCCCACGAGAACATAACCTAACGCAAATAACACCACGTGTTTGCTCCACCCACACCTTTAAATAGTGACGTAGCTTTTGGCCACAGCCCCACAATCTCAAAATTGGAATGTCATGTACTTCATTTTTTTTTTCTTTTTTTCTTTTTTACAATGAAATCCAACTATGATACACATTTTTGAAGTCCAAAGGTGATAAACAATGAAAGCTAAATTCATGTCCATTAGTAAGCTAAAATCATGCCCATTATTAAGCCAAAGCCATGTTGGACAATCTTCACTGTATTTAAAAAGATTAATTCTGTTTGTGTACTTAACAACAAACAGAAAACAAAAGAAATAAAGGAAATGAGAGAAAAATATTTGATTACAAAAATCAAACTAGAAATAGAATTAAATAAATAAAACAGATTTTATTTTGTTACAAAACAAAATTAAAATTAAAATCTGATTTAAATAAATAATAATAAAAACCAAAAAATAAATAAATAACTTACTTGATTAATATGTTGAATATTATTCTGATCAAGTCCAATGTTTGACACTGTGTCCTTAAGACAGATTCGTTCTCTCCACGGTGCTTTCAGAATGTGGACGTCTATCTCCCAGGATGAAATGATCAACTACAAACAATAGCAGCACTACAAATTGTTTGCCTAACTAACACACTAAGTGTTTATACTCTTTCTCACAAAAATTAAATGCAGCAAAATGAAGAATAAATTTGCAGAGGTGAAATACGAAATTTTTGAATGAAACATCAAATGAGGGCTGTCTATTTATAGATGGATTAGTGGCTGCAGGTTTTGAATTAAACAGGTGCAAACCTGTTTAAACAGGTATGAAACCTGTTTGGTTTTGAATTAAACAGATTTAAATCTGTTGGGTTTAAAATTCAAATAGATAAAACCGGGAAGGGACATGTTTGGGTGTACAGAAAAACTGGACCTGTTTATTTCCGGAATTAATTTGAATTCTGGATTTTATTTTTTCAAAAAATAAAATTAAATTCAAATGTTTTTGACCCAAAAAGATAGGTATTGGACCAAACAAGCCCAACCCAACCTCACACCACGCACCCGCGCCCAAGCCCAACCCGCCCGCCCGACCGGACGGACGGCGGCGCGCGCGCACCTGTGTGGTGATTTTTGGGTCCAATGGGTCTAGCCCATTCTGCCCATAACCTCCATCTCTAAAACACTTGGGTACCCCTTAGGGCACACCCCAAGTTCCAATCCCATGCCTTATAAACCCATTCAAAACTTCCCACCAAATCAATATGGGACAAGCCTTATTCAAACCTTTAAGGATTTTCCACCAAAACTCCATTTCCATGGAGCATACTTTGGCTTCAATTTTTCATTCACTCGGTAATGGTTTTGAGCAACCAAATATACCACGTGAATCACAACGCGGCATAGAACGCGTTACCACTTTGACCCGCGAAAATCGACGCACGGGGCCCACCTAAAAAATAGACCAAACTTAGAAAAAAATTCTGGTTTTTCCAGAATTTTCCAACCATTTCCAACAATCCCCCACATGAATGGAATTTGATGACAACCGAAATGCAACAATATGCAGACTTTATCGAAAGAGTATAAGTCGAAAATATCTTGCATCAGGATAGGTAGCTTTCGGCCTTGAACCTTCCCTAGTGATAACCTATCGGACTTACTAGCTAACCAATGGACGCGATGCCTTGAATTGTTCAGTCGTTTGTGTAAGCCAAGACAATAGATTTCACACAAAATATCTTCCAACACATCGTGGTTCTGATTGTTGTGTTCATTTTGGCCTTGAGCGCTCCTGGTTTTCATGAGTGTTTCTAGAGAATTAGCCTCTTCATTCTCATAGAACCGGCCCCAGTTCGACACTCATATAGGTGATTCTTATTGTGAGTATCTCTTTATACTCGTCTTGATTTTATGCCTAAATCAAGATATAAGTAATCATTAAAAGCAAAGCTTATCCTTATACCCCTGCAGACAACATATGTTGCAGATATCACTCTCACCATAGGAATGGGTAGGGAATTTTAATCCCTTGGTGATTTCTGGCGAGCCACACATAACTTAGTTGTTCCTTTGAACTTAGTTCTTGGGATCTCCAGTCATATAAGTAGGGTTACCATTATGACGACTCTTATGTAATAGGCTTTAATCTCATCCCCTTCGATGAACTATACACTAGCTCTTTTGTCAAACTTTTTGTTAACGGATCCGCAATATTCTCTTTAGATTTTATATAATCTATTGAGATTATTCCATTTGACAACAATTGCCTTACGGTATTATGTCAACGACGAATATGTCGTGACTTACCATTATACATGTGATTCTGTGCCTTGCCTATTGCAGATTGACTATCACAATGAATGCAAATAGCTGGCACAGGTTTTGGCCACATTGGAATGTCTTCTAAGAAGTGACGAAGCCATTCTGCTTTTTCTCCTGCTTTGTCTAAAGCAATGAACTCGGATTCCATTGTGGATCGTGCGATGCAAGTTTGTTTCGTGGATTTCCAAGAAACAGCAGCGCCTTCCAGAGTAAAGACATATCCACTTGTGGATTTTGAATCTTTAGTATCCGATATCCAATTTGCATCACAATAACCTTCAAGTACTGCTGGATATCGAGTAAAGTTCAAACCATGATCACGGGTGAATCTTAGATATCTAAGAACCCGAATGATCGCTTTCCAATGGTCTTCTCCGGGGTTACTAGTGTACCTACTCAATTTACTGATAGCATAAGCTATATCAGGACGAGTACAATTCATTAGGTACATTAGGCTTCCAATGATTTGGGAGTATTTTAACTGAGACACTGCATCACCTTTATTTTTTCGATAAATAAAGACTGATGTCTACAGGTGTTCTAGCTAAATTCATATCATCCTTGATAAATTTACCAAGAATTTTCTCAATATAATGTGATTGAGATAATGCATATCCGTCAGATGTTTTAGTAATTTTCATTCCTAATATAACATCTGCGACCCCCATATCTTTCATATCAAATCTTTTGTTAAGCATTTGCTTAGTTGATTTGATCATGTTTTGATTGCTTCCAATAATAAGCATGTCATCCACATAAAGACAAACTATGACATATCATTGGCCAGTGTTTTTAACATAGATGCACTTGTCACATTCGTTTATCTTAAACTCGTTAGTAAGCATTGCATGATCAAATTTTTCATGCCATTGCTTAGGTGCTTGTTTTAATCCATAAAGAGACTTTACAAGCCGACAAACTTTCTTTTCTTGCCCCGACACTACAAACCCTTCGGGTTGCTCCATATAGATCTCTTCATTTAGATCACTGTTTAAGAAAGCTGTCTTAACATCCATTTGATGTATCTCTAATTTAAACAACGCTACTATAGCAATAAGCATGCGAATATATGTTATTCTAGTCACAAGGGAATATGTGTCAAAATAGTCCAGACCTTCCTTTTGTCTATAACCTTTAACTACAAGTCTTGCTTTATACTTGTCAATTGAACCATCTGCTTTCATTTTTCTCTTGAATATCCATTTATATCCAAGAGGTTTAGAACCTGGTGGAAGATCCACCAATTCCCAAGTATGATTTTGCATAATGGATTCAATTTCATTATTAACAGCCTATTTCCACAAAGGTGCTTCAGGACCTGTCATTGCTGCCTTAAAGCTTTGAGGTTCATTTTCTAACAGGTATGTCAGAAAATCTGGACCAAAGGATTTTAATGTTCTTACTCTCTTACTTCGTCTTGGTTCATCATCAGTTAAATCCTGTTAGTCGAGATCATAACTAGCCTCTTGTGTTTGATTGTCATTAGTCTCTTGACTTTGTGTAGAATCATAAGTTCTTTTCTGTGAACTTAATTCCTGTCCTTTCTTGTAAGGAAAGACATGTTCAAAAAACACAGCATTCCTTGACTCTATAATAGTGCTCACATTTATATCAGGTATTTCTGATTTATAAGTCAGAAACTGATATGCACTACTATTCTGAACATAACCAATAAACAAATAATCTACTGTTTTTGGTCCAATCGTAGTCTTTTTAGGAACAGGAACTTCAACTTTTGCCAAACACCCCCACACTTTTAAGTATTTGTAGGAAGGTGGTCGACTTTTCCATAATTCATAAGGAGTGCTGTTGGTTTTCTTGTGAGGTATTCTGTTAAGAACATAATTAGCAGACAATATTGCTTCCTCCCATAAGTTTAGTAAGCCTGAACTTAGTAACATGGCATTCATCATTTCTTTAACGGTTCTATTCTTCCTTTCAGCAATTCTATTTTGCTGAGGAGAATAGAGTGCTGTAGTTTGGTGAATAATGCCATGTTGTGCACAAAATTCATTTAATGGTATCACTTCTAACCATTTTAATGGTTTTACCAAGTTGATTTTCAACTTCTGTTTTGTAGAGTTTAAACATTTCTAAGGCTTCATCTTTACTTTTAAGTAAATAAACATAACAATATCTTATGCAATCATTGATAAATATTATGAAATACTTTTTGCCTCCTCTAGTTTGAACAAATTTTAGATCACATACATCAGTATGAATTAATTCTAGAGGTTCGGTTTTCCTTTCAACCGATTTAAATGGAGCCTTAGTTAATTTTGCTTCTACATAAACTTCACATTTATAATTAGGATTAATTTCAAACTTTGGTATATAATCTAAACCAATTAATCTACGCAAAGCATCAAAATTCACATGTCCTAATCTACCATGCCATAAATTCAACTCAAGAATATAAGCAAAAGATGTGTTATTCTTATTCATAGCAACTTTTGGTACAACTGTCATTACATTCAATTTAAAGAGACCATCACTCATGTATCCCTTACCAACATACATACTACTCTTTGTTAATACAAATTTATCAGACTCAAAAACAAGCCTAAAACCATTTTTACTTAACAAAGAACCATAAACTAAATTATTCCGGATGTCAGGTACATGCAGTACATTGTTGAGGGTCAGTTCTTTCCCTAATGTCATCTTCAAGATCACTTTCCCTTGTCCAGCCACAGTAGAAGTAGAAGAATTTCCCATGAAAAGTTGTTCACCATTTGTAGCCTCATTGTAGGTAGTGAACATCTTCTTGTCTGCATAAATATGACGAGTTGCTCCAGTGTCAACCCACCACTCTTTGGGATTTCCAACCAAATTAGCCTCAGACACCACAGCAGAGAGGTTGATGTCATTCACTCCGTCAGAAATGTAATCTAGTTCAGTTACATTGGCCTGATTGGTAGTCTTCTTGCTTGTACTTCCATGATCCTTCTAAGGCGGCAACAGTCAGAAGCTCGATGTCCAGTCTTACTACAGTTATAGCATTTTCCTTTGAACTTCTTGTTGCTATCGCCTTGTTTAGGACCATCTCCAGTAAACTTCCTCTTTTTGTTATGTGGTTTATGAACTTGTTCAACCACATTAGCCTTGGACTCAATGGGATTTTTCCCATTCCTCTTTTCAGCCTTTCGGTTATCTTCCTCAATTCTCAGTCTTACAATAAGTTCATCAATGGTCATCTCTTTGCGTTTATGTTTTAAATAATTTTTGAAATCTTTCCAAGCCGGTGGTAACTTTTCCACTAAAGCAGCGACTTGGAAAGACTCGCTTAGAGACATACCCTCAGAATAAATATCATGTAAAATTAATTGAAAACTTTGAACTTGAGATATTACCGTTTGGGAGTCTACCATAACAAAGTCCAGAAATTTACCGACAACAAATTTCTTCGTACAAGCATCCTCTGTCTTGTATTTCTTCTCCAAAGAATCCCACAATTCTTTTGTTGTTTTCAGAGGACTGTATACATTATACAGCATGTTGTCAAGGCCATTAAGGATGTAGTTTCTGCACAGGGAATCTGAATGTTTCCAAGCATCTATAGCGGCAACAACTTGCCGATCACTTTCACCCTCTTTAAGTGCTGGAGCCTCTTCATGGAGAAACCGGGCCAAATTTAGAGTTGTAAGATAGAACAGCATCTTCTGTTGACATCTCTTAAACTCAGTACGGTTAAATTTTTTCGATTTTTCTCTATGATTTATTGATACATGAACATGGTTCTGGATAGGGACCGGTGTTGGTGTAACAATCGGAATGCCACTTCCAGTTGCAGTTCCAGTTGCAGTAGCCATAATCTCTGATTACAAAAATCAAAAAAAATTAAAACACAAATTAATTTTCTGGTTACTAAAACCAGAAAATAAATTATAACACAAAATAATTTTATTTTCTTTGTTACTAAAACTGGAAAAATAAAATATCACAATAATTTTCTGTAACACAAATTAATATTCTGCAATTGTTAATGACACCAGTATATTACTACTAGTTGTCAAAGAAAAGAGACAGTATATTACTACTATCTGTCAAATAGTATAAATCACTATTTGTTTTTCCAACCAGAATATGTCTTTATGAAATCACAAAAAATTAAATACAATGAAGATACCAAAACGACCCTGTCTTAAGATTGTTGGACAATTTTCACTGTATTTAAAAAGATTAATTATGTTTGTATACTTAACAACAAACAGAAAACAAAAGAAATAAAGGAAATGAGAGGAAAATGTTTGATTACAAAAATCAAACTAGAAATAGAATTAAATAAATAAAAACAGATTTTATTTTGTTATCAAAATAAAATTAAAATCTGATTTAAATAAATAATAATAAAAACCAGAAAATAAATAAATAACTTACTTGATTAATATGTTGAATATTATTCTAATCAAGTCCAGTGTTTGACACTGTATCCTTAAGACAGATTCGTCCTCTCCACGATGCTTTCAGAATGTGCACGTCTATCTCCCAGAATGAAATGATCAACTACAAACAATAGCAGCACTACAAATTATTTGCCTAACAAACATACTAAGTGTTTATACTCTTTCTCACAAAAATTAAATGCAGCAAAATGAAGAATAAATTTGCAGAGGTGAAGTACGAAATTTCTGAATGAAACATCAAATAAAGGTTGTCATATTTATAGATGGATTAGTAGCTGCAGGTTTTGAATTAAACAGGTGCAAACCTGTTTGAACAGGTGTGAAACCTGTTTGCTTTTGAATTAAATAGATTTAAATCTGTTGGGTTTAAAATTCAAACAGATAAAAACGGGAAGGGACCTGTTTGGGTGTACAGAAAAACCGAACCAGTTTATTTTTGGAATTAATTTGAATTCTGGATTTTATTTTTCCAAAAAATAAAATTAAATTCAAATGTTTTTGACCCAAAAAGATAGGTATTGGGCTGGACAAGCCCAACATGGCTATGGCGCGCGCGCGTGTGGTGATTTTTGGGTCCAATGGGTCTAGCCCATTCTGCCCATAACCTCCATCTCTAAAACACTTGGGTACTCTTTGGGACACACCCCAAATTCCAATCTCATACCTTATAAACTCATTCAAAACTTCCCACTAAATCAATGTGGGACAAGTCTTATTCAAACCTTTAAGGATTTTCCACCAAAACTCCATTTTCATGGAGCATACTTTGGCTTTAATTTCCCATTCACTCGGTAATGGTTTTGAGCAACCAAATATACCACGTGAATCACAACGTGGCATAGAACGCGTTAACACTTTGACCAGCAAAAATCGACGCATAAAGCCCACCTAAAAAATAGACCAAATTTAAGAAAAAATTCTAATTTTACCCAAAATTTTCCAGCTATTTCCAACAAGCCAATCACTGAAAGCTAAACTCTTTTAGCAAGCTAACTTCCATACGACTTAAATATAAGTTTTATTTTATTTCTTTATTTGCCAGCTAAACTCTTTTAGCAAGCTAACTTCCATACGACTTAAATATAAGTTTTATTTTATTTCTTTATTTGCCAATAGTTCCAAATTCAAATATTTTATGAGATTAAATGAGTGGGTAATTAGTTTGATATGGCACCATCACCATGACCTGTAAAGAAGCCTATAAGAACAAATAGCACTCAGGTCCCCTATTCTTTTCATATTCAATTCTTTTTATGATTGTGACCTAATCTACAAGAAGCCAAGGGCAAAAGTGGTTAGGCTCAAATTGACCCTTATAGGATCACATCCACGGCATTTGAAGTGTAATTTGGACAAGTTGAATCGGAATTCAGCTTGCAAAGGTTCACCCTAGAAAATTAATCAGAAACTTAATCAAAATTTAAGATCCATGGTACACATTTAGAATGTATTTGGCGACTAACATTTTAGTCAAAAAGTTAAAATGTTATTGAAAAAGTCAAAAAGTTATACAAAAAATCAAAAATATTCTTTTTCATTCTTTTTAGGGTGAATTACATCAATGGTCCCTATAGTTTGGGGTTTGTGTCATTTTGGTCCCCGACTTTTCAATTGTGACACATTTGATCCTGAATTTTGAATCTTGTTCCAAATAAGGACAATTGTAGATACTATTGGATTTTTCAAGGGCAAAATTGTCAATTTGATAAAATATAAATTAATTTGACAAAAATAAATGTCAAAAAATTATTTTGAATTTTAAAAAATTATTTTTAGCTACTAAAAATAAAATTATATAAAATTGATAAATCTTTTAGATATTTTTTTTTTACCAAATTAATTTTTATTATGCATTTAGATGATGATCATATAAAATTAATTTTTAAAAATTAATCAAGTAATTTTTATTAATTTTTATCAATTTTACATAATTTTATTTTTAGTCGGTAGAAATAATTTTAAAAAAATTTAAAATATTTTTTTGACACTTATTTTTGTCAAATTAGTTTATATTTTATCAAATTAATAATTTTTCCCTTGAAATTAAGCAATGGTATGTTCAATTGTCCTTATTTGGAACAATATTCAAAATTCAGAGTCAAATGTGTCACAATTAAAAAGTCATAAACTAAAGTGACGCAAACCCCAAACTATAAGGCCTATTAATATAATTTACCATTCTTTTTACTTTTTTACAAATTTTTCTATATAAAGTTAAAAAACCATTCATAAATACTTTAGTTTTTTCACCTTATATTTTAATCAAAAACACTTCCAAAACCAACTATTGTAGTTACAATTGTACTCTTTTAAGTAAATCATGAAAGTTGATTTTGAATTTTATAAATCAAAAACACTTCCAAAACCAACTATTGTAGTTACAATTGTACTCTTTTAAGTAAATCATGAAAGTTGATTTTGAATTTTATATAGTTTCTTTGTTCCGAGGAGCGATCGCTCCTATATAAATTGGTGTGTGCACTTATGACGAGAGAGAGGGGGAGAAAGAGAGAGAGAATGGGTTCCAGATCAGCAGCTGATGAGAAACCTCATGTTGTTTGTATACCATTCCCAGCACAAGGCCACATAAACCCAATCCTCAAACTATCAAAGCTTCTTCACACCAAAGGCTTCCACATAACCTTTGTCAACACTGAGCACAACCACAAACGCTTGCTCAAGTCCAGAGGCACCACTTCTCTTGTTAGCCTGCCTGACTTCACCTTTGAAACCATCCCTGATGGCCTCCCACCCGATGCTGGTGATGACACCGCCCAACAACACATTCCCTCGTTGTGTCAATCCACCAAACAGAACTGTCCAGTCCCATTCCGCGAGCTTCTCCACAAACTTAACCACACGAACGTGCCTCCGGTGACATGTGTTGTGTTGGACGGTGTCATGTCTTTCACTCTCAAGGCTTGTGAAGAACTTGGCATCCCCAATATGGTGTTTTGGACTACTAGTGCTTGTGGCTTCTTGGGCTACAAACAATGTGTCAATCTTATGGAAAGAGGTATTATACCATTCAAAGGTATGTCCCAATCAACTCATCATGACCTATTGAACCGTGGCTATGTCTCTAATTATTCTCATACTCGAGGTAATTTGTGGCTGTCTTTAATTATTCTTATACAAGACATAATTTGCACCAACTACCCCTATGTTAAATAAAATTAAAGGATGAATTGACGACTACCGAATACTTTACATCAGAATGTCAGACTATAAAAAAAGACTATTCCCATAATTTCTTTAAACGAGCTTGAGGGATGTCTAGGGATTCAACTGAATCTGCAAGCGGCGCAGGGCAGGATGGACGAGAAAAGTGGCGAGAAATTATTATGCTATACAAATAACTACAGAACTAAAAACAACTCCTAGATCCAAACACAGCCTAAATATCCAGAAATGAAGAGGACTGAGGATGTGAAAAAGAAGAGACAAGTCTTAGACTTTTATCTTAACTGGTTAAAACTCTATGTCCCCGAATTCACTGGAAAAAGGATTTTTTAGATGGGATGGACAGAAAGAAGGAAAAGGTCAAACATGAATTGAATTCTTTTAATTTTCTTTTTTGGATTCCACAATTGAATTCAATCGAATTGGGAATTGAAACAAAAATGAGAATTATGTATTACTGTTTTTCAGATTCGAGCTTCCTAACAAATGGGTGCCTAGAGACCATGGTGGAGTGGATTCCAGGGAGAGAGGATATTCGAATGAAAGACCTTCCAAGGCTTATCAGAAAAACAGATCCAAACAATATCATACTAAACTTCCTCAAAGGAGAGATGGAGAAGGCTTCCAAAGCTTCAGCGATCATTCTGCACACTTTTGATGCACTCGAGCACGACATTTTGGATGCCCTCTCCTTGGTGTTTCCCTGCAAAATCTATGCGATTGGCCCTCAGCAGTTGCATCTCGACCAGAATACAGAGAACAGTACTTTGAAACACATCGGGTCTAATCTATGGAAATAAGAGGCCAAGTGTGTTGAATGGCTTGACTCCAAGGAACCAAAGTCGGCTGTTTATGTGAGTTTTGGAAAGAGTCTTGATGCAGGAACAACTTGTTGAATTTGCTTGGGGGCTCGCGAATAGCAAGAAAAACTTTTTGTGGATGATTAGGCCTGATTTGGTCATGGGAGGGGCACAGGCACTGCCAACAGAGTTCATTGCTGAAACCAAACAAAGAGGTCTAATAGCAAGTTGGTGCCCACAAGAGCAAGTTCTTAACCACCCTGCCATTGCAGGGTTCATAACGCACAGTGGGTGGAACTCAACCATTGAAAGCATCACCGCTGGAGTGCCCATGATTTGTTGGCCTTTCTCTTCGGAACAGCAGTTTAACTGTTTGTATGCTTGCACTGAATGGGATTTTGGCATGGCTATAGATGGTGTCGATGTTGGGAAAAATGAAGTAGAGAAGCTTGTGAGAGAATTGATGGAGGGAGAGAAGGGTAAGATGATGAAGAACAAAGCAATGAACTGGAAGAGAAAGTCACAAGATGCTACTGGTCCCGGTGGTTCATCATACTTGAATTTGGAAAGATTGCTAGATGAAATGCTGCTACTCAAAAGCTAGATGAAATGCTGACTGGATCTACTAACTTGCAAAAATAAATAATAATAACAATAAGTGCATCTTTCTACTGAAAATTTTGGAGGGGGGAAAAAAAAAGAAAAAAAAGAAAGAAGAAGAAGCAAGTCAGACCAACTGCAATTATGTAAATGTAAACAACAAGAGTTCATACTACAGGAGATAGAAGGGATTTGAGTTGTCATGCATTGACAACTCTTACTATACTAAAGGCTTGTATGTTTCTGAGAGTTCTATGGTAACAATGCCATTGGCAAGTAGCACACAATTATATCCAACATTGCCCAGTTCCTTCAATTCTAGTTCTATGTTATACAATGTATTTAGGATGAACAAAATTTTTAAGTGCCAAAATGAATTGTTTGTTCTGAAACATCAGTGTAAGAATATGTATTTACCTTTGCCCCAAACTGAGCCATAGTATGTAAAATGTGGGAGGTTTATTCAGGAAAGAAGGCATCTACTCTGGACAAATTTCAGCAAATCCTGGCAATCTCTTCCTTTGAGAAGGACCATAGAGAACATTATTTATGTAAGCATCCACGGCTTCCCTTGATGGAATTTTCTCAGGTGAAGAAGAAGAAGGTAAGGTGACCTCAATGCCATCATCCTTGGGAGACCAATCAGTGTTTGTGACAGTGACACTAAGGCTGCCGCTAGAGTTTTCTGGTTTGACAGGTGAGATTGTTTGGGTTTTCGCCAGTGCCACGTCTGTCACTGCTGGTTCTGTTGGTGATGCAGCTGCCACAACCTGATGATGGACAAAGCGGCACTTTGCACCGTATGAGCATGATCCTGAACTAGAGTACGACTTGCACATTTGAGCCTACGCACAGCCAAACACATTTACAAAAGAACCAAATTCAGTTACTTTTGAGAAAAATACGCTTAGCACATATGTGGTAAGATGCCACTCTGCCTATAAACAAATAGAGGCTAATAATCACCAGCTTAAAAGTAGCATCAATCAACTGATAATGAATTGATCAGACAGATAAAATTTTAGACAATTGTTTTCACCTCAGATTTGTTCTTGATGGGGAATCGAGATGGGCGCACCTCTTCCTTTCCATGCGCGAACTGTAAAAGAAGGAACTTTAATTTTATGGTATCATCAACAGATAAGAAGAGCCAATATCGCATAGAAATTACATCACAATTAAATTAATTTCATCCAAGAACATAACTGATGCAGTTCATATTAGATAAAGGCGAGTAACACAAAACATCACTCAAGCATCCCCAAGGTTATGAATTAGGCTATAGACAGTTTACTTGCACACAGATCCATTATGTACAGTTTGAAGGTCCTCAATCAAGTTGTGATACAGCAACAAGAGGGAAAGAGTTTGGACTTTGGAATGAAAGACCTACTGTTTGATTGACATATTTGAATGCAAAGCCAGCTCATATTCAACCATTTAACTTAACCAACTTTTTTCCCACTATATATATTTGTAAAATATATGGCTAGAAGCCTAGAACGCAGTTTATTGTTTACTATGTGCTAGGATAAAATTATTTTCATAACACTATGCTTGCTTGGTGGAAAAACAGGGAAGATAAAAAGGGAAAGGAGGGGGGGGGGGGGGGGGGGGGGGGGGGGTTCGGTGGGAGTATGATACTAGGAAGGTTAATGAACTGCACGAACTGTAATAAATCTCGGTGAGACTCTGACCATTAAGTAGAATCACCTCATTATTCAACGAAAAAACTAATTAAGCATGAAACTCTACAGTAATTAGTGAGAAAATTGGGATAAAATCTAGCATTAGTGGTTGTATTTTGACAATAAGCCCATACAAATGTCTTGTACTATTTAGGTTGTCACTTGTTAGATTTTTTCAACACGTTTTTTTTATGATCGTAAGGATAATCAAATTACTCAAACTCGACTTATGTTTGACTCATTAAAAACTCGATCAAAACCAATTTTAAGTTTGGCACAATAAGTCAATATGCATTATTAAAAAATAAAAAAACTAAATTAATCAAATTTGACTTGTGATTAGATCAATTAAGCTCCATTGCAATCTATTCTAAAACTAAACGAGTAGAGTTTGAATATTTTTTAAAATTCATTAAATTCAAATTTAAACAAACTACTATTCAACAAGATTTGCACATCCGAACCTAGATCCTCGAATTCAAATTTGCTTACATGCTTTGAGAATGTGTGAACAAAGTACGAAATTTGATTGGTCCAAAATTGTGGACCTCTTATCCAAAAAAATGTATTAACCCCCCTAAAAATGTGAATCCCATTATTGTGAACCAATCAACACTCATATTTTGTTTACAAGCTTTAATAGAGTGTGAACAAAATCAGACTTTAGTACCTTTTAGAAATATGATTGTCCTACTTGACGGTCGAAGTCATTGGCCTATTCAGAATAACTTTTCTCAAGTTGAAAATTAATAATCAAAAAGGAAAAAGCTAAAAGCATCTCAACTTACAAATAATCAATTTATTTCAATTTATTTGAGCACTTTTTGTTTTTACTGGGTAAACTACATTCAAATTTCTTAAAATTTAAATAAAATATGGTAAGTTTCACAATTTTGACATAATTACATAAAACTCTCTTTAAATTTTAATTCATATAACAATTAATTCTATTTTCATTAATAATTTGTTAATTATATACAAATGAAAAAAATATATATTATTCTCTTTTACACAAAAAAATATGTACTTTACCTTGTTTATTATTGTGTTTTTGCACCATCTAAATTATGATTTATTGAAAATGACCAAATATGAGGAGAGAGGTCAGTGTAATTTAGCCTTCAAAAATTGAAAAAATTTTAGAAAAATGGTTGAGGGCTCGAAACCTGGGACTCGAATCCGGCTCAAAGCCCAAAACGACGTCGTTTTGGGCTTCGAATTTTTTTTTTTTTTTCTTTTCTTCCTTTCCTTCCTTCTCTTTCTTCTTCTTCGTTGAGTTGAACACAGAGGAGAGAGAGAGAGAACACAGAGGTGAGAGAGAGAACGCCGGTCGTCGTCGGCGTCGTAGCTCGTCGGCCGATCGTCGCATCGCCGCCTCCGCCTCCGCCTTTGCCTCCGCCCGCCTCTGCTCTGCCCCCGCCCGCCTCCGCCCGCCTCCGCCGCCTCTGCCTCCGCCCGATTTTAATGCCCCCTCCAGTTCCTCTTCTCCTCCTCCTTCTTCCTCCTCCTCTTCTTCTTCTTCTTCCTCCTTCCTTCTCAATTTCGAGCCATTCGAGCTTTGCCTTTTTTGGGCTCTCTACCGGGACTTTTAATATCCCCCCAACCCCTCCCCGGCGGGGGTAAAAGGTGTATAATATGCAGTCTTTGTTTTTTTTTTTTTTAGTTATGATTAATTTTTTTTAATTATGACTAATTTTTTTACTTATGAAATTATTTTAATTATGGCTAATAAATTCTTTGATTATATCTCGTATTTAATTTTTTTTAATTATAAAGAAAAAAAAATTAAAATTATATATATATACCAATTGAAAAATGATTGGGACCTCTAATTTAGAGGTACCACTAGTGATGTGGCAGTGGGTCCCCTACTGCCACAGCCAATCAGGTGCCTTGAATTTTTTTTTTTTTTTTTTTTTATGCTTTTCCACCTCATTAGAAGTGATTTAGTGATGGTATTTTAGAGGTCTCTAGCATAGTTGATACCAATTATAAGGTACATACCACAAACAATTGTTCTCCTAACAAGCGAGAAAGGGAGAGAAACGCACACCTGGCATTTGGAGCCATAGCGACAATGACTGAAATCCTCCCACGACCGACATATCTCCGTCTTGAAAAAGCTATTACTCCCCGAAGACGACGACGATCCACCGGAATCTGACGACGTCAACGACCTCAACCTTACACCGGCCCCAGATCTCACCAGAATCCCGTCCATCACCAGCACGTCCTCCTCCACCTTCACCGGCGTCTTGAACACCGACGGCTCCAAATTCTCCAGGGCCGACAGCGGCGACACCGACGACGATCCTCGCGATCCAAATCCACTACTTCCTCCGCTATTGTAGTACTTCGGAGAGTCGATTGCCGGAGTTTTGAACGCATCGCCGGTAGTCGCCGATGCTGGAGATCTGGATCGCAAGTACCTGATCAATGTGGAGTCCAAATTCTCTAAATTGTTTTTATCAATGGCTGAGCTCGGACTCTTCGATGGATGATGAAAACGTCCTCCGCCGATGAAGAACTGGTGGTTGTTGTCTCTCTGTGCATTGATTGGCGAAACGTTTCCGTCTAAAACCTTGAGTTGTGAAAGTCTCGAACTGGTGTTGTTACCGTGAGGAGCTTCCATGAATATTCCTGAAATCACGCAAAAAAACTGGAACTGTTATTAAACTGATGTTAATTAAATTCAAGTTCAAAACATTTGTTGATAAATTTTCACTTTCGATTTTGATTTTTGATTATTTTTAAAGTTTTGAACTCGCGCCTATATTTCCACCTTATGCGATATATATATATATAGAGAGAGAGAGAGAGAGAGAGAGAGAGAGAGAGAGAGAGAGAGAGAGAGAGAGAGAGAGATCGAAGAGAATGTATATGTGCGAGTGTGGTGGAGGATGTGAATTGAGAGAAGTGAAATAAATCGGAATTCAATGAAGTGAAAGAATTTGAATTGATCAAATTCAAAGTCGTTTTTTTCATTTGAATTTTGATTCAAGCAGCTAAAAGTAATGTAAACGAGAATTGAGCTCAAAAACAAGTAAATTACTGTAAAGAATGTGAAAACAAATGAAATAAACCACATTACGCAAAACTATCTCAATGAAAGTCAATTATGTTACTTGAATTTTGAATTTACTGGAAGAATCAGAGAGAGAGAGAGAACGAGCAGAACACGAACTCGGAAACGGCTCTGGTTGATCGGAATTTGAGTATGAAGTTGTTTTTGTTTTGGAATAAGCCAAGTGTTTTTCAATTCTCTTTTTCTCTTTTCTGGCTGAACTGAACAGAGCATAACTCGAAGCAGAGATGGATCGTGTTTAGCTCTCAAGTAGCACTAACGCTATCTTTTTTTTACTTAAAAAAGGTAAATTACACTCACCTCCTTTTAAAAAAAATAATATTACAATTAATCTTATATTTTGAACAATTAAGTCTTTTTTATTAATAATTCATTAGATGTATTAATGATAAAATAATTTTGTCATTTCTTTTATACTAAAATATATAATTATTTTTATTTATTTCAGTATTTATCATCATCTGCATTGATTAGGTCGTTTTAACCTTACTAAAAGGATTATCGGTGTAATTATATTTAAAATGTGGAGTTAATTAAATCTAAACTTTAAGAGAAATAGGTGTAATTTATCTCAAAAAAACGATGACCGAATTCCATCTTCCCTACATGTATCAATTGAGATCTATTCTTACAAAGTAAATTCAAATACATGCAATCCCTTGTAAATTACGTATATCTATTAGCATTGATGCAACATTAAAAAGATTTCTGAATTTACTGTTCATCTCAAAGCAAATCCCATTATAATAGAGTTACCGTGCAGAAAGAAGCAAAAAGACCTTTGGGAAAGAGGATTTGCTAATTGTGCTTTTAAATCTCAAGACTAGATTTTGGATAAAAAGCGGGGTTCTAAAAAATTTGTTTTAGAAACAAATTAGATTCTTCAAGCTTTTCAATGTTTCCCTTTGATTTTGCAAGTGAGAGAGTAAAAATAATACCAAACTGATTGATGGAAGCAAAACAAGGAGAGCAATACAACATATTATACATTGATAGTAGGTGGGCTTTATTTAACAAGACAACTTCCATAAAGGCATCAATAGTCATATTACAAACATTTTATACACAGTTCCATCCATGAAAAATCAATAATTACCAACACAAAAGCAACTTCAGATCCTATCAAATGCATTCTTCAGGTTCCCACCAAGCAATGACATGAGACCCCCGCCGTGCACTCTCCCTTCTGTGATCACAAAGTCAAAGCTCTTTCTCACACCATCACCGCTGCCAATGCCGCCACCAATTCCGCCCTCAGTTCCACCCACAGCACTTCTTTCCCCTTGTTTCTCAGTACTCAATTGCCTTGAATAAGATGATGATGAGGACTTCATCGACAGGGGAACCAAAACCTGAGGTGGCATGAGATGTTGTCTTTTCACCGGCTTATCAAACGAATCAATAGAATCAGAGACGACACTCAGTCCCGAGGAAGAATAATTGTTCTCGAAGCTGCTCCCCATAGTTGATGATGCAGAGACAAGCCCGTGGAAGAGGTTTGGTCCAATCATCCCTCCCTTGTTCATCCCCTGCTCTTGAACCAAGCTGCTATGAGCAGCACATAGTCCGCTCTTCCCTCTCGCGAATTTCTCACAATTTCCCTCTCCTCCCCAGTTGCACCGCTTTCCCCCACCATGGGCCTTGCAGAAATCAGTGCTACCTTGGGCGCTCTTCCCACAATTTTCGAACTTGCAACGCTTCCCTCCACCATGCTTGACACAACAATCGGTACGGCCACGAGCACTCTTCGTGCACCCTGAAACTACACACCTCTTTCCACCGCCATGAGCAACGCAAAAATTCGTGCCTCCGTGTACACTCTTTGGGCAAATCCCACCGCCATCATGGAGACATCGCTTACCACCACCGTGCCCTTTGCACAGCGGTGTGCTTCCTTCGGCCCCTTTCGTGCACCCAGCAAATATGCAACGTTTTCCACCGCCATGAGCCTTGCAATACATGGTGCTTCCTTGAGCACCCTTGGCGCAACCTATGAACTGGCAACGACGCCCACCTCCGTGAGAGATGCACAAGCCAATCTGCCCCTCAGCACTACGAGTGCAGCCTTCAACCTTACACCTTTTCCCTCCACCATGCCGAATGCAAAGCCCAGATTTGCCCCGTGCTGCCTTGGTGCACCCAGCTGGATGCCCACATCGTCTCCCGCCACCATGTGCAATGCAGTAGTCTGTCCTCCCCTCTGCACTTTTAGTGCACCCCAGATGCTGACACCTCTTCCCTCCTCCGTGAGCTTTACAGTAGGCCGTTCGGCTCTCGGCACCTTTGTTACACCCCGGTTTCTGACATCTCTGTCCGCCCCCATGGCCTATACAAAGACCAGTTGCCCCTCGGGCCCCTTTTGAACACCCATCAAACTTGCACTTCTTAGGATTGCTGGTTCTGCGATCTGATGATATCCCGGCAGTTGCAGAAGGCTCAGAGATATTGCTGAATGAGTAATCCGATGAAGGTTCAGAGCTTATCTGAGAAGGATTGAAACAGTATTTGGTCGCAGGTTCTAGCAGTTCTTGCGTTTGTAACAGGATTTTGCTACCATCCATTCTTGGAGCCAAAAGAAGTGAAGGCATGTAGCCACCTGATTTCTTGGCTGAGGTAGAACCTTCATCGACAATGGGAATCACAAGTCTATTACCATCAACAGCTACTTGGTTTGGGTGACGAGATGCATTTGGATTACTGTAGGTTGAAACTGAATGCTCAAATGAGCCTGAAACTTTCCCAGTCCCTCCAGAAAGGCCAAGTTGTAGGATTGAATCACCCTCAGATGACAATCCCTGGTGCACTTTGCTTTTGATAGCCCGACCAGAGTGACAATTATCAGAATACGTACTTGGTGTGGGACCCAATCCAAGTACCAACCTGCAACCGTCATCAGGAGCATTGAAAGGAATGATCCTGTCACTTGAGTTAGCACCCTCAAATCCAGCACGAACGCTTCCTCCATAACCAAAGCAATCCAAGCATAAAGTGGTATCACCAAAATTGTTTTTCGTAAGCTCACTGTTTTTGTTGAGATCCATTTTTTCTGGATGCTGTGTACTACAGTGCCGAGGAAGAAGAGACTAAACTAGCATAGCAAGGTTAATTACATAATCCTAGAAAGATCTATATTTCAAAATAAAAAAGCAGAGGTATAAGACTTCTGATGAGCTACCCCCACTACTCACAAACCCTGATGTGTCTGACCTGTCCATTTTTATTCTGGAAGCACTTAGATCACAAAATATATATATCTGATAACATTTCTAGGATAGAACCCTTTGATGAAATCAGAGAGAATTGTCGTGCACAGATCTGTGAAGTGTCTGATGCTCCTTGCTGGAAAGTCCTCAAGCGTCATTCACCTGACTAGGTGGACAAAAAAATGAACCACACCTCACAATGTTTAGCTAATTTTAAGTAACAATAAAGTTTCTACTTGCAAATACAAATGAAAATTAAACCAATTCATTCACATTCAGTCAAATAATCAGATGAAAAATAAGAGCTGCCAGCAAATATTTTCTAGAGCAGAATCCACTAATTGTCAAGAACTTATTTCAATATATGATTTCAAAGAGGACAATAAGAAAAAGCAATTTTATTATGTACAAAAAACAAATTAAACCTACTCCATATTTTAACTTAAGTAACACATGTATGTATGGACTAAATCTGAATATCTATACAATAGACACTAATACGATGGATCCAATTTTACAATATTACAGTCAAAAGATAAAATAAACCAGACAAACAACTAGGTGAACATATTTGGGAGTATGCATATTAGATACATTACCATCAATATTAGGTATAAGACTTGGATAACAACACGCAAGCAGACTGAAGAACTTGCATTTTTTTTTTAAAAAGTCGGCCTCAAAGGACTGCAGGTAGTAGTTATGAAGGATATTGTAGAATATAACTACAATCTGTGCATCATAATATTCCTTCTAATGAATGAATGATAGGATATAATCATATCATATGTTTACAATAAAAGGATTCATGAATTAAACAAAGTCAATTATTAACTAGACACCGCAAGGGGTAGTTCATTAATGTCATGCAACTTATAGAAGAGAACATGAAAAATTCAGCACCAACATTCTATATTCAGCACAGTTACCTCTCAATTGCAAATTGTTCACAACACCTAATCACATAGCCAAGTCGACTCAACCCAACTAGCTTTGTCCCAATTACTTGGGGTCAGCTACGAGGATCCATTTCCTCCAATTGGTTCTATTTGAAGTAAATTATCATATTTAAGTTTAAGGAAATCACATTTTTTATCACCTCAACCCATTTCACCTTGGATTTCCTCTATTTGTTGTATCACATTCCACGTGGATCAAGGTGCAGTTGACATTCATGTTCTCAGCCTTCTTCTAATTACACAGCTAAGTAAAGAAACCTATTTCCTGATTCTAAAGTAGAAATTAAAATAGCAAAGAAAGCAAAGATTTTTAAAAGAATCTTTCCTACTCGAGATGCAGCAAGTCTTATTGGGAACACCCAAACTAAAGTCAGAATCAATGTTCATACTACCTCATAAAATAGGTCAACCTAGCGCATTATACTTGGGCATGTGAGCGTACTAATTGGACTCAGAAGAATAAATGAATGCATTAGTTGACGAAGGAAATAAGTTGGTATCTAGAAATTTAAGAGAACTATATTTTTGCACATGCTTTTATGCTTTCCTTGCTACATGGCTGATAATAAACACATTCAGTGTGAATGTGTCTACAGGTGTCATATATGGTAAGACCTAATCTTTACAAATAAGAACATAACCCAATTCTCAAAGAATTTATAGTTTTCTTTTTAGCAAACCTTAGTATTTTATAGTTTTCTTTTTAGCAAACCTTAGTATTTCAAGAGCAATGTTTAAGGCACATATCTAGTGGCTAGTGCAGTTATTTTCAAATCTTCAATTAAAGTGGGGGAAAACATATTTAAAGAAGTACCCATGAACGTTCCAATGTCGTAGTAATACTATCTCTTCCTTTCTCAAGCAAAATTGCAGTGTCTTGTCATGTCTGATTATTTTCAAACATTCAAGTAATGTAGATTCGTCTCTCATCAGGAGGAAAGAGATTCAATCCAAAATAATTATTAAGAATTCACCAAATGAAGAAGTTAAAGCTCAAATGGGAAAACCATCATTTAAATACATTATAATAATAAATATTCTACTCTCTACTCTTTCTCATGCAACAAAAACTATGAATGAGTTTACATGTTGGAAAGTAAGATGTATTTAAGATCACTAACCTGGGAACCTATATTAAATTAATAGTAATAATGATCTGTTATATTCAACCAAACCTAGAATTCAAACTCCATATAAATCAAAATTTGTAAATAATGATAGTATAATACTACTAACGATGGAGAACATTGATGCAAAAAACACTTTTACACCTTATCAACAGAAGATAGAGCAGGGATTGCAGAGGCTTAAAAAAAATATAATTACAAGGTTACCCCCCAAAAAAAATATTATTTTTGCCCCCTTGAAAATTCTTCCACCCATTTTATTCCCAGCTTTGTCTATTGTGTTGTGTATGTCGTTGATCTGCTCTGATTGATTTGGAATAGTTTAGGAGTGTAATCCATCAAAAAAAAAAAAAATGTATATTTTGAGGTTAGGATTTTGCCCCTAGCCTACTTGTTAAAAATTATGGCTTCGCCCATGACAACTAGCATCTACTGAATTCAAACACTCCAGTCGTAAAAACCATTTAGCTTTCACTTTTGACGGTGAAATATGACCAGGTGATGGATAACATAAAACATGAAGTACTTAAAATTGGCTGAAAATGAACAAATTGAAATTTACAGCCCTCTTCAGGATGAGAAAAAAGATAGGGAATCTGAAATGACCAATAATAAAATTACAAACTTAAACAGAACATGAATAATCCGAGGAAAAGCTAGCAGCAAAACAAGAGATCCACAGATCGGCAAGAAACAACATACAAAATCAAGATTGGAGAGTTAAAATTCCAAACCAAAATACCCATATCAACTGCAGCAAAAAAGAAATAAATAAAATAGTAGCAATTACTAGAAGTATTAATTCATCAGTTGTTCTTTCAAGACTATAATAACAACACCCCACAATCAAAATTAACAGCTTTATGATTATTTTTTCATTTATTGAAGTACCCAATAATCAAAACTTATTATCAGTTCATGAACTAATTAAACAGCACCAACAAAACAATAATAACAAAAATTGAACAACAGGCAACAAATTAATATCCAATTCAACAGCAAACCCAAAACCCTAGAATCAGTCAATTTTATTGACCGATATGCGGAGAAAAGAACACGGCTGACCATTGAGAAGCACGTGAAGAAATGAAACAATTATGAACAATAATTTGAAAGACTAAATCGAAAAAAGAAACCAAAGAAATAGTACCACAACGAGACTTGAAATGAAATTCCAGTAAAATTGTGAGATCTGTGAAGCATAGAAGAAGACTCCATAATCCACCGAGCTCAACGCTAGAGAGAGAGAGAGAGAGAGAGAGAGAGAGAGAGTTTAGAGAGAGAAAGTGAACAGAGAGAAAATGAGTAGAGAGAGAAACAGAGAGAGTAGAGGAACTAATTAGGCATTATGTACTGATTATTGAAGGGAATTTGATTTGGGCGGCTCTTATGTTTTTTACTAAATGGGGCTGCCTTGGATGTGAAATGTCGATAATACCCTTATGTCTAGATTGGCGTTTGAACCTATAATCCAACATTTAAAACTAAATATATTAAGTGGTAATTTATTAAATTCATTTAATAATCTTAATTGATATTACTCAAAATTTTAAGTACTTTTTAAAATGTAGAATAAAATGTAAGAAAATTTTAAATTACATAAAATTTATTTAATTTTGACTGAATTTATAAATATTAAATATAAGTTTCGATATCTACTATTATAAACTCACTATCACCACCATCATCATACCATTGCCACCACTATCACCACTAATGCTACCGCTACCGCTACCGCTACTAATATCACCATTACCACCACCACTACCACCACCATGCCACCACAGCTATTACTACCACTATCACTACTATCATCATGTCACCAACACCACTACCATTACCATTATCATTATTATCACCATCACCATTGCTACCATCACCACCACCACCACTATCACCATTATGCCACCGCTACCACCACGACCATTACTACTACCATCTTCATGACAATTGTCATTATTGTCACAAGTACTACTACCATTTGACTATCACTACCATTACTAAGGCCAAGTTTGGGAAGACTAAATAAGTGCACTTTTTGACTTTTATTGTATTATGTGTAGAAAAAGTAGAGAGGAGATGTTGATTGATGTGACCCAAAAAAGATAAAAAGATGAAATAAGTGCACTTATTTTGGTATGCCAAACTTGCTTTAAAGCTACTGCTATCGTCACTACCGCTGCCACCATCATACCATCACACCACTAATACCACCACCATCATAATATAAAAATTATAATATACAATTTAAAAATAATAAATTTTAAATTTAATCATATATATATCAAATAATTTATTTTTAATTCAACACTTAAATTTTTATTAAATTATTTTTTAGCTTAAAAAACTCAACATTCAGTTTTCAATATTTAATTTCCAGTCTTTAGTTTTTAGTTTTCAACTTTATCAAACACCACCTAATATTTTGACTTAAAATTTTGTAAAAATATATATACACCTTCAAAAGGTTCATCATAAATTTTAGTCCTTAGATTTTTTATAAAATAGAAAATTGTTGAAAGTCTAATATAGCAATTGTTTAAGGTATTAGATCTAATGGATATTTTTTATTGGTAAGAGATTCACTATTTGTGAAATAATTTAGTGAAAAGTCTATTTAATATTTTGGAGGATATTTTATTTTCAATTTTATTCCTTAATCTATTTGTTTAATTTTTTTTAAGTATCTATTCAAATTTTTTATGACTATCTGTTTAAATATATATATTTTTTATCTATTTAATTTTTGGGAGACTTATTTATAAGTCCTTTTTCAGACACTTATGCTAGGCTAAGTCCTGTGTAATTTCTTATAGAGTCTCAAGTCCTATTTTGATAAGTATGTATTCCATAAGATCCTACATAAACGCAACGTGACGTGACACTTATATAAACGTAACGTAACGTGACACCTATATATACGTAACGTAACGTAACACCTATATAAACGTAACGTAACGTGACATCAATATGAACGTAACGTGACACCTACATAAACGTAACGTAACGTGACACCTATATAAATGTAACGTGACACTTACATAAACGTAACATAACGTGTCACGTTACGTTTCGCAAACTTAATGAGTTTTTATTTTTTTAAATTAAATGTGAAAATGTTGGTTTATGTTGGTGAAACAGGTTTGCCACCCGTCTTTTTCTCATCCCTAGCCTTATTAAAGATCACATTAAATCCCTCAGCTGATGCGGGGTCATTCACATCCCACTCACCGAACTTCAGCAATGGCCGTCCCTTTTCCTGTTGGGGGAAGAAGGAAATGGATAATTAATACAAAAATATTACATGGATATCCTTCAATTGCACCTACCATATTTCGGTAGTTGAATATATTTCTTAGGCTACTGAGTGCGTGTCTACTTTCCCACTGAAAGATAACGTGATGTAGCTTTTCAAAGACAGCACATCTAATTAAGAGAAAATGCAATATATTTTTCTCAAGTAATCCATATGCAGGCATGTAACTGAAAAACGCTACACTCCCAATTTCCCACAATAGCATCTGATTAGATCCATGACCATATTGATGCCTTGTTTGGGAATCATGGATTTTATCCAAAAAGCTATTAAAAAAAAAATCACTATAAATTGACGTGGCAGAAAAAATCTCTGAAAAAAAAATTAAAAAACCCAAAAAAATAAATAAAATCAATTTTCAATATAGGAAATTGAATGTTACCATAGATCATAGGTGTCACGTTACGTTTATGTAGGTGTCACGTTACGTTACGTTTATGTAGATATGTCACATTACGTTTATGTAGGTGCCACGTTACGTTACATTTATGTAGATATGTCACGTTACGTTTATGTAGATGTCACGTTACGTATAAGTGTCACGTTACGTTTATGTAGGTGTCACGTTACGTTTATGTAGGTGTCACGTTACGTTATGTTTATATCAATTTCCTATATATGATTTTACTATTATTTATGATATTAACAACTAATATTGAGGGTAAATGTGTCAACAAACTTCCCACAGGACTTATGGGAACATAAGTTTTTTAGTAGGACCATATGTAGCATAAGTTTCCCTAATAGGACTTATAAATAATTTTCTCTTAATTTTTTGGTTATCTATCAAATTTGTATCTATCTTCTGGAATATCTATGCTAAAATTCCTTATCTATTTAAATATCTGTCAAAATTTTATTATCTGTTCAATTTTTTCACTTATCTGTTTAAATTTGTCTGTTCAAATATTTTATCTGTTCAAAGATTTGTCTTTTTTGTCAAATTTTTTTTTTTTAAATTTGTTGCAATCTATTTCATCATCATTATCATCAACAACAACAACAATAACAAAAAATAGATCTAAGCCAAGAGAAAAAGAAAAAGAAAAAAAGGAGAAGGAACTTGAAAAATGAAATGATTTGTTTATGAAAAATGTGAAAACCCAATATAGATCGGTATTGGTCACAAAGGCAATACCGATCTCAGATCAGTTTATGAAAAATGTGAAAATTAACATGATTTGTTTTCACAAAGACACTTTATTTATGAAAATACACCAAATCTAGTTCCAGATCTCATAAATGATTGGGACGTTGTTGTTGACGATGGAATAATCCACCCCTACACTTCCATCGGCACCGACAATTGCCGTTCTTCAGCTCGCATTAGCTATGACAATGTTGGCGATAAGAGAAACTGAGGGGGGAGAGAGAGAGAGAGAGAGAGAGAGAGAGAGAGAGAGAACTTAAGGCTTAACAGTTCGAGAGAGAGAAAGAGAGTGAATCTTGGTCCGAAGCTTTGTTTCCATGGCTGTCTTGTTGTTGCTTCGGAGCCTTGAAACTAAGGTTTCGATGCTAGAGATAAAGATAGAGATAGAGAAAGAGAATGAGTATTGGCGGTGGTAGTTAGGTCCGTGCAAAATACTATTCAATCTGTTAAAATCGCATCATTCTGTATTGATTCATACTACTCTAATCACTAATCTCGGTTTAAACTTTAAAATTTATAATCCGCCAATCGAACTGTTCCGCTCCGCTATAGTTAATACATATATATTTTTTAACTTCCAATGAAATATCAATGTAAAAATTGTTGGGTATACCTTCTTATTGGAGTGTGGGACCCAATTGGTTTATTAAAAGAGTTTAATTTGGTTTTGGTATTAGTTATAATATATTTTTATATATTATATCTAATTTGTGGAAATTCAATTCAATTTGGATACAACTAGGGTTTTGATAGAAAAACCCATTAATCAATAATATATATATATATATATTGTTTATGTTTGCTCCTAAGTAGGGTGAAACGGAAGCAGCTAATTGATTATCTTTTAGGTGGATTGGTGCTTTGTTTTGTTGCTGGAGTTCTTGGGAAAAAGGCTACAGCAGCTTTATGTTTTGTTCTTCTTCGGTTGGTATTTGGTGGCACTAATTTGGATTATTATTTTGGGTCTTCTTCAACTTTGATTCTGAAGATTTTGGTTCATCTATTTGGTGAGGTATTTCCTCTTGTTTATTTGTGATTATTTGGAATTCACCTAAGGGTGGTTTTGTGTAGGGGTGTAATCGAGCCGAGCCGAGTCGAGTTTATCATTGTTCGGGCTCGGCTCGAATTATTTTAATGATGTTCGAGCTCGGCTCGAGCTCGAAGCGAGCTCAAATATGCCAGCTCGAGCTCGGCTCGCATAAAAGTTGCCTAGCTCGAGCTCGGCTCGTGATGGCTCGTTAGCCAAGTGAAGCTCATGGAACACTTGAAGCAAGACAACAAGCCAGCCTACTACACATGATATAAATAGATATCACTTTGCCTTTGAACATCATTGTGTAAACGATGTGGGACAAATTGTTAGAAACATGCTACAACAAAACGATGCCGTTTTGTTGCTGTGAGAAATTACGCAAAACAATCCCACATCGGTCCATGATAAAAGTGTGCTCAAAGGTGAATGCCTATAAAAGTCCCACGTGGTGGCCCATTGATTTCACTCCAGCTGAAGCAAGTAATTTCAAAGTTGAAGTTGCAATATATATATATATATATGTATATATGGACACATATAATTGAAAGAATGGACACATATAATAAAAAAAAGTTTAATATTTTATTAATTATATTTATATTTATATTTATATATATATACATATATATATATATATATATTGTAAGCTCGCGAGCCTATCGAGCCGAGTATTATTGAGCTCGGGCTCGGCTCGTTTGTTAAACGAGCTTAAAATTTAAGTTCGAGCTCGGCTCGTTTATTAATCGAGCCGAGTTCGAACGAGCCTTAACGAGCCGAACTCGAGCTTGTTCATGAACAGCTCGGTTCGTTTGCAGCCCTAGTTTTGTGAGACCATTCGTGTCTCATTTGTAATCGTTTGGAAACTATTTGGTTGATAGTGGAATCGAATTTCGATCCCGTGGACGTACCTCACATTGAGGGAACCATGGAAAATTCTTGTGTTGTTTTTTATTTAATTTTTCGCATTAGTTTTTATTCCCATTGATTGATTTACTTGTGGGGAATCACATATTTTCCCTAACAACTAGTATCAAAGCAATCGGTTTATTTGGGTTTATTTATTTGTGTATGTCACGCCCCAAGCTCCGTGACAACGCCGCACACTCATATAAGTGAGTATGCAAGGCTAAAAATCCAATCACATAACCCACAATGTAAAATACTCAAATTAAATCCTTAATTGTCATAATGCCAAAATCCATAAAAATAAATAGTTCTTATATGAAAAAGTCCACCAAGTCCACTAATTTAATCCACTAACAAAACAATAATCTAAGTACTTAAATCACAGTCCTACTCTCAGCACTTTCACATGTAAAAATCCCATGCAGCTCTACTCTTCAGAATCTGAAAAAAAAATAAGGGTAAGCTAGAAAGCCCAGTAAATAACCAACCATCACTGCTAGCTGGATCAAGTATACAAAAATAAATAAAGAAATCGATAACTAATAAATATAATTTTTCTACAGTTCAATAAATGAACAATTATTTGTAAGATGATTTCAAAGCTAAAAATAAACAATGTACAATACATTTTAAATAAAAAGCCAATGTGATAATTCAAAGTAATTCGTTGTTCAAATCGATGGTTCGATATTCAGATAGTTCAATGATTCGATTCACAAAACCCGAGTCTTAATGACTATGGTCACTTAGCCCGTGACAAGGCCCAGAACCACACATAGGCCGGTGGTAAAGCCCCAAAAGAAACTAGTTTCTGTGCCAATAAATAACCCCCATTGGCTAGGGTCCAAATCATAGTCAGACTAGAGTGATGTTCAAAATTCAAACAATACACAACTTTCAAATAAAATATTCGATATTTTCGGAATAAACATTTGGTACAATTTTCAGAATAGTTTTACAAAATATTCAAATAACTTTCATAATAATATTCGATGTTGTTTTATACTTGACCCATGTTTTATTTTAAGAGAACACGAAGGCTATAAATATATATTTATTATTTTAAACGATTCGATAGGAATAAAAATGAACCAACAGTGATAGAGGGTTACTTACCTCAAACGCTTAGAAATAACACTCCAATCACCAACTCCAAACACCCAACTCCACCACTCCAATCACATAAACCTAATAAATAGAACCTCAAATAAATTAATATTTTGATGTCTTTCACACATCAACAAGAACCCAATATATATATATATATATATGCGCTTAAAATCCAAGAGACACCAAATCAATCCACCCAATTCAATAGCCAAACACACCTTACCTAATATACAAAACCCAAAAGTCAAAACACACCCTGATCCATGATACAAAATTCCATTGTTTCTATTACCCACCCAAAGTTACACTTACACATTGCACCCAATTCTCAAAACCTAAGTAGGCACCTATAGATCTTCCAAATCCCTTTAATGCATTGATTGTTAAATTCCTCAACATAAACTTAATAATTAACAGTAAAGGCAGATTTTACCTTAACCAATGAGTGTCCCAAAATCACCAACGTGCTGCCTTCAATCCCTATTGTAGCCTCACTTGAACCTCTCTTCTCTTTTTCTTTTACCTTCTCAAACCTTAGCCGCCTATGGAGCAATTCACAGCCTCTGTTTTGTTTGTTTTCCAAGACTTAAAGCCACAATAGGTGGGCTTATTAACCTAATTTCTCAAAGTTACAAAATTACCCATCTAAGTAATAGGAAATATAATGTCATCTCATAACTAATTCTTTGATATTAATAAATGACCCATATAAATTAATTTAATTACTAATCTATCCAACAAAATAATCCTACACACAACTTGGGTTTTACAGTGTAAATCAATGGAGGGGAATGTGGGTCGTATGTCTAGCTTCAATGGAAGTAATTGGGTAACTTGGAAAACTAAAATGGAGGACCTATTATTTTGTAAAGATTTGTATGGACCCATTGAGATTGATAGTGGCGAACCCGAGGGTATGAAAGATGATGAATGGAATAGGCTTAATCGAAAAACCGTTGGTGATGTCCGTCAATGGATTGATGACAGTGTGTTTCATCATGTTGCTACTGAAACTTCAGCACATGATTTATGGAAAAAATTAGAAGGCCTTTATGATAGGAAATCAGTCACAAATAAAGTTTTTCTGTTTCGTAAGTTGGTTAATTTAAAATATAAAGAGGGCAGCCCTATTCCGGAACATCTGAATGAAATAAAAAGTATTGTTAACCAACTTGCTTCTATGAAAATTATTTTTGATGATAAGTTACAGGTTTTCATGCTACTTAGTTCTTTGCTCGAAAGTTGGGAAACTTTGGTTGTGACAGTTAGTAATTTGGCACCCGATGGAGTTGTCACAATGGACCAAGTCACTAGTAGCTTGTTGAATGAAGAAACTAGAAGAAAATCAGCGGGTTCCTCTCATTCGGAAGCATTCGTTGTGAGAGACCGAAACAAAACAAGGGGGAGGAGTAAGACTCCTCATGGTCGTGATCAAAGCCGTGACAAATCAAAAGATGGTTCTTTTTCAAAGAAAGACATTGAGTGTTATTATTGCCATGAGAAAGGGCACATGAAGCGAGAATGCCGAAAGCTCAAGAACAAGGAGAAAAGGCGTGACAAAAGTGTGGATAAGAAGCAAGAAGACACAACGGCAGTTACTATCGATGATCTTATGGTCGTTTGTGAAGATGATTGTATCAATTTTGTGGACCAAGAGAGCAATTGGGTGATTGATTCCAGTGCTTCTTTTCATGTGATTTCTCGAGTTGATTTATTCACTACCTACACCGAAGGAGATTATGGTTCTGTTCGAATGGATAATGAAGGTTTGTCCAAGATTATCGGCATGGGTGATATTTGCTTGGAAACAAATTTGGGCTGCAAGTTGTTGCTTAAAGATGTGAGGCATATTCCCGACATTCGCCTCAATTTGATCTCTACTGGGAAGCTAGATGATGAAAGCTACAACAACAAATTTAATGATGGAATATGGAAGCTCACAAAGGGTTCTTTGGTGGTGGCTAAGTGCAAGAAGACTCATACACTTTACTCGATGCAAGGAAAAATTTGTAAAGGTGTTGTCAATGCACTTGAAAATGATACTTCTATTGAATTGTGGCACAAGCGGCTTGGCCATATGAGTGAAAAGGGGCTACAAGTATTGTTTAAGAAAGAGCTTCTACCCGGTTTGAAAGGTACACATCTTAAAACTTGTGTTCATTGTTTGGCGGGTAAACAACATAGAGTTTCTTTTCAGAAAAATGTTCCTTCTAAAAAAGAAAATGTTTTGAAGTTGATTCATTCGGATGTTTGTGGTCCTTTAAAAGTTAGAACACATAGTGGTGCACTTTATTTTGTTACTTTCATTGATGATTATTCAAGGAAAGTTTGGGCTTTTCTACTAAAAACTAAAAATCAAGTTCTAGAAGTATTTAAGCATTTTTAGGTCATGGTTGAAAGAGAAACAGGGCAGAAATTGAAGTGCATCGGATTAGACAATGGTGGTGAATACATTGGGCCATTTGATGAGTATTGTCGCAGTTAAGGTATTCGGCACCAAAAGACAGTTAAGAAGACTCCTCAACAAAATGGCGTTGCTGAGAGGATGAATCGCACCATTGTGGAAAAAATAAGGTGTTTGCTTTCACAAGCTAAATTGCCAAGATCCTTTTGGGGTGAGGCAATGAAGACAACGGTTGACAAGATCAATTTGTCTCCTTCCTATCCTTTGAATAGTGATGTTCCTGAAAGAGTTTGAACCGGCAAAGATGTGTCTTATGAGCACTTAAGAGTGTTTGGTTGCCGAGCTTTTGTTCACATTCCAAAGGATGAGAGGTCCAAGCTTGATAGTAAGTCAAGACAATGTATTTTTCTTGGTTATGGGCGTAATGAGTTTGGTTATAGATTGTGGGATCCGGTCGACAAGAAAGTTATTCGAAGCCGTGATGTTGTGTTTCTTGAAACCAAACAATTGAAGACTTTGACAAAGGTGATCAATCGGAGCCAAAACCTAGTGATCTCATTGACATGGATCCATCTCCTTCATCTTCAGTTGATGATGAAAATGGGGGAGATGTGCAGCCACCTATTGAAGATGTAGAAGATGATGCTAATCCTAATGAAGTTGAGCCAGAAATTGAGAAAGAGTATCCAACTCAAGAACCGCCACCACAACTTGAGTTGAGAAAATCTACAAGGGACCGGTAACCTTCAAGAAAGTGTCCTCTCAATGAATTTGTGTTGATTTCCGATCAAGGGGAGCCCGAGAGCTACCAAGAAGCAATTGAGCATGCAAAGAAAGGTGATTGGAAAAAGGCCATGGAAGAGGAGATGAATTCCTTACTTGAAAATCACACTTATGATTTAGTGAAGTTGCCTAAGGAGAGGGAAATTCTGAAAAATAAGTGGGTTTTCAAATTGAAGAATGATAGAAAGAATCTGAGGTACAAAGCACGTCTTGTTATGAAAGGTTTTGGGCAAAAGAAAGGTATTGACTTTGATGAGATTTTATCGCCGGTTGTAAAGATGTCTTCTATTCGGGTTGTACTTGGCATGGCTGCAAGTATGAATCTTGAAGTTGAGCAACTTGATGTGAAGACTGCATTTCTTCACGGTGATCTTGAAGAAGAAATTTACATGGAGCAACCGGAAGGTTTTATGGAGAAAGGGAAAGAGAAATTTGTTTACAAATTGAAGAAAAGTTTGTATGGCCTCAAGCAAGCCCCACGGCAATGGTACAAAAAATTTGACTCTTTCATGATGAATAATGGTTTTTCTAAAACCACTTCGGACCATTGTGTGTTTGTGAAAAATTTACCGGATGGTAAATTTATTATTCTTTTGCTTTATGTTGATGACATGTTAATTGTGGGTCAAGATTCTACCATGATAAACAGGTTGAAATTGGAGTTGAGCAAGTCTTTTGCTATGAAAGATTTGGGACCGGCAAAGCAAATACTTGGTATGAAAATTGTTCGTGATCGCAAAAAGAAGCTGATTTGGTTGTCTCAAGAAAGCTACATTGAGAAAGTTCTTGAGAGGTTCAATATGGATAAAGCAAAGCCGGTTGGTTGTCCACTTGCGGGTCACTTCAAGCTTAGTTCGAATCAATGTCCTACAAGCGAGAAAGACAAGGAAGAGATGCTGAAAATTCCTTATGCTTCAGCAGTTGGTTCTTTGATGTATGCCATGGTTTGTACAAGGCCGGATATTGCTCACGCCGTTGGTGTGATGAGTCGGTTTCTTTCTAATCCGGATAAAGAACATTGAGCAGCGGTAAAGTGGATTCTAAGATATCTTCAAGAGACTTCGAAGGTGTGTTTGTGTTTTAGAGATGGTAAGCCGATGCTTGATGGGTTCACAGATTCTGACATGGCCAGTGATGTTGATTCTAGAAAATCTACTTCGGGGGTAATTTGATGACTTTTGCAGGGGGCTGTGGCATGGCAATCTAAATTACAAAAATGTGTTGCTCTCTCAACTACCGAAACTGAATTTATTACTATTACAGAGGCTTGCAAAGAAGAGTTATGGTTGAAGAAATTTTTGCAAGAGTTGGGTTTGAAGCAAAAAAAGTATGTGCTTTACTGTGATAGTCAAAGTGTTATTCACTTGAGCAAAAATTCTACTTTTCATTTGAGATCGAAACACATTGATGTGAGATACCATTGGATTCGTGATGTGTTAGATTCGAAATTGTTATAACTCGAAAAGGTTCACACAGATGATAATATTTCGGATATGTTGACAAAGACTTTGTCGAAGGACAAACATTTGAAGTGTCGAATTTTGACAGGTATGGTTGATATCTCCACCTAAGTCGGTAGGGGGAGAATTGTTGGGTATACCTCCTTATTGGAGTGTGGGACCCAATTGGTTTATTAAAAGAGTTTAATTTGGTTTTGGTATTAGTTATAATATATTTTTATATATTATATCTAATTTGTGGAAACCCAATTCAATTTGGATACAACTAGGGTTTTGATAGAAAAGCCCATTAATCAACAATATATATATATATATATATATATTGTTTATGTTTGCTCCTAAGTAGGGTGAAACGGCAGCAGCTAATTGATTATCTTTTAGGTGGATTGGTGCTTTGTTTTGTTGCTGGAGTTCTTGGGAAAAAGGCTACAACAGCTTTTTGTTTTGTTTTTCTTCGGTTGGTATTTGGTGGCACTAATTTGGATTATTATTTTGGGTCTTCTTCAACTCTAGTTCTGAAGATTTTGGTTAATCTATTTGGTGAGGTCTTTTCACTTGTTTATTTGTGATTATTTGAAATTCACCTAATGGTGGTTTTGTGAGACCATTCGTGTCTCATTTGTAATCGTTTGGAAACTATTTGGTTGATAGTGGAATCGAATTTCGATCCCATGGACGTACCTCACATTGAGGGAACCACGTAAAATTCTTGTGTTGTTTTTTATTTAATTTTTTGCATTAGTTTTTATTCCCATTGATTGATTTACTTGTGGGGAATCACATATTTTCCCTAACAAAAATGAGCGTGAGAGAGATTTTAGATATAAAATTTGTTACAAATTAGTGGTTATAAATATGAAATATATTATGTAAAATTACTTTACGTTATATATCTAAAAAATATTACACAAATTAGTGTTATATATTATGTAAATGTATGATAATTAGTTAGAATATTCTTCAATCCGTCAATCCGCCAAAAACCGCTCAAATCGTAATTTGTCAATCTGCTAACCCACCATTCAATTTATAATTTCACTTTCAAACCGTTCGAACCGCACCGCGCACATCCCTAGTAGTGACTAGGTTGGCGACGGTAAAGGAGACGAGGCGATCGGTGACAGAGACAGTGACACCCACCACATATTGTTGGCCCTACAGCGCTGTTGTGTTGCGCGGGAAGATGAAGAGGAAGAGAAAGAGTGCCATCGACAGGAAGATGAAGAAAGAGATATAACAAGAGAGAAGAGACGAATGAGAGATAGAAGAGGGGTTGGTTAGGGCTCTTTGTTTAGAAACAATATATATACATGAATAGTTTGATCATTTTACTGGAGTTTATCTTTATGGACAAAATATTTTAAAATGTGGACCTTTAGATAAGGAAAGTTTAAAATTGAATTTATGAACCGAGTGACGTTTATAAAATGAATTTAAGTCATTTATTTATTTGATTCATAACTAATATCGTTGGTCATAACCAAATATCAATTACATTTAACTGCTAAATAATTGGGACCTATTTTTGGAACTTGATATAAGCTGTTTTTTGGCTTATATCCAAGCTTTTTAATTTATTCACAAAATTATTTGGCAAGATGGAAAAACATTTTGCTTTTTATCCGAGTGACATTTTTTTGCTTTTTATAATATTATTTGTTTATGGTGTCATATCACTAGGCAAATGGGTAAAATGACCATATTATCCCATGCAAATTTGTGAAATTACAATTTTACCATCACAGGAGGGTATTTTGGTAATTTTGAAAGTTGGCTCATTTCTAACTTCCCAAATAACTTTTGCTCAAAAAACAGCTTATATTCTTATTTCCAAAATAGGCCTAGCACAGAAAATAAGTTGAACAGGAAATTATTTAAATTTGACTTGAAATTTTAACGGATTTTAAAATAAGAAATGACTAGTATACATACATTTTGAAAGGGTGCATCATTACTTTGAGTTGATAGATCTTAAAAAAATGAATCCGATCATTAATTCGATTTATAATCAACACTGCTAGTAGTCATAAACCAAACATCATTATATTCATAGTTGTGAGTAATAATCAAATACGCAGCCATTTTGATTTAACACAATTGAATGGTACATGCACTAAAATGTGTTGGAGTTTAGTTTGGTTAGTTTTTGAATTAATATTAAATGGGTTTTATAATCAAGGCAAGCACAGTTGATTTTATTTTTTCAATCTTATAAATTTATTGGTTAAATTTGAGTTGATCTCATAAATTTGATGAGTTCTAAAACGTGTTCAATGTTTATTTAATGGCCTTGTTTGGTAGGGTTTATTTTCAGTTTATTTCAGCTTTTAGCTTAATTTAAGCTATTTTGATGTGTTTGGTTCAGCTTAACAATACAACTTATAGCTTTTTGTAAGTTAAAAATCAACTTATTCTTTGAGTGGGGGAGGAAAAACTTAATTTATAAATCAAAAATTAATTTATGTTCACAATTATAAGTTATAAACTGTTATGTTATAGGTTATAATCACTTTCTCACAGTTTTACCAAACGGGTCAATATAGGGGATTTGACATTGACTTTTAACTTTTTAGAATTTTATAAATATGAAAAAGCTAATAAAATTGATTTTTGGTTTTAAAAAAAAGTTGAGTGGGTTCTTAACTTTTTTAGCTATTGACAAATTAAGTTTTTAATTTTTTGGATTATTTCATTAAAAAACCAAAAACATTCACGATATTTGGTTTTGAAACTCAAAAAATATTTGAGTTTTTCTTTATTTATATTTTGTCATCTTTGGTGAATTCTTTTCATATTTCAATCATTTTTTTTAATTACTTTTTAGATTCATTTCATCTAGATACTTAAAAAGTAAAATATTAAGAAGAATTTAAAAAAAAAAATACTAAATGTGAAAAATTAGGGGAAATAGTATATTTTAGTATGTTTTGTATTTAGTAAAAAAAATTAAAATTTATTAAAATAAAATAAAAATTTTACTAGAAACACAAAAAAAATACAAAAACAATTTAAACAACTAAACAATACAAAGCGAAAACTTTACCTAAAGTGAACTTAAATCGATCTCAAATAAATTTTTTAATAAATCAAATACTAATCAAGTAACTTAATCAATCACAAAGAAAGTTTTAATAAATTAAAAATGAATATCACGCCATCTAAAAAAAAATGAATAAATAAATAAATTGACCATCACAATTTTGATGGAAAAGAGTTGTTTATATGTGGACAATGTTTTGGCACATGACTAGTGATTGCATACTTTTTGAGCTATGAAGACAGCAAATTTGAAAAAGACAAGATTGCCCTGGGAAGTTAGTTTGCCTGATTCAGGAGTAAAAGTTATGTTATTTTTTAAGAATTTCACATTAATGGTATGCTAATCAGAATAAGGACCTAAATAGATATATAATCCTAACAATAAAAAAATAATCATTAAATTATAACATTTTATTAATCAAATATATGAATACGTATTTTTTCAGACCTATTAAGGAGTGTTTTGAGAAGTTGGTAAAAAATTGACTTTTGAATTTTTTAATTTATTTTATCTTTTTATGGGTAAAAAATATGAGAAGTGATGTGACCCAAAATGAGTAAAAAGTTACCAGCTGACTTTTTTAGCCCTTACCAAAAGACTCCTAAATAATTTTTGTTGGGTTAAGCGCTGTTTGGGAAGATGTTTTTCTGGTTTTTTTCATTAAAAACAAATCACATCTAATCACAAAAAACCTAACTATTTTTTCAAACACAAAAAAAATTTCTCTAAAAATATTTTATAATTAAAAAAATTTATAAAAAAAATCCCCACTTTCCAAACAACCACCGAGTCTTTTGCGTAGTTTTTTTTTGAAAAGGCCAATGTCATTTTCCTAATGACGAAATGGGGGGTAGGAGAAATAAGTGGCCGAGGTGGAGTTGTCGCGGCGCGCTCAAATCATGGACCACTCCCCAAAATAGGACTTTAAAAACAAATGAGCTGGCAAGCCAGCCACTCCTCTTAACATTCGGCTGCGCTGTGCTCAAGTCTCAGCTTCAAAGCCTGGCAAGTTGGTTTTGAGAATTTTTTTTTTACTAAAATAGTCACAAAAAAAATAAATAAATTTTTTAATTTAATAAGACAAAAACATCATATTTAATTCATAATCATTGCATTTTTTTCTTACAAAAAAACCAAAAAACGAAAAGCTTTTTCCAAACTAAATTTTTTAATCCCAAGCTAAAAAAGTCAAAAAAACCAAAAAGCTAACTCACTTTCCAAACGAAGGCAAAATATGTAAATATTATACACAAAAAAATATTTTTGTTTTTATTATTCAGCATTTGATTGATACTTAAAATAAAAAAAATTTATTACCTAAAAGAGAAATTATGATAAAGTGTTATTTATGACTTTTTAGTGAATTAATATATTTATTTGAAAATAATAAATGTATTGAAAATATAGTGAACGAGAGTCTACTTCGTAAAAATTGACTTACAAATTTTTTAAGAGGAAGTTATTTTTTAGAAAATGATGAAAAATATGTTACTTTTTGTTTAACTAAACAACGAAAAATGAGTAAAATACATTAAATCAAAGCAAACGAAGCCTAAATCTTAGTGTTTAAATTAATCAAAATTAATACAGATAATGTAAAAATAAATAAGATAAAATATATAATTGTGTAAAAGAGATGATAATATCATTTTTTCTATTTATATAATTATCAAATTATTGATAAAAAATAGGTTAAAGTGTTATGTTAATTAAAATTTTAAAGAGAGTTTAATATAATTTTGTTAAAATTGTAAGATTTATTGTATTTTCCAAATAAAGATAGTTCAATATAATCATTCTAAAATTGTAAGATTTATTGTGTTTTCCAAATCTCATGAAAGGTTAGTATAATTTATCTAAAAAAATAATAAATTAAAATATACTTTTTAAGGTTTGTCAAAAATACAAATTTCGTTATGAAAATTACAAATATTTCATTGTTGTGCTAGTGAATTTTTGACCACACTGCCAACTTAGTATTCAGCTGGAGAGTACTGGCAAAATATATGGCACCTGGCTGACCTGCAACAGAAAGAGAAGATTCCAGCAGTGGTTCGTCCACCCGGGGGCACTCCAACGATCAAGTCAGTATATCTCTCTAAGATAATCAATAGTACTAAACTCACTGTTCAGAATATAAATTGCGTACCTTAGACCCATCGGGGGTACCTCTCTTTTATAGCTAATTCAATCCTAGTTCTCATAGAAGCCTATCTTCAATGGACTTCCACTCAATACTTATCTTGGACTCTCAAAGAGATAAAGATAAACTCCCTAAGAGTGTTATCCTTATCCATGCTGAAGTCCTTCTTTATTCTAGGACTCTTGTGCTTTATCCGCTTACCCCGGATTCCGATATCTTCGGAGATAACCTCGGCCTATCCGAGATCACCTCGGCGTCATGACTAGGACACGTGGCACCTCGACTGAAATGTCGGCGTCACCTTGGCCACGTGTTGGTACTCAGAAAATGTATCCCCACAGCTGCCCCCTAGGTTCTATTACCTCGGCATTCTGAGGTGATGGAACCTATTCCAGTATGTCGGCTTAAAGTTTCTCAGCCGAGATCTTTATTCAGGCCGACATGTCTTCTTTAAGGAACAAGAATTCCAAGAGCTCCCTCACGCATATGAGTTGTCAAGCATAATGACTCAACCGTTTTAGCCACGCGTTTTCTCCTTACTGGATCGTACCTCGTACGCGCTTGGAAGTCGTCTCGCGCCTGCAAGCGCCGTCTGACAATTCCGTCGTTTTAGGCGCATTGATTGCCTTTCTGCCGTCGTTTCAAGTTTTTAACAAAACTTCTTTTCCTCTTTCGTTCTTTCACTTTACATCATCTTTGTAGCTCTCTCTCTCTCTAGCTTTTTCTTCCAAATCCTCCATTGTTCAAGCTTTCCCAGCTCTGCAACTCGCTCCATTCACCACTTCTGGCGTGATTTTCACCGATTTCCCGCTTTTGCAACCGTCGTCGGACTTCGGCAATCCCCACACCGGCCTCTCTTTTTCTGGTAAGCCACTGTTCCTCCTAGTTTTATTTCTTGTTACTCTTCAAGAAGTTCCGCTTCATTACTTGTTGTCATTGCTGTTTTATTCAAGTATTCAATTTATGAATCGTGTATCTGAGTATGTTTATTTCATGATTTTGCTTTTGCCCATGTCTTGAATACACACACTGTTCACAATCCTCTTATACTTTTGCCACTATTTTTGGCCTTACACCCCTGCACTCACTCTAGCACAGTGGTCTTGATAGTTCATCATTGTTCTTGATTCTGAAACACATTTTTGCTTTTTTGTTTTCTGTGACTTTTCCATATTCGTGCCTTCAATCTTCGTTTCCACAAATCTAGGTTTGGGATTTGTTTGTAGAACCCACAAATCTTTAGAAAAAACTGAAACGATCCCCACAAATTCTTACCGCAGCTTACTTTTAGGTTTTCGCCAAGGTCCATATAACTCTTACAAAACACCTTTTTTCTGACATCCAGCTCCTACAATTTAAGCCAACATCATGGGTATGTGGAAGCGTAGGGTAGATACCCCGACCAAATTAGAGCATTTTAGGCGAGAGTTTGACATCCCGGCTGACGTTCATCTGAAGTTGGCTGGGGAGAATGACTCTATCATGCCCACAACTGATTCTATGCCCTTTTCCGTTGTAGCCTTTATCGAGTGCGGACTTCGGCTCCTACTCAATATCCTTTTCCGCGAGATACTTCATTACTATAAGTTGAACCCGATGCAACTTGCCATCAATTCCTACCGAGTCATCAATGGCATAATTGCCTTAGCCAAACAAGAAAACGTTAGGGTTACCTTAGCCGATATTCAATACTGCTACACTATGTGTGGCCTCAAAAAAGATACGGGCTACATTTACTACCTCAAGCCGAGGTCCACAAAGTACAAAATTGTTGCCAACCTCCCTGACTCTAACAAGGGAGCTGGGGATGATTATTTCATTACCCCGGGGAACTGGGAGTTCGCTCCAGACGAGGACCTCCACTTCTACCCTCTTCCTCGAACAGTTTTTGTAGAGGGCAATGGTAAGAGCCCTGTGTTCATACTAGTTTTTTAAAGTCTTCAATACTTTATTTGTTTCTAATGTCTGTTTTTCTTGCAGTTCTTCCTCGGCCACCAAAGGGCTTCCGCCAGTTTTTCTTTCCCAGCAAAGGTTTGAGGAAACTATTGGATCTGCCAGTCCACAAGCGGAGAGCTCCTTTGGTACTCAATTTCATTCCCACCTACAAGTCGGTTCTGCCCAACGTCCCAAGGAAGAAGAAGAAAAGCCTGTTATCTCCTTCTGCCACAACTCCTCAACCTCCGTCCACATCTCGGCCAGATCAAGGATCGACCTCTGATCCTGCTGAGCAGCCGTCAACCTTGGCTCCATATCTGATCCCAATATCCCAATGCCGACGACGACGATGAACTGTCTTTGCTGCTGAGATGGGTCGCCAAAAAGTAGTCGCCAAAGACCTCCTAGCCAACATTCCATCCACCACAGACACTCAGGAAGTACCAACACAGCCCCCAAAACCAAAACAAAAAAGGATAAAGAAGGCTCAGCCTAAGGCAACGGTGACTCAGGTTGACACTGAGGACACTTTGTCAATCTCCAAATTGGTTGAGAGCAATAAGTCTCATTCTGCCGCCGAGAAGAGGCCTGCCGAGGCCCAACCATCCGAGTTTACCCGATCAAAGAGGCCGAGGTCATCTGATACAACCACCTCAGGGTCTCTAAAGCACGATTCCCCCTGGGCCCCCAAAATTACACTGGAGGATAAGCCAATTAGGGCTAGGGATAGCGCTGATGACATTAATGTCGGCGTCGCCCTTAGTACCGTTTTGCTTCTTCCCGGCGATCTCAACCGAAACGCCGAGTTGAGCGAATATGAAAACTATGCTCTGATGCTCCAGCGCTCTGTTCAAGTAAGTGTCTTTATTCGGTAATTTTTCTTTCTTTCTCTTTTTTATACTTTAGAAAATTTTGTAATAACTTCTGCTCTGTTTTATTTATTTATTTTTTTTTAGGCAATCCAGCACGCCCATTCCTTCTCACTACAATCTTTCGAGAACCGGAAAGAACTGGCCAACAAGAAGATGGAGGTCTCCAGTCTGCAGAAGACTAATAAAAACTTGCAATCAAAGATGAAGACCTTGGAGGATCAAGCCGAGGCTGCTATCAAGGCTCAAAATGACACCGAAGAAAAAGCAGAATCTGCTGAAACCATCAGGATGGTTCTCGAGGCCCAAAAAAGAGAGGCCGAGAAAAAGATGTCCCAGGCCCAGAAAGAACTTCAAGATGCCCTGGCCACAAAAGAGGCCGAAGTCAAGGTCGCCGACGAGAAGGGATATAGTGAGGGGGTGGCCGACGTTATGGCGGATTACGAAAAACAAGTAAAGCAGGCATGCAATAAGGGTTTCACCCTCGGTTGGATGACTTTACTTAAAAAGCTCGAAATCCCCGATGACTCCCCCCTTAGGAACACCGACATCCATCATCTGCCATTCCCCCCAACTCCAAGCCAATCCGACGACGATTCTGAGTCTGAGGAAGAAGCTCTGGTGAGGAAGTCGAAGGAAGCTACTGGGGCCAAGTCCCCTACTCCAATTGAGCAAGTCCTGGACTTGACTCAAGACGAGGAGGGTGAGGAGGTTCCCAAGGACGCTACACCTGAGAAGGCATCTTCGGACGTGCCTCTTGCCGACAAAAGCCTCGATCAAACCCTTCAAGAAATAGATGCCGAGCTCGCGGTTGAGAAGGCTGCCAAGATGTCGTCCCAGCAGTCTTCTGAACTTCAAACCCAACCTACTAGTGGTGCCGAAGAGTCTTAGTTTCGATGTTTTTTCTTTTGCTTCTATACTTTGCATTTTGGTTTTCCTTTGAAACAATATAAGCTCTTCACATGGCTGACGTGCCTTCTTTTGTAATCTCTGAACAATTACTCTTTTGGTAGGCCGAAGTGCCCTCTTTTGTACATAAATGCAACTTCTTTTGAATGCTTGTATCTTTATCATCTCTTTACTGTTTTTGTATGACTTTCATACTTGGAATAATTTTGTGTCTTCAATATACACCTTAGTCTTGTGCCGCCTTCTCGGGGTGACATACCTCGGTTATACAAGCCAATGGTTTACCTCGGCAAGTACATAAGTACCTTTCTTGGTACAGTCTTGGTCTTCAACTTGTAAATTTTTTACAAATTTTCAACAAGTGTTCAATATAAACTTAGTTTAACTTCAACTTGTAAACTCAAGTTTCAACAAGTGTTAAACATGATCTTGGTTTAACTTCAACTTGACTTTCGAGTGAATCGCATTAATTACCTGAGGTCCTCCTGCCTAAGGTTGCTGTGTTGGGGGAGGTGGAGCTGCTGGTGCCTGAGGCAGTCTTGCCTGCTCTTCTCTGGTCCTGACTTCGTCTACAAGGTCCCTCAGATGGCTCTGCCTTACCAGGTCTTCCAGGTGTGACTTTAGGGCTCTGCAACCCTGAGTCAGATGCTCATCTTCGTTATGGTAAGCACAATGCTTACCCAGGCTCCTTCCCATAAATTCTCCAGGTACCCTTGCTGGTGCTCTGAAATAGGGTTGGGTTCGGATTTTATCCAAGACTTTGTGAATTAGGATTCAGAACACAGTTGTGACTGCCTGTGCAGCTCTTAGTCCTACCTCTTGTTTGTTGGATCCATTATTACCTCGACCTCGCTTCGGCGAGCCGTTTTCCTTCTCTTGCTTTGTCTCCTTAGCCCCTGATATATCTTTCTCGGCTCTGGCATATTTCTCAATTTTGGCCATGAGCTCCTCCATACTTTTTGGCAATGTTTTTGCCAAAGACTTCCGTAGTGGACAGTCGTCTGTTAGGCCGTTCTTGAAAGACACGACCGCCACCTCTTGGTTGCACTCGGGTATTCGGTTGAACACCTCATAGTACCTTTTTGCGTAGGCCCTAAGGCCTTCATCCTTACTGATTCTTAGAGCCATCAATGCGTCCACCCTCAATGGCTGTAGCTTGTTTGTTACGAACCTGGCCACAAACATCTCGGCCAAGCCTTCCTAGGTCTTCACACTTCCTTTTGGCAGTTTGTGAAACCAGTCTGATGTAATCTCCCCGAAGGATGAGGGGAATACTTTGCAGAGTAACAGCTCGTTCCCATTCTATAATGCCATTGAGTTCAGGTATAATCCAACGTGAAAATTGGGGTTTGACTTACCATCGTATATTTGGAACCTCGGCATATTGAATCTCTTTGGAGCCTCAAATTTGTCCAACTCCACTGAGAATGGTGTTCTCGGCTTAACGGGGGAAGTTACCTCAGCATCGGCATTTTGTTGCTTTCTCTTGAGGTAATTTCTCAAGTCTTCTTTGGTGCACCCAGGAGCTCGGCTATCTCCTGATTTTAGTCTTTTTGGTGCGCTGCTCTCAACTTTGTTGTGAGCCCTTTTCGACCTTTCTCCATGAGTTGTGTCGAAGCACAGCTCCTGCCTCCAAATATGCCTATGTTCTCTGGGGTCTGCTTCTTTAGTGCGATGTGTCCTTCGTGACTCTTCTCTCCTCGACCGACCTCTCTTGCAGGCCGGTGAGAGTGTTTTTCGTTCCTAGTGTGTTGCAGGTGTCACGACCCAAACCCGCCCCTATGGGTTTAGCACCGTAACCGGCCAGTAATCCGAGATTACCGAAGGCCTGCTTAACAGTAAGACAGTATAACAGAGTACAGGGGCATGGCGGAAGCCAATACAGTAAATGAACAATGTCCAATGAGCTGTAACAGTCTGTATGCCAAAAGATTTTTCATACATTTATACAGAACAGTATACACAACATTTACAACATTCAGAACGGGGATCAAGTCCCTAATAACCAGTACAGTGCTGTCTATACAGTTTATACAGTAAACAAAACAGTACAGGAGGGGGAACACTAAACACCCCTAGCCTTAGCTTGGCAGGCTCGGAACCTCGCAGTGAGGCACATAGGTTGGCTTGACAAAACTGGAAATACCCCGACGCTTCTAGCATTGGTCCGGTGCCTGTACACCTACATATACATATGAGCAGTGAGCTAAAGCCCAGTGAATAACATAATGCGTAAAGAGGTTTAGAATGAATGCCCTTACAGTAATGAAAACAGTTCATTAAAGCAGTAACAGTCATATGTGGTACATCCATTAGCATAACAGTCAACAGTAGGTCTTAAAGACCGAACAGTAAATGATGGCCATCAATCAGTAAACAGTAGTGGTTCCAACGAGAGAACAGACAGAGATCTCTGTAACAGTAACAATAAACAGTAGGTGCTAAGGATGCCACAGTACAGTTCAGAAATAAAGGACATACATTCATTCAGTAAATAATACCAGTTCAGTAATAGTTCAGTTCGGTATTCAAAAGATAATCATTTGAACGTATCTTTACACAATTGTTACTCACAGAGTTCTGGGCTACAGTGAACTAGAGCGTCTCCTCGGGAATGCCAACCCTATACAGTTAACAGATTGAACACACGCTAAGTTTCACAGTTGGGGAAAGATAATAACTTAATCCCTAATTTGCCTCGGTGTGTTCTACATCTATATCCTTTTTAAGATGCCTTAAATATGCCCTAGGAATGCCTAGGATGGAAAGAGGATACAAAGATGCACTTTTGAACACTTTACAAAATTTGCTGAAAACAGGGGTCTCGCTCGAGCGAGGATTCCTTCGCTCGAGCGGACATGCAGACAAAGGAGCTCCGCTCGAGCATGAATTCCGTCGCTCAAGCGGACTGTGTGCTACAGTAAAAATGCTGGATGCTCCAAATTTACGCTCGATGAACGCTCGACCCTCGCTCGAGCGTAAGACACAAGTCCTCGCTCGAGCATGAGTTTCCTCGCTCGAGCGAACTGTGAACTCATGCAAAGTACTGGATGCTCGCATTTCACGCTCGAGCGTCACTTTTCTCGCTCGAGCGGAAGGCAGGATCACAGAGTGTACGCTCGAGCGTGGACTTCCTCGCTCGAGCGTAGGCCCAAAATCTGGAAATTCTAGATTTGAGTCCCAAGCTCAAAATCAAGTTTAAATGCAAAATTTTCGATCCTCTTGGGCTGAAAACCTGGAAAACACTTGTAAACACTTAAAACAACATGATTCAAAGCTCAATTTGGGAAATCAAAGCCCAAGGGTGTTTAATTCAAACTCAATTTCAAACCAATTTTCATGAATATGAAGAACATGCAACATGCATGGATTAAACTCAATTAAACTTCAAATGCTTAAACTTCAATTCATGCCCTAGTGAGCCAAAACTTTCAAAAACAGTGAGTTGTACATGGTTCTTAACATTGACATGGACATGCATGTAAAAATCTTTGAAGAACAACCTCAATAATGTGAGATATGTACATGCATGCAACATTTAGCTCTAATTCAACACTTTTGAACCAATTCATGCTTAACTCTTTAAACTACCAAGATCCATGCTAGAAGGAACTTAGGAGCTCAATTAAGCCAGAACTCTTCTAATCTTCTAAATTTCCAAGCAATTTCACAAGATGAACTCAATCCTCTCAATGCCTCTCTCTCTAGCCGGCTATACCCAAGAACAATGGCTGAACAAATGTTTGTGGTGTATGACTAAGGCTTAGGCAAAGTGTGATGTAGTGGCCCACTCCATGGCAAAGTTGTAATTAAGTCAAACTATGTACTTAGCTTATTTTAGTCTAGTTTAATCATACCAAATCAAGTTTCAGATAAATATGCCATAAAATCTCATAAATTATGGTGATCACTAAACACTAGTCGATTTCGAATTCGGCCGCCGATAAGGCCTTCAATTAACAGTTTAAACGTAAAAATACAAATAGATAATCAAATAGTCAAACAGATAGAATGCAAAATAACACATATATACTTAGTCAATTCAGTTCCAGTTTCCAGTCAGTCAGTTCAGTAATTCAATCAGTTCATTTACTTTCCATAATCGGTCTTAATTTAGCAGTAATCGGTATTAATCAGTGATCAGTAACGAGGGTTATTACAGCAGGGCTACTGGGATTGTTTTCTGTCCTCCGTTCTGGGCATTGGCCGCTGGAATCGGTGTGTCCTGTAGCGGGAATTGTGGCTGCATGACATTGTTTTGCATCATGAAATTGACGACCGATTGCAGGTCGGCCAATTTGTTCGCCATCTCTTTCACTTTTTCATCCCTCCGCAGGCATTTATCCTTCCATACCTGGAGGTTGTCCTCGTTGTAATATCCGCTTCGATCCGATTTCTTTGGTACGTCGCCCTCCTGGCCGACGTCTTTCTTGCCATGATTCTGACCCTGAGTCTCCTCGTTGCAATCATCTTCCTCCATGTTAAGGTCAACGTGTTTACCGTTCCCAGCAGGGATTTCGTCCCCAACCTTTTCCTTCTGTTCGTCGTTGGCCATCTATCCTCGTTTCCTTCCCACAGACGACGCCAAATTGTGTGAGTGAATTTCTGACCACACTGCCAACTTAGTATTCAGCTGTAGAGTACTGGCAGAATAGATGGCACCTGGCTGACCTGCAACAGAAAGAGAAGATTTCGGCAGTGGTTCGTCCACCCGGGGGCACTCCGACGATCAAGTCAGTATATCTCTGCAAGATAATCAATAGTACTAAACTCAGTGTTCAGAATATAAATTGCGTACCTTAGACCCATCGGGGGTGCCTCTCTTTTATAGCTAATTCAATCCTAGTTCTCATAAAAGCCTATCTTCAATGGACTTCCACTCAGTTCTTATCCTGGACTCTCCAAGAGATAAAGATAAACTCTCTAAGAGTGTTATCCTTATCCATGTTGAAGTCCTTCCTCATTCTAGGACTCTTGTGCTTTATCTGCTTATCCCGGATTCCGATATCTTCGGAGATAACCTCGGCCTATCCGAGATCACCTCGGCATCATGACCAGGACACGTGGCACCTCGGTTGACACGTCGGCGTCACCTTGGCCACATGTTGGTACTCAGAAAATGTATCCCCACAATTGTCCTAATTTTTAATACAACTAATTCAATAGAAAAAAAATAATTTACCCAAATACCTTCTAATACAAAAATAAAATTATCATTTTATTCTCAATTTTATCCCCCTACCATCAAATTCTTATCTCCTCACTGCAAGTCTCATTAGGAACAAACCAAATACATGTAAGGAAAATGATAGTGCAATGGTTGAACAAAGAGGTATACTAATTGAAAAAAGATACAGAATTAATAAAAGTAGGATTAGGGGTATTTAAATTACCCAATGAATCGAAGAACCGAACCGAATCAAACTCTCTTTAGGTTGGGTTAGGTTGGTTTTTGAGTACATTGTTTGGTTATGAGTTTTTAAATCATCAAACCGATATGATTGGATTGGTTCTTGATTTAGGCATTACTTAAACCAAACCAATCCAAAAACCGAACTTATATATATGTATATATATTATAAAATTTTATTTATATTGGCACGTCTTTACCTTATTGCTATATTACAATGGATTTGATTACACTTAATAATTTTCTAAAAAAATTATTAAGTGAACGAATGAAGTACTAGAAGTTTGAGTTAGATTTCGTAATTGATTTAATTTGTATTGATTATATTCAAACTTGAGTTGGATTTAATTTGTATTGACTTGTATTAAATAATATTTACTTTTTGCTTGTGTTATGTTTAAATATTAAATACTTATTTATTTTAATAATTTATTATTGATTGATTTGTTTATTTTTAATATAGTGGAACCGTAATTATAATCTGAACCAACCTGAGCAATATTAGGTTGGGTTGAGTGGGTTCTAGTATATGATTGGTTTGATTCTGAGTCTAAAAATTTGGTTTCAGATTTAATGTTAAACTGAACTAAGCTAACTCATGAACACCCCTAAATAGGATAAGAAAAATAAAAATAAAATATTTTAACTTCACAAAAGTTAATATAGTTATTAGAAAAAACAAATACTACTTACATCATATGTTTTGTTAATTCGATTTAACGATTGATTAACGGAGTGAATTATTTTGTTAATCTCAAAGGATGGGAGGAGATGTGAAGAGAAGTTTGTATTCTTGATAAATTTAAGGGAGTGTATTTGGCTCAGCTCACAAACCGAAATTCGGCTCAAACAGTAACATCGGCTGCATCTGGAAAAAAACAGCAAAAGCGTCGATTCCCAGCTGTCTCTCACACGAGGCTGCTTCGCTCCCCATTCGCTACATCCATGTAACTTAAAATTTTGATTCGTCACAATATCCTCAGCGACACCTGGCATCATCTGATTGGCCGCCTCCCCATCATAATTGCGATTCCCGGAATAAAAAAAGCCTTACCCACAGATTTTAGATACTATACAGTTAATTATTTACGTGGCACACATTGGGGCTGTTTGGAAAGTGAGATTTTAACTTAATTTAGGTTAAAATTAAAAAAAAAAAATTTAAAATAGTTAATAAAAAAAATATTACATTAAATTTATAATTATTTTTTTTTTCTTATAAATATCACATTTAATTATAAAAAAATCTAATTATTTTTTTAATATAAAAATTTTAACCTAACAAAATAATAACTTTCCAAAGACTCAATACATTGTGTACATACTCTTTCACATCTAATAATACAAAAATTTCCACAAAAGCAAAGTAAACAATTTTTTTATAGAGTCTTGTCAATATCGGATTTTGAAAAGTAATAAATAATTTTAACAATTCACTGATAAAGAAGGTAAAATAAAAGTAAAAATAAATTTACTAATTTTAACAGTCTCCACTTACATAGAGAAGGTAAAATAAAAGTAAAAATAAATTTAATATTATTAAAAAATTACTTCTTTTTTTTTTCGTACATGGACAAAAGTAACCCCATTTGCGTTAGACCAAAAACACAAAAATTACAACGTTTTTTTTTTTTTTTTAATGGTACTCACACAGAGAGAGCCCCTAAAAACATTTTTGTTGCAAAATAAAACTTCCTAGTTGTAAAATATTTGTATTTGGTTGAGTTTTAAAAATTAAAAATTAGTTTGATAAAAAAAAAAGCATATTTTAAAATTATTTGTTTCTCAAAAAGAGAAAATTATATAAAAATTGTTTGGTTTGATTTTGAGAGAGTGATTTTCAAAATTGTTTTGGAGAGAGAGTTTAGAAATTTTTTTGGTTTGTTTGGTTGTGTATTTTGAAAGTAGTTTTGGAGTTTGGGAGTTTGGAATGATTTGATATTTTGTTGTAATTGAGTAGATGTATGTGAGAGAAAAAGTGATTGAGAATGAGAGATGATAGAGAAAAAGTGATTGATTGATTTGTAAGAGAGAGAAATTAATTTTGGAAATTATTTTGAAAAAATTACAAACCAAACAAATTTTTTAGAAATTTTTTTCCAAAATCACTCTACAAAGCCAAACCAAACATACCCTTGAGTGTTTATTTTATTTTTATCAAACTAATATTTTATTTTAAAAAAATCTAAAAGTTCAATCAAATTAATATTGTATTTTAACAAATCTAAATTAAAATTCCAACAAAAACTCAAAAAAGATAACTACTAACACAACAATGAATAAAAGTAAGTTGTCTAGTTTCATCTGAACGAATTTTGGGTTGAAGATTTTAGTTTAAAACTTCTCCACGCAATGTCCATTAGTAGTTCTATATGTTAGATCATTTTAATATTTTTATTATTTTTTTATTTTTTAATTTTTGACTTTTTTAGTCTTGTTCATGAATTTTATTTGACCTTATTTGGCATAAACTAAAAAATATAAAAAGTCAAAAAGTCACTATCCTATTTAAGTCACATCATCTTATTTAAGTCACATCACCTCTCTACCACATCACTTCAAACCCAACCCATATTTCATAAAAAGTCAAAAAGTACACTTATTTAGGACATTCCAAACCACCCCTTTGTCTTGTTCATGAATATCATTTTTGGTGAATGGAGATTCATTGTTTTTTGATGACTTTTTGTCTTGTTCATGAATGGAGATTAATTGGAAGTTCATGGATTTGGTAGTGAATTAATATTTAGAGACTCTCCCTTATCTCTATTTTAATGGTTATTATTATTTTTTGATATAATTTGTAAGGTTCTAGTGGTCTATAAATAGTTCCTCTCATCTATTTTTTCTACACCAACTATTTTTCTATACTGGAGAGATTACTAGTTAAAGAATGATGTTTTTTCTTTGTGGAGCTTTAGGTTCACCATTTTGTGCAGAGTTGGCTTGAACCATACGACAAATGGTCGGGCTGTTGTATCCTAGAGGGGACAAGTCATAGTTTTGTAACTGTTGTATCGGTATTTAAGTTCTTCCTACCACAGTGGGCTTAATCTCCTTAAAGAAAATAAGATATCCGTGCCTCAGCCTGATCTATTTATATTTCATTTTCTTTGCATTATTTATCAATAAAATATATTTTTTCTAGTATTTTCACCAACAATTTTAAGGAGATCAACCATGGAACAAGTACCAGAAAAAACCAATGATGGAATTATAGATCTCAACAAGCCTTTCAAGTTCAAGGGAGTTTATTTTAAAATGTGGAAAGGAAGAATTCTTTTTCACCTCAACCTTTTGAAAGTTGCTTATGTTCTTACCAAGAAGAACCCAAACAAAATCCCAACCAAGGAGATGAATGATGAAGACTACGAGGCACATGAAGCAAAAGTGGATTCCTACAATACAGATGAGTATAAATGTCATTTTTATCTCTTAAATTTCCTTGTTGATCAATTTTATGATTAGTATGACACCGCTTACACTTTGTCTTCTATTAATTTTTGGCATGCTCGCTTGTGTCATATTAACAGTAAATATGTGGGAATCGTGAGTAATTTAGGATTAATTCTTAAAGTGACAAAAAATTTTGAGAAATGTGAAGTTTGCAGTAAAGCAAAAATTACTAAGAGGCCTCATAAAAGTGTTGAAAAAAATACCGAATTGCTAGAATTATTTCATACTGATTTGTGTAAGTTTGAAGGAATTTTAACCCGAGGTAGTAACCGATATTTTATCACTTTTATTGATGATTTTTCAAAATACACAAACGTATATTTATTAAAAAATAAAAGTGATGCTTTTGAGAAATTTAAAGAATTCTTTCTTGAAATGGAAAATCAATTCGGTAAAAATATTAAGAGAATTAGAAGTGATAGAGGTCGGGAGTATGAATCTCTTGGATTCAACTCTTTTGTTCAGTCTTTGGGAATTATTCATGAGACTACTCCACTATATTCACCTTCATCTAATGGCATAGCTGAAAGAAAAAATAGAACGTTAATTGACTTAAAGAATGCTATGCTTACGGATTTAGGTGCTCCCTCAAATCTTTGGGCGCGAGGCTATTTTGACAGCTTGCCATGTGATAAATAGCATGCCACACAAAAAGACTAAAATTGTACCTTACAAGTTGTGGCGGGGGCATAAACCAAATCTAAGTTATTTGAGGGTTTGGAGTTGTTTAGCTTTTGCGAAGCTTGCAGATCCTAAACGGCATAAATTAAGTGAACGAGCTACCATTTGTGCTTTTCTTGGGTATGCGTTGCATAGTACAGCTTATAGATTTTTTGATATGAAAAATAATATTATTTTTGAATCAGGTGATGCTATTTTTCATGAAAATAAATTTCCTTTCAAATCTAGAAATAGTAGGGATCAAATAATTTCTGAAAATATTTTATCCATGCCAAGCTCTTCTACTCCATCTCAAGTTTTTCAAAAACACGAAAATTCTAAAATCCAACCAAGGAGGAATAAACGAGCTAGAGTTGAAAAAGATTTTGGCCCTGACTATTATTTTTACAATGTGGAAGAAATTCCTCTTACGGTGCAAGAAGTTTTATCATTACTTAATGCTATTTTCTACAGAGAGGTTGTAAATGATAAGATAGATTCACTACTTTCAAATAAAACATAGAAGCTAGTGGATTTACCTCCAGATTGTAAAATTATTGGGTGTAAATGGGTCCTTCGTAAAAAACTTAAACCGGATGGAACTATAGATAAATATAAAACGAGGCTTGTCGCTAAAGGTTTTAAGTAACAAGTTGATATTGACTTTTTTTTTTGATACTTTTTCTCCGGTTACTAGAGTTACATCCATTAGACTGTTGATAGTAGTGGCTGCAATTTATGATTTAAAAATTTAACAAATGGATGTAAAAACAACATTTTTAAATGGAGATCTAGATGAGGAGATTTACATGGACCAACCTGGGGCTTTGTGGAGCCTGGCCAAGAAAGTAAGGTGTGTAAGCTAACTAAATCTCTTTATGGTTTAAAACAAGCTCCTAAATAGTGGCATGAGAAATTTGATTCATGCATGTTTGAGAATGGCTATAAGACTAATAAATGTGATAAGTGCATATATTATAAAACTTTGAGAATGCACATGTGATTATTAGCCTATATGTGGATGATCTACTTATCTTTGGCTTTAATTTGCATATTATAAATGAGACTAAAAATATGCTTAATAGCCACTTTGATATGAAAGATCTTGGTGAAGTCAATTTTATTTTAAAAATTAAAATTACCAAGACTAATGATGGCACTTTTCTTGATCAATCACATTATGTTGAGAAAATTTTAAAGAAATATAACTTTTAGACTGTAAACATGTTGCTACTGTCACGACCCAAACCCGCCCCTATGGGTTTAGCACCGTAACTGGCCAGTAATCCGTGATTACCGAAAGCCTGCTTAATAGTAATAACAGTAATACAGAGTACATGGGCTGGCGGAAGCCAAAACAGTAATAAAAGATGTCCAATGAGCTGTGACAGTCTGTATGCAAAAAGACTTTTCATACGTATTCACATTCAGAACAAAACAGCATATACATACATATACAACTTATATAGACATTCAGATTAGGGACCGACTCCCTAATATAACAGTACAGTACAAGTCTATACAGTCTATACAAAACAGAAACAAAAAGGGAGAAATCTAAAACACCCCAAAGCAGCCTTGGCTTGGCAGCACTTGGAACCTCGTAGTGAGGCACAACAGTTGGCTTGACAAAACAAGAGCTTAGCCTGACGCTCCTAGCAACGGTCCGGTGCCTGAACACCTACATATATATATAAGCAGTGAGCTAAAGCCTAGTGAATAACATATGCGTAAAGAGGTTAAGAATGAATGTCCTTTCAGTATTTAAAACAGTCGTTTATATCAGTATAACAGTTATTCAGTCATAGCAGTCATATGTAGTACATCCAATAGCAAAGTAGTACAGTAGGTCTTAATAGACCGAACAGTCAGTTGATGGCCATCATATCAGTAAACAGCAGTGGTTCCAAACATGGGAACCGACAGAGATCTCTGTGACAGTAGCAGTATAGTACAGTAATAGTAAATTGCTTTCGATGCCACGAATACAGTTCACAAATAGGACAAACATTCATCCAGTAAGAAATATCATTTCAGAAAAGCAGTACAGTGGTTCATTCAGAAAATATTCATGATTGAACATATCTTTACAACATTGTTACTCACAGAGTTCTGGGCTAAGCAGCTAATGAGCATCCTCGGATGCCAACCCTACACAGTTACAGAACGAACACACACTAAGCTACACAGTTGGGAAGCAATAACTTAATCCCTAATTTGCCTCGGTGTGATTCTACATCAATATCCTCATTAAGATGCCTTAAACTAGGCCTAAGAATGCTTAGGGTGGAATGAGGATGTAAAAATGCACTTAAAACACTTTTCAAAATTTTCGAAAAACAGGGGTCACGCTCGAGCATGTCTTTCTACGCTCGAGCGGACATGCAGACAAAGGATCCCCGCTCAAGCGTCACTTTCCCCGCTCGAGCGGACTGCAAAACATGGCAAAAGTACTAGATGCACAAACTTCACGCTCGACGGGCACTCGACCCCCGCTCGAGCGTGTGACTCAGGTCCCCGCTCGAGCGTGCGTTACCCCGCTTGAGCGAACTGCAAAACAATGCAAAGTGCTAAATACCCATATTCCACGCTCGAGCGCCACTTTCCTCGCTCGAGCGTGAGTCCAAATTCTGGAAATTCCAGATTGAACCTTCAAGCTCAAAGTCAACTTTTAATGCATCAAATTCGATCCTTTTAGGCCAATTTTCTAGAAAAACTTGTAAATTCATAGTATAACATGATTCAAAGCTCAATTTGTAAAATCAAGGCCCAAAGGTGAGTCAATTAAACACAATTTCAAACAAAACTTCAAGAACATGAAGTGTATGCAACATGCAAGAATTTAAACAACTTAGAGCTTTAAATACTTGTTCAAAAGAGTCAATTTCCTCAAGAACATGATGAATTCATGAACTATACTCAAGATATGAACATTCATGTAACAATCCCCTTGAAAACAACCTCAAAATGCTAGAACATATACATGTATGCATGGATTAAGCTTTAATTCAATATTTTTACACCAAAACTTGACTTAGATCACTAAACTCCCATGAACCATGCAAGACAATACATAAACACATAAATGAGAGGTTGAATTCTCTACCTTAAACCTTGTATTTCAAGTGTAGAAGCTCAACTATGCAATTAGCCTTCAAATCTCTTAATCTCCAAGCCAATTTTTGATGAACTCAAGTTTCTCCTAACTCTCTCTCCCTCTAGTCAGTTTAGGCTCAGAAAATAGAGAACAATTGATGCATCAAATATGTAATAGGCTTCAAACATGAATTGATAAGTGGCCCACTAACATGGCACTAACGTAAATAAGCCCAACTACTGTAATTTATCATTATTTAAACTAATTTAATCACACCAAATCACATTTCAATTAAACATGCCATAAAATCACATATATTCTAATTAGCACAAAACACTAATCAATTTCAGATTCGGCCGCCGATAAGGCCTTCAATTTGCAGTTTAAACATAATACATGAACAGATAATTTAGCAGTCAAACAGATAGACATGCATTTAAACTAATACACTCAATCAATCAGTTCAGAATTTCAGTCAATCAGTCAGTTAACATGCTTAATCATAAAGTAGCACGAATCAGAGATGTTATCAGTAAACAGTGGTGAGGGTTGTCACAACTACTTCTTTTGATACAAACATACATTTATTTGTTATAACAAATGAAAAAGAAGTGAGTAATCAAAAGGAATATGCTAGCATGATTGGTAGTTTGAGATATGCTACAGACTGTACTAGACCTGACATTGCATATGTTGTTGGAGTACTTAGCAGGTTTACTAGTAAGCCAAGTTGAGATCATTGGCTAGCCATGGGAAGAATTATGAGATATTTATCTGGTACAAAAAATTATGGTTTATTTTATAACAAATATCTTGCAGTACTTGAGGGATATAGTGATACTGATTGGAACACTTTGTCAGGTGATTCTCTCTCTACCTCAGGTTTTATTTTTAGCTTGGGTTCTGGTGCTATATGTTGGAAGTCTAAAAAACAAACTATAATTGCTAATTCTACTGTGGAAACTGAGCTTATAGCGTAGTTTCAGCATGTGAGGAAGCGAATTGGTTGAGAGATTTGTTACATGAAATCCCTTTTTGGGAAAAACAAATTCCTCCTGTGTTAATTTGTTATGATAGCACTGCTGCTATTGATAGAGTGAACCATCATTTTTATAATGGTAAATCCAGACTTATTCGAAGGAAACACAGTAATGTGAGATCTTATTTGAGTAATGGCATCATAATTGTGAATTATGTAAAATCATGTGATAATCTTGCGGATCCGTTAACCAAGGCCTTAGCAAGAGATAGGGTTTAGAATACATCGAGGGGATGGGTTTAAAGCGTATGAAATTATAAACCATGTATGAGGACACCCAACTTGGGGACCAGAGATCCTGTAACTAGGTTCAATGGGAAGAATGAATCATATGATGGTTGTAAAAATGCACTCCTTAATATTTTGTTGTCCATCCCTATGATGTAAGTGCATTTGTCTTGTAATGTTGGAAAGTTGAGTTTTTATATTCTTAATGAAATTATGTAGCTCTTGTTAAGTGGGATGTGTAAATTACAAGAACATCCTTGACAGATTTCACCTAGGTGAACATGAAAGTGGGGCCGCTTTCTATGAGAATAAGGCTTATTCTCAAATATGCTCATGAAAATTGGGATTAGCACAAGGCTGTAATGTGCTGACTATTAAAAGCTCATGTCAACACCTGGATTATTATGTGTGAGCAGTAATACTTTATTTCCCCTAAGTAGTTATAGTTCAAGTTTGAGACCACTACTGACTCTGGAGTAGAGGTTGCTGTTTCACTAATAAAGGTTCAATGCAGAGCACACCTTTATGATGCATACTAGTCTATCTTTGTTTGGTAATCTCTCTTGTCCTTGTTGATATTAAAATGAGTGGGGGATTGTTAGACAATTTTAATATCTTTTATTTATTTATTTATTTATTTATTTTTGACTTTTTTGGTCTTGTTCATGAATCTCATTTTGGTGAATGGAGATTTATTGTTTTTTGGTGACTTTTTGTCTTGTTCATGAATGGAGATTAATTGGAAGTTCGTGGACTTGGTGGTGAGTTAATATTTGGAGACTCTCCCTTGTCTCTAGTTTAATGGTCATTATTATTTTTTGGTGTAATTTGTAAGGTTCTAGTGGCCTATAAATAGTTCCTCTCATTTACTCTTTTCTACACCAACTATTTTTCTATACTTGAGAGATTACTTGCCAAAGAAGGGTGTTTTTTTCTTAGTGGAACTTTGGGTTCACCATCTTGTGCAGAGTTGGCTTGAACCATACGACAAGTGGTCGGGCTGTTGTATCCTGGAGGGGATAAGTCATAGTTTTGTGACTGTTGCATCGGTATTTGGGTACTTCCTACCACAGTGAGTTCCGTGCCTCAGCTTAATCTATTTATATTTTATTTTCTTTGTATTATTTATCAATAAAATATAATTTTTCTGGTATTTTCACCAACACTATATATATAGATGCTTTATATATATATATATATATATCTTTCCTATTATGTTCTTGCAAAAAGAGATATACTATAAAAAATAGGCGATATGATGTGAAGAGATAAAATAAAAATAAATAAATAAAAGGGACATTTTGCTCTCATTATAAAAGCATTTATTGAGCTGAGACCACTTTTAAATATTTTATTCTTATTATACAAGTGGATATAGTTATTCTTATTTAATATTTCATTTAATGTTTCCTTAATAACAAAAACCATTTTTATATGATATTACTAGGGATGTATACTATATACAAATTAGGAAAATATTTGGGGATGACCCCACACCCCAAAGTGATCTTCGCCCACCATATATGTATGTAGTCCACATCACAAGTGGTTCAGATTTGTAGGGGTGACGGTCTCAATCATTGCTCATACAAATTATGAGATGTCATAATTAAATTATTTTCAATCATAATTAATAAAAAACATAATGAATCATAATTAGGTCTCGTTTAGGAATATGTTATTTTAATAATTTTTTGACTTTTTACGAAAAGATGTACAGAAAAATAGCAAGAGTGATGTAACAACTTCTAATAACTTTTTGACTTTTTACGAAAAGATATGCAGAAAAGTAGAGAGAGTGATGTGGTAACTTATAGTGACTTTTTAATTAAAATATATAATTGACAAACGAGACCTAAATACTATCTAAAATATAATCAAACACATTTTCGACTATAACTAATATAATAATCAAAATATGTCACAACCAATATAAGTCATAACTAATATCACGAAATGAATCACAATCAAATCATAATTAACACAATAACAAGTCACAATTAAATATCACAAAAGTCATAACTAGACATATGGTAGACATCCCAAAGTGGTGTGTTGTAGAATTTCCCTACTATTAATATCATGCATAATAGAAATGAAAACGAGTTGAGTTGAGTCGAGTCAAGTCAAATTATAAGTTTTAAATGTATTGATTTAAAAATTTAACAGGTTTTAAAATTTATTTATTTATTTTTCAAGCAATCTCAAATGAGTTTTAATTGAACCAAATTTAAGTAATTTGACTTTGATAATATGAGTAATTATTGGGTATTTCCGATGTACTATAACATTGTCTACGTAGTTATGCAAACCAATGATGTAACTAGAAATCTTACGGTGAGACATGATGACCCATTATTTGATTGGTTGTTAAGTGACAAGAGATGATTCATTTAGTGTGAATTGCAGTTTTTCATTACCAATACAATAATGTTTCGTAGATTGGTTGTTGAGTGACAAGAAATAATTCATTTAGTGTGAATTGTAGTTTTTCATTACCAATACAATAATGTTTCATAGCTCGAAACATTATTGGCCCGAATGGCTTGACTACCCAAAACGATGTCATTTTGGGTATTTTTTTTTAATTTTGTTTTCCTTTTTCTCTTCCTCCTTTGTTTTCTCTCTATGAAACAGACAACAAAAGGAGACAGGAGAAGAAAGAGAGAATAAGGAATAGAGAAGAAGAGAAGGAGAAGACATATGAGGGTTGCGACGCCAGGGAGTGGTGGAATAGGAGAAAGAGGAAGGAAAAGAGAAGAGAGAAAATAGAAGAGGAACGGGGAACAGTGACAGAGAGAGAGCTGGAATCACCGTCGCAAACCATTGACGCCGCTATCACTGTCGGTCGCAAACCCCTTATGCCACCGGCGCCCCCTATGTGTATACACACATAGATCTATGTATCTGCGTGTGTGTGTGTGTGTGTGTGTGTGTGTGTTCCCCTTCTCTTATTTTCAATCAATAATGCCATGAATCTTATCTTTTGGTATTGTTTCAAACTTAGTAATGAATTGTATGTTTCTTTTGGAACCACTATCTCTTTCATTGATATTGATTTTGAGGGAGAGAATGAGAGGAGTAATGAAGGTGAAGGCAATGGGGAACTGTCACGCCCCAAAGTTTGGACAATTAAATATTAAATTAGAACTAAACCCCAATCAATATTCCATCATCTAAATCCCAGGGGTGAAACAAAAAAAAAAAAACTAAACGCAACCAAACCATCCATCATAATCTCATAATTAACCAATATCTCAACATTAAGGTAGCAACAACTAGTCAAAACAACTTAAATAAAGTACGGTTACAAACCATGCTAAATTATTCCAATACTAAAGTCATAAAAAAAATAATAAATACATAAACTAATATCAATCCTAAGCTTAAGAAAACAAAAGAAGTTCAAAAGATAAGTCCAACGACTATATTAATTCCACGTCACCGCCGTAGCCCCAACTAATCCTGTAAAGGAAGCTCGACTGTGCTCAAACAGAACGCACCCGAGTTGCCAAGAGACAAAACGGGTTAGTATACAGGTATACTGGCATGAGTACAAGATTTAACACCCACGTGTCCACCAGACACAAATAGAAGTACATTTAATTCTTATTACGGGACAAGACAAGTAGTTCCAACCACACCGAGACGAATGGGTAGTTTCCCGAGATACGGTGTCATTTAGTTTCTTGTCTGTACACAACGAAATATAAATTGATTATAAAATAAACAAAATAGAAATAAAAATATGGTGGGTCAGCCCTGCATAAAAAAGTTAGTAAGACCCACCATCCTACAAAAAAAATAAAGTTAGTATAATTTAATCATAAGTAACTTGCTGAAGAAGTATAAAAATGCACCGTTTCATGCTTAAATAATTCGAGTTGACCAAAACTCAAAGAACAAAAGTTGTACAGAATCAAATTTCCTAAAAGATAGCGTGAAGGAATTTAACAAAAAATTGAACAGGTTGAGAGAAAAACTTGATAGAAAAACCTAGATGGAATTCAATCGAAAAATCTGAAGTTAAAAATAAACAAAAACTGCCCTAAGATGATTTTTTTCAGAAAAGTTCAAAACATGAAAAGTGTGCAGAATAATATTTTACTTCAATTTACGCGAAACCAATAAAAATGAGCTTGTTTCATGGATTAAAACAACCTTTAAAATCTGCATTGCTAAAATGAATCAAAACTACAATAACCAAGATCATCCGATTATAAATTCTAATCGACTTTTTAATAAAAAGTTAAAACACAAAAGTTGTCTAGAATCACGTATACATACCTCTGCTCAAATTTAATAATTTATCGAGGTCGTTTACTATTTTTCAACCTACACAAATCAATACAATTTACACTATAACAGTAAACTCGTAATTAAATTCTTTGTACCTTAACTCCACCACTTCGGCCCTCCACTTCTGTAATAACCCTTACCACTGATCACTGACAACCCTACTGATTACTGTTAAACTGAGACTGAATATGATTAGTAATCGAACTGATTGAAATACTGAACTGACTGATTGAAAATACTAGTTTAAATGCATATCTATCTGTTGACTGTTAAATTTATCTGTCCATGTTTTATGTTTTAAATTGCGAATTGAAGGCCTTATCGGCGACCGAATCTGAAATCGATTAGTGTTTCATGATCATTAGAATTTATGTGAATTTATGGTGTATTTATCTGAAATGTGATTTGGTATGATTTAATTAGATTAAAATGAGCATAATTCCATAAGTTGCATTATCTACAACTTTGCCATTGTGAGTGGGCCACTACCTTAGACCATATTGAGCCTTATTACACTCATTCATACACATTTCATCAACTCACTTCTTAGCACAACCGACCACGAGAGAGAGAGAGAGAGAGAGAGAGAGAGAGAGAGAGAGAGAGAGAATTGAATTCAAATTGGTGGCTTGCTTGAAATTGAAAGAATTGAAGAGAGGATTGCAAACTTGAGCTTGTACTCTTATAATTGAAGACCTAAGGTAGAGTAATTACCATCTTGACTGTGTAATTGAAGTACTTCTTGCATGTTTTAGAGGATTGTTGAAGATTAGAGCCAAGATATGGCTTATAATGTTGAATTGAAGCTCATATCATGCATGCATGTTTATATCCTTGCATTTGGAAGTTGTTGTTCATGGAATTACTCATGCATGTTCATATTTTTACAATGGACCATGAATTCATCTTGTTTTTTTTGGAACAATTGGCTCATTAGAGCATGTATTTGAGGCTTGAAAATTGTTTAAGTGCATGTATGTTCAATTGAAGTCTTGTTCATGAATGTGGTTTGAAATGGAGTTTAATTGAACTACCCTTGGCTTTGATTTCCTAAATTGATCTTTGAAACATGTAATATTATGGGTTTTGAAGTGTTTTCCAGAAAATTAGCCCAAGAGGATCGAAATTTATGCATTAAAAATTGGTTTTGAACTTGGAGTTCAAATCTGGAAATTCCAGATTTTTGACTCCCGCTCGAGCGGGGAAAGTTGCGCTCGAGTGGGGAATTCGAGCTCCCAGCATTTTGCACTGTTTTACAGTCCGCTCGAGCGGAGGCTTGTATCACACGTTCGAGCGGGGGTCGAGCGCCCGTCGAGCGTGGATTTTGAGCATCCAGTACTTTTGCCATGTTTTGTAGTCCGCTCGAGCGGGTAAAATTACGCTCGAGCGGGGAACCTTTGTCTGCATGTCCGCTCGAGCGGGGAAAGCCACGCTCGAGCGGGACCCTGTTTCTCTGAAAATTCTGAAAATGTTTTAAAGTGCATTTTTGCATCCTCATTCCATCCTAGGCATTCTTAGGCCTAGTTTAAGGCATCTTAATGAGGATATAGATGTAGAACCACACCGAGTCTAAGTAGGGACTAAGTCTCTGATTCCCGAATGTGAACTTAGTGTGTGTTCATCCTGTAAACTGTGTAGGGTTGGCATCTGAGGACGCGCTCTAGCTTAACTGTAGCCCAGAACTCTGTGAGTAATAATTGTGTAAAGATATGTTCAAATGTGACTGTTTTAACTGTACTGTTTCTGAACTGATACTGTTTACCGATTGAATGTTTGTCCTCTATTTTGAACTGTATTGTGGCATCCATAGCAACTACTGTTTACTGTTACTGCTACTGTTACAGAGATCTCTGTCAGTTCCTATCTTGGAACTTTTGTTTACTGTTGTGATGGCCATCATTGACTGTTCGGTCTTTTAAGACCTACTGTTTACTGTTCTGCTATGCTAATGGATGTACTACATATGACTGTTATGACTGAATGACTGAAATACTGAATCAATGAACCGTTTTCATTACTGTAAGGACATTCATTCTAAACCTCTTTACGCATTATGTTATTCACTGGGCTTTAGCTCACTGTTTATATATATATGTAGGTGTTCAGGTACCAGACCGGAGCTAGGAGCGTGGGTTAGACTCCCTTTTTTGCCAAGCCAACCACTGTGCCTCACTACGAGGTTCCGAGCCTGCCAAGCTACGACTTAGGGGTGTTTTATTTCCCCCGTCTGTCTCTGCATCTGTTTTGTAATAACTGTTTAGACTGATACTGTACTACTTAATAGGGATTAGGTCCCTGTTCTGAATGATTGTACATATGTATAGACTGTTTCGTTATGAATGTGCATATGAATGAAAAGTCTTTTTGCATACAAACTGTCACAGCTCATTGGACATTGTTTAAATTACTGTTTTGGCTTCCGCCATGCCCCTGTACTCTGTAATACTGTCTTACTGTTAAACAGGACTTCGGTAATCACGGATTACTGGCCGGTTACGGTGCTAAACCCATAGGGGCGGGTTTGGATCGTGACAACTTTCGGCCTACACATATATCCCATGTGCCTCCCGTATACCTAACATTGTTTCGAAGCCAAACTTGCACGGAAATATCGTCCCGAGTTTGACTCACACTCTCCGGATGGTTAGCATATACGTACGCGTGTAAATCAAAACACTCGTCTACTCATGAGAACGAGGCAACAATATATATATACACAACATCTCACTCACAAGAATAAACATAACAATGTCAAGCCTAAGGCATTCAAATAAATCTCATAATCCTTACTTTTTTTTTATACACTCTTTCTCACCATCACTCAAATAAAACAACAATCCATTGAGTCGTGATGGAGTATAAGGAATTTATTTATGGGTTCCTAATCAATTTTAATTTCATATAACCATGAGTGTGATTACAAGCATAAAATAAATCTATATAAAAACCCTAAACCTGATATACACAACTAATCAAAATAATTAAAATCAATCAATCAACTAAAAACCCTAAACCTTACATACTTAACTAATCAAAATAATTAAAATCAATCTATCATCTTTATATAAATACAAAATCAAACTAACATCAAATAAATATAAATAAATAAATAAAAACAATGAATTAAACATAAATAAAGGGAAATGGATTTTGTACTCACAATTATTTTTTAAAGATCCACAAATTATTTGAAAAATTAATTAAAGCTCCAAAATAAAACCCTAACCCCTTTCTTTTCCTTTCTTTCCTGTCTCTCGTTTCACACCACACGCAGCATAACACAGCACTCTCGGTTTTGATTTTTCTCTCTCTCCCTCTCTCACGCAGCAGAGCATTTTTTTTTTCTTTTCCTTTCTTTTAATCTTAGTGTGGCACTATACTTATAACCTAATTGATATAATATTATATTATAATTTACAACTACAACCTAAATATACACACATATAGATATATATAAATAATTTTTTTATAAATATATATAAATATAAATATTCAAATTAATTATATATAATTAACTAACACATAAAATTAATTAAATATCACATTAAATTCTTATATAACTACGCAATTAATAAAGTCAAAAATAAAATCAAGTAATAATAAATAAATAAAGACTTACGAAAAATCAGGATCGCTACAAGAACAGTGTTGTCTAACTGGGAAAATGTAGTGGAAGAAGGGAATGAGAAAAGGAAAGGGGGAAGACTTTGTGGAGGAGGCAAAGTGTTGTCCTTGTGGGGAAACAAGATAATGAGGTGTTTCTTTTTCTTTTCTTCTTCTTGCTTTCTCTTCTTCCTTCTCTGTTCTTCTCTCTTCTGAGTTATGGAACCTGTGAGTTATGGAAAGGAAGAAGAAAAAGAAAAAAAAAGGCCAAAATGACGTCGTTTTGGTACCTCAAGCCATTCAAGCCAAAAGTCATTCGAGCTACCTAGCAAAACTGTTACCAATAACATGACATAGAAAACTTCACATGATACTCTCAAACTATTTTTATTCATTTAATAATTCCCTTATGCGAATTTTTTTCTCAACCCTAATCGAACCGAACTACTTACAACCCTCCCTACAAATCATTGATTTCCCTCAAAACAAAGAATTTCTATTAAAAAAAATTAATTAACCAAAAAATGTTATTTTTTTAATATTTTCATACTATGTTTGAATATTAAAGTTAAGAGATTTGTCAACAAAAAATCTAAAATTAAAAATAATATTTCATTTTTATTTTCTCTGTTGTACTTTACAAATTATTTGTTAAAATTAAAAATTCAATTACAACCAAACCAAATCAGGTTCTATTTGGCAAATGTTAAAAAATCTACTTTTATTCTATGTATTTTTTTTTTTTTTGGGACTTCGATTTTTTTTTTTGTTTTTTATATTTGTGTTAAAATTTTATTTTCACATTTTTATAGTCTCAAAAAATATAATAAGTATTTTTTTAAAAAAATACTAAAGTGAAAATAAAGCAGAAAATTAACATTGTCGGTGTTTAAAAAGTCGACTGTTTTAGCAGTTTTTTTTAGTTTTTTGGTTAAAATAGTTGTGTGTGGGAAGAGAGTTGATTTTTTTTGTAGTGGGATATAATGTTTGTGAGAAAAAAATAAAATGATTATGAATTTGATGTGATATTTTATCCTATTAACTATTTTAGCCTATTTTGTTTTTAGTGCTATTTTAAGGATTATTTGAAAAGTGCTAGATTAGTATATTTTTTATAAAAAAAAGTGAAATATGGATTAAATTTGAAGTGATATGATAGAGATGTGATGTGACCCAAATAAGATGAGTGTGACCCAAATAAAATAATGTGCTAAACTAACATATGATATTTTAACACATACCAAACAAGCACTTAGGTCTCGTTTGGCAAGTTAACATTTTAGCCAAAAAGTCAAAAAGTTATTAAAAAATCCAAAAAGCCTATAACCTATACCAAAAAGTCAAAGATTATTTTTTATCTCTACTTTTTGCACATCTTTTAATAAAAAATTAAAAAGCCACCCCAAACATATTAATTTTTTTTACCTCATATTTTAGCCAAAAAGTCAAAAAACTATTAAAATAGCCTGTTCCCAAACTAGGCCTTAGGCCTATTTTGGGAAGGTGGTAAAAATCAGCTTTTTTGCTTTTAACCAAAATTTTTTAGAGTGATTTGGGAAGTTGGTAAAAAGCTACTTTTTTTTTTGGATTAACATTTATTTATGGTGTCACATCACACTAAAATGAATAAAATACTCCCACCCAACTAAAAAAATTACATTGTACCCAAACTTACTTTTTGTGAATATTGAGGGTAGTTATGTAATTTGCCAACTTACTTTTTCAACTTCCCAAACCAAAGGAAAAACGCAACCTGCTATTTGATCAAAAACGCAAACCTTGCGTTTTTCACCCATTTCCAAAAGAGCCCTTAGTCTACAAAGTCAAAAACTAAACTTCCCAAACACGTCCAATTTTTTTAATTGCGTGTGTGTGTGTTTTTTTTTTTAATCTTTAGTATACTGTTTTCAAAAGATTACTTTTTTTTTTTTTGGGGGGGGTCTCCTTAGTCTGGTAAGACTTTAAATTTTAAATGAAAAAGTTTTTATTTATTTTTTGAAAAAAACTAAAAATAAATGAAAAATCAATAACAATTTTACCAAAATAAAAAGGAAAACAAAATTGACAAAAAAGCATCTGCTTTTGACAACTTGCTAAAAAAAAAAAAAAGAAAGTTAACTTTTTAATTTTTTAAATTTTTTATACAAAAAAAGTCACACAAAAAAATACAAAAAAGTAATATTTTTATAAAAAAAAATTAATTTTTTATCAATTTCTCAAAACATCAATGTGAACTTTTGTGCCGCGTTTCGAGAGCGCGAGTGGCGACTGTGACTCGGACTCGGATGAGACAAAAAGAAAAGGATTCCCAAGGACGTGAATATCAATGCATTCACACGTGGCGGAAAGTGACTAGTTGACTCAACTTGTGAAAGTTATTGGCTGTTTTGAAAAACAAAAATGATTTATGACACTAATTTCCTTAGCACTAATGTCCTAATTTCTTGTTTTGGTAAGTTTTTTTTTTTATATTTTTGCTATATATAGAATTTCGGGGCTTAGTGCCCCTTTTTCGGGGCACTAATCAGGTCCCTTTGAAAAATTAACGTTAACTTTATAATTTTTAAAATTTTTTAAATCTTTTATAAGGAAAAAAATATAAGAAGGGATATAACGTAAAATTAGTTAAAAACAAAATTGATTTTTAATTGACTTCCAAAAATGTCTCATATGTTGAGTTGGTTTGAGAAGTAGGTTGATTTTTTGATTTTTTTAGTTATTTTAATATGAAATTAAAAAATCTCGTTTGGAAAAGAATTTTGAATTTTTTGTAAGAGAAAAAATTTAATAATTATGAATTAAATATAATATTTTATCTTATTGAATTAAAAATTTATTTTATTTTTTGTGACTAAAATAAAAAAAAAAAGTCCCAAGTTTGACTTCCCAAACAAATGTGTTGTGTGTTTTGGGGTTGAAGGACTCTTTGATGTGTGACGCCCCAACAACGCCCCCAACTGAACCCCACTTTCCTCCTGCAAAAAAATGCTTCATACCACTAATTTAGCACTATTAATGCATAGGGGTGTAATTTTGGCCCGTGGCCTGAGGTGGGCACGGCCTATTAAGGCCCGTTTAGGCTCGAGCTCGAGCCTAAGCCTAGCCCGATGCCTTGGGCCAGGCCTGGGCCATCGTTTTGAAGCCCGGCCCATGGGCGCAGCCCGGCTTGGCCCGACCCATTGGCCCGCTCAAGGCCCGCCCAAAAGCCTGGCCCACCCGATGCCCATTGTTTTTTTTAATGGAAAATAATAAAATTTTGGTGGAAAAAATTTAAAAAAATTAAAAAATTGTTTAGGCACGCCCAAAGCCTGAGCCCAAGCTTAAGCCCATGGGCCCCGCCTGAGGCCCGACCCACTGGCCCGCCCAAAGCCCGAATACCTCTGGGCCTGAGCTAGGGCCTAGGCCTTGTTTTCTAGCCCGTGGGCCAGCCCGGCCCGACCCGATTTTTTGGCGGAAGCCTGCAAGGCCTGACATGAAGCCGATCCGGCCCGAGCCCGAATGGGTCGGGTCGAGCCAAAATTACACCATGATTAATGTATCATGTGTCATCATGTGGATCACATCATTGATTGGTAATTTGACCTTTTTTTTTTTTTTTTTTACACTGTCACATCATTAGTGATTCTTTTAGAAATTTAAATTTAGTGCTCTAAATCAGAACTGCTCCTCCTACACTCTCTTCGTGAAAAATTATTAGGCCACCGATAAACGTCAAGCCACTATTTACGAAATTAATTAATTTAGTTGATCATTTAATTTTTTTTATTATAATTTGAATAAAATAATTATATTTTAAAAGACGTTATTTTTTTAGTTGATTAGATGATTATAAAAAAAAAAAATGAAATAATTATAAATTAGATGTAATATTTTATTTTATTAATTATTTTAATATATTTTATTTTTATTTGACTATTTTAGCTATAAAAAAAAAAACTTGTCAAATAAGGTCATTGTTCTCTTATGACCTATTTTGGCAAGTTAATTAAAAACTAGCTTTTGACTTCTTGACTTTTTGACTCATCACATTTCTACAATTTTTTATATATGTTTTTAAAAAAAATTGACATTTAATTTGCTTTCCATAATACTCCTATATCTAAACACCAAATATTGTCCTCATCTCCATCACAAATTATAACACTTTTAGAGTATCACTTATTTATTTATTTATTTATTTTTTTCGAACTACTTTTGGAGGATCATTTGATCATCCTCATAACTACTAAGGAATTGTTTGGAATATTTTAAATAAACGTACTTTTTGACTTGTTAGGAAATATAGATTGGATTTGAAGTGATGTGGTAGAGAGGTGATGTGACTTAAATAAGATAATGTGATTTAAATAGGATAGTGACTTTTTGACTTTTGAGTTTTTTAGAGGATGCCAAACCTAACCTAAATAACTTCTTCCCTTCTAGCTAGGGTGTACGTGGTGCAGTTTGGACGGTTTGATAGTAAAATTATAAATTGAATAGCAGATTAGTAGATTGACAAATTGTTGTTTAAGCAGTTTTGAATGAATTGGTGGATTAAAGAATATTCTAATCAATTATCAAGTCTTTGTATAGTATATAACACTAATTTGCATACTCCCTCCGTCCCAAAATAATGGTCCCTTTCGGGGAATCCAACTTTTTTTGGTAATACAATTATTGCATTTGAAAAAAGTTGATTTTCCAAAATTACCCTTTTGATAGTACATTTTTTGAGAATATCAATGTCATAATTGTACTTTTTATATTGTTTATTAATTTAAAAGAAGGGCAAAATAGGAAATTTACATTATTTTTGTACTTGATTTTTGAAGATGGACTAATATTTTGGGACAATGAAAAATGGAATAAGGGACTAATATTTTGGGACGGAGGGAGTAATATTTTTCATATATATAACACAAACTAATTTTACACAGGATAAATTACATGACACCTCTTGAGATTTGATCCAATTATATACCACCCCCTAATATTTTGGAAATTACGTTTTCACCTATGCAGTTAATAATCTCATTTCACAAACCCCTTACTTATATAAAAAGTTACTCCTAGTAAAAAAATAAATGAAATTACATTGAAAAAAAAAGTAAAGCAAATGGGAGAAAAAAAAGAAAAAAGGAAGTAAATCAAAGCAAGAAAAGAGAGAGTGCATGAATTTTCAACGTCTTCATTCCGTCTAAATAATTATAATGACATGGGGTTAGTATAATTTTCCAAACGTCAAGGGATGATTTGTATTAAATTCAAACTTCAAGGGGTGTAAGCGTAATTTATCTTTTACATAATTATTTTCATATATATAACTACTAATTTGTAATAAATTTCACATCTTAAATCTCTCTTACACTCATTTTTACTTTGATATTTCATTATAGGTTAAAATATATATGTATTAACTATAGTGGAGTGGAGCTGAGTGGTTTCAAAAGCGAAATATAAATTTTAAAGTTTAAACAACGGTTAGCGAATAGAACGGTATGAATTGATACGAATCGGTACAATTTTAACAGATTGGACGATATTTTACACAATCTTACTCCCAAGCTTAAGTTAATTCTTAAAAATTATTCAATACTCTTACAACATTATCCTGTGCACTACACTACTCTCTCATCCTCTCATTATTTCAATCTTATTAGAATTTCCTCCTTAGCTTATTTCACAACCACCAGTGAGGCCTTTATTTCCATGCCTTCACCTCCAATAGCGACTCTAAAAACTAATTTTAACGGGTTCAATTATTATGTCAAATTGACAATAATATCATTATGTTATTTTACATTTGTAATAAAATTACAATAGAACTATAAGATTACTATCGTACCAAACTATCTGTTGGTTTTTTTAGCTTTTGAAGGTTAAAAATGCAATCAAAGCGTGCCAGTAAGAATCAATAAGTCCTTACAGAAATAGTAAATGCCAAGTGCCAACCAATTAATCAGACAATTACTTCAAAATTCTCTTAACTTCAAAGAAGAGGACCTTTATTGGTGGCTTGTTTTACGAGAAAATTTAAAAGTATTAATCAAAAGTAAAAGAATGAGGGAGAGAACAGTGTCAGAAATTTAATTTCATTAAGTAAACAAATATTTACAATAGTATCTTCACACTTCCACAGTTTCAAAGGAAATTACAACAACAAACAGACTAATTTAGAATTATTCCTAAGAAACTGAAATGTAGTGTGAGAAAGTAAAGAATTGGAAAAATGTAAAGTAAATAAACTGATTTTTGGATCTGGTTCTAGGTTCTTGTAAATGTAGTCATCAATGGCTATTTATAGGAAAAAACTTCCAGCAATAATTACCCAATAACCACCTAAAACTATCCATTCTTCCACGTCATTCCCACAATGCCACATATCCCTCCATGTCTTTCACTAAGTCACTTTGTCCATCATATTCTTCATATGTGCTTTAACTTCTTCCGCCTTGTCTTCCATGTTCTACCATACAAGATCGCTAACTTTGTAACTTTTCTTAACTCCTGATTGACAAAGTGCCACATGTTTTGCAATAATAATAATAATATTACTATTTATGGTGTCAACATTAACCCCCGCGGCTTTTTAAAAATGATATTTATTTGAATTTTTGAAGAGTCGAATCAAGCACAGAATTGATATGAGTAATAAAGTGCTTTGAATACCACAACAGCATCAACAAAGTGCTTTGAAGGGACACTATACTAAAGGCATATGCTTCGAATTCAATATGAGTGCTTCAAAGTTATCAATTCGAATCAAGAAGCACCAATTTGATTTGGACACAATACATACCAATCATGTTTGATATGAGTCATGAATAAAAGCTTTGTACTGTCTTAGGTGGCAAGTTCAAAATTTCAACATGAGACACCAATTTGTAATCAATGAATGTGTAGCGACCCTAATTTTTTGTAAGTCATTATTTATTATTATTATGATTATGATTATCATTACTTTATTTTATTTTTGGCTTTATTAATTGTGTGGTTACATGAGAATTTAGTGTGGTATTTAGTTAATTTAATGTGTTAGTTAATTATATATAATTAATCTGAATATTTATATTTATATATGTGTATTTACATTATATTTGTAAATTATAATATAATAATATATGTCAATTAGGTTAAATCACAAGAGGCTTAGGAAAGAAAGAAAGAAAAAATGCTATGTGTGAGAGAGAGAGAGAGAGAGAGAGAGAGAGAGAGAGAGAGAGAGTGAGTTTAATGACCAAAGAGGAGATTAATTCTTGAGAGAGAAGGAGAAACGGCGGAAGAAAGAAAAAAGAGAGGAAAGAAAAGAAGAAAAAAAAGGTTAGGATTTTGTTTTGGCGGCTCTATTAGTTCTTTAAATATTTCTTTGATCTTTAAAAAAATAATTGTGAGTACAAAACGTACTTCCCTTGATTTATGTTTAATTCATTGTTTTATTTATTTATTTTTATTAATTTAATGTTGGTTGGATTTTGTATTTGTATGTAGATGATAGATTGATTTTAATTATTTTGATTAGTTGTGTATGCCAAGTTTAGGATTTGTATATATATTTATTTTATGGTTATAATCACACTCATGAATCTATGAAATTAAAATAAACTTGAAATCCATAGATAAATTCCTTATACTCCACCATGACTCTATAGATTGTTGTTTTATTTGAGTGTTGGTGAGAAAGAATGTATAAAAAAAAATGTGAGGATTTTGAGATTTATTTGAATGCCTTAGGCTTGGCATTGTTATGTTTGTTTTCATGAGTAGATGAGAGATTGTGTATATATATATTGTTGTCTCGTTCTCATGAGTAGACGAGTGCTTTGATTTACGCGCATACGTATATGCTAACCATCTGGATAGTGTGGGTCAAACTCAGGACGATATCCCTGTGCAAATTTGGCTTCGGAGCAGTGTTAGATATACGGGAGGCACATGAGATATATGTGTAGGTCGGAAATGAAGGGTTGAAGTGATGGAGTTAAGGTACAAAGAATTAAATATGAACTTATTGGTATAGGTTGAATTGCTTTGATTTGTACGTCTTGAAAAATAGTAAACGACCTTGATAAGTTATGAAATTTGGGTAGAGACATGTATATGTAATTCTTGACAACTTTTGTATTTTAACTTTGTGTTAAAAAGATCGATTGAAACTTGTAATCGGATGATCTTGATTACAATAGTTTTTATTCGTTTTACCAATGCAAATTTTAGATTTTTTTTAATCCACGAAACGAGCTCATTTTTATTGGTTTCGCGTAAACTGAAGTAAAACATTATTCTGCACACTTTTTGTGTTTTGAACTTTTCAGAAAAAAATCATCTTAAGGCAGTTTCTTTTCATTTTCAGCTTCAGATTTTTCGGTTGAATTCCGTCTACATTCTTCTATCTAGTTTTTCTCTCAATCTGTTCAATTTCTACTAAATTCGTTCATCTTGTCTTTTAAGAAATTTAATTTTGTACAACTTTTGTTCGTTGAGTTTTAGTCAATTCGAATTATTTAAGCATGAAACGGTACATTTTTATACTTCTTCAATAATTTACTTATGATTAAATGATACTAACTTTTTTTTTTTTTTTTTTGCAGAATGGTGGGTCTTACTAAATTTTATGCAGGGCTGACCCACCATATTTTTTATGTTTATTTTTTTATTTTATACTCAATTTATATTTAGTTGTGTATGGGTAAGAAACTAAATGCCACCGTATATTGGGAAACTACTCCTTCGTCTCGATACGGATGGAATTACTTGTCTTGTTTCGTAACAAGAATTAAATGTAATTTTGTTTGTGTCTGGTGGACACGTGGGTGCCAAATATTTGTACTCATACCAGTATACTTGTATACTGACCCGTTTTGTCTCTTGGCATCTCGGGTGCGTTCTGTTTGAGCGCAACCGAGCTTCCTTTGTAGGATTAGTTGGGATTACAGTGGTGAAGAGAACTAACTATAGTTGTTGGACATGTCGTTTGGACTTCTTTTGTTTTCTTGAGCTTAGGGTTGATATCAGTTTATGTATTTTTATTTTTTATTTTTTTATGACCTTAGTATTTTGATAATTTGGCATGGTTTGTAACTTTACATTATTTAAGTTATTTTAACTATTTATTGTTACTTTAATGTTGGAGGTATTGGTTAGTTTTGAAATTATGGTGGATGGGTTGGTTGGCGTTTTGTTAGTTTCTTTTTTTTTAATCCCTTGTAATCTTTCACTACAACAAAAAGCACAATTAGCGACTAAAAATAAAATTTTCGTCGCTAAAAGTAGCACCTTGGGCGACTAAAAACAGTTTGGTAGCCAAAACTGAGGACTTTTGGCGACTAAAACAAATTAGTCGCCAAATGTATACTTACTAGCGACTAAAATCAATTTTGTAGCCAAAAGTTGGGGTTTTGGCGACTAAAATTCAGTTTAGTCGCCAAAAGTTGAGATTTTTGGCTACTAAAAAAAATTAGTAGCTAAAAGGAGGGGTTTTGGCGACTAAAACTCAGTTTAGTCGCCAAAAGTTAATGTTTTTGGCTACTAAAAAAAATTAGTAGCTAAAAGGAGGGGTTTTGGCGACTAAAACTCAGTTTAGTCGCCAAAAGTGGATGTTTTTGGCTACTAAAAATATTTAGTAGCTAAAAAGTGGACCGTTGGCGACTAAAATTGAGTTTAGTCGGCAAAAGTGACAGTTTTGGCGACCAAAAATCACTTTAGTCGCTGAAAGTGGTTTTTTTAGGTGGAAATTAATTTTTTTGCGACTAAATTATTTTTTTAGTAGCCAAAACTAAAGTTTTTGGCGACTAAAAAAATTTTAGTCGCTAAAAGTGGCTTATATTTTTTTTTAATAAATAATTTATTTTTTACATCAATTATATTTAATATATATAATTATATTTATATATATACTTTTCTATTAAAACCGGTGAAAATAATGTATAAATAATATAAGTTGCAATTATATTCGCGTGAGGATTCAGTGGCATAGTGGGAGGGACTGTGTTGTGAAGGTTTGGAATGTTGGGAAGTTGGAGATCCAAGGTTCAAACCACCTGAGGTGCTTAGGCAGATGGAAATTTTTTTTTTTCAAACATGCTTTTGGCGACTAAAGAGTTTAGTCGCCGAAAATTAATCGTTTTGGCGACGATCAGTTTAGTCGGGGAAACTCAAAAAAAAAAAAAAATAAACACTATTGGCGACTAAAATTTTAGTCGCCAAATGCATAATTTCCAAAAAAGGAATTCAGTATTGCCGACAAATGCGTTGGTCGCTGTTTTACTGACTTTTGGCGACTAACACTCTTTTAGTCGCCAATTCCATCTGCGACCACATATTCACGACAAAACCGGCGACGAAATTATTTAGTCGGGAAAAGTGAAAATCCGACTTTTGGCGACTAAAAAGGGACTTTTAGCGACTAAAAATTTAGTCGCCAAAGGTGTTTTTTTTTGTAGTGTTTTGATGATGGAAATTTGCTTAAACCATTTGGAGACGTGAACGTTTAGATTTTGTTTCACCCCTAGGATTTGGATGATGGAATATTGATTGGGGTTTAGTCCAATTTAATATTTAATTGTCCAAATTATAGGGCGTGACAAAATGCATGCGCTCACGTGTATGGTGTCAAAAAATCATGGCTAATACTTCAATGACATGGCAACACTACTATGTTCATTATAAACAATATATTTGAAGCTCTTTTGGAATCCTTCGAAGCTTCTCTGACACCCTTCGAAGCTTACTAGAAGGTTCATTATAAAGAAAGACATATTAACGCCTCTTTGGAGCTACTTCGAAGCCAATTCAGAATGTTTAAAAGCCACTCTGAAATGATTCAAAGTTTATCGTCATGTAATAGTCGCTAATGTCTCACTTGAAAGTAGCCAATATCATGGCAAAAAATTATGAGACGTCTCAAATTTCTGAAGAGTTGTAATTCAAAGGATAAAAGCCATCCTCTAAAGGTACTACTAGAGGGTCAAAATTATCCTTCAAAGGTTGAAGGTGCCGACAAAGGACTGATTACATTCTTCAAAATACTTGGCAAAGCTTCGAAGGTTTACAACCACCATTATTTTTCCTTCGAAGTTGTTGTTGATGCAAGATGGAGTGTTTCAAAACTAAAAAATTATGGCAAAAAGGGCTTTCGAAGCACACACGTTGATCAACAGCAAAACCAAAATGACAGTTGTTTACATATCCACTTCGAAGACAATCTGGAGTATAAAAACGTCATGTCTAATACATAGCAAAGACTAGCTTTTGGTCAATGATAATGATTTTCACATTGCATGGTAGAAAACAACAAACATGTGAACTCTTCCTTGGCCAACTGTAAATTTGCATTGGCCACTATTTCACATATAACTATGAAATAGTCAGGACCATTATTATTGGTCATTTCCATGCTTTCCATTGTGAAAATGTAGGAAAAAACTCAAGAAATATATTTTATAGACTTTGATATTTTGTTAACCATTCCATCAAAATTAAATTTTGATGTGAACCACAAATCCAAAATGAATTTTGAACAACGAAGATAGTGGTATATGGTGGTTTTAGAAATTCAAATATTTTGAGATTTTTCACATCATCAAAAATTTTAAATCCACTAACCGTGGGTTGCTTATCATTTTTAACCAAACTCGGTTTAAAAACATGTTCCCTAACAAGCTTCTAATGACTTGGCTCTCTACAAATGGATGTATGAACCTCCCAAGCTATATATGGAACATCATTCTTAGCCATGTTTGACTCAAGAACATGCTCTTTCATTATGTTAATTTCATAATTTGGCTTTTTAACTCCCCGAGCCATTGATGAAGTTATTTTTTCACCAATTTCAGTCATAAAAAATTTGAAAACATTTTGTAAAACCCCACAAAATTCAGTCATTAAAGACTTGACAAGAAAGGTTGATAACTCATGTCTCCATTGGCAAAATTTTAATATCAAGTTGATGAATTACTCCAATTAATTAGTGTATTTTTTCTTCTACTAAATAATATGATAACGAAGTAACAACTTGAAAAAAAAATTTCATCAAGAAAATGGATATCTTCTTGAAGATCCAAAATATTTCTTTCACGCCAATATATTTCATATTGATAAATTTGAATGGCAAAATCCAATTCATTTGTCATTTATTCTTCTATGCCTTCTTCAAGATGCCCATTTTCTCCTTGTCGTTGTCGTCTAGCCATTATAATGATAGTCCCATTGGGCGTGCCAAAAAATATATGTTTGCTTTTGTGGCTTTCGAAGGCTAGAAATGTAATTAGAGCGTGCCAACAAGGATCAATAAGTCCTTACAGAAATAGTAAATGCCGACCAATTAATCAGACAATTACTTCGAAGTTCTCATAGCCTCAATAAAGATGACTTTTATTGGTGGATTATTTTAGGAGAAAATTTAGAAGTATTAATCAAAAGTAAAAGAAGGAGGGAGAGAATAGTGTCAGAAATTGAATTTCATTAAGTAAACAAATATTTACAATAGTACCTTCATACTTCCATGGCTTCGAAGGAAATTACAGTAACAAATAGACTAACTTAGAATTACTCCTAAGAAATTGAAATGCACTGCGGGAAAGTAAAGAACTGAAAAAATGTAAAGTAAATAAACTGGTTTTTAGATCTAGATCTAGTTCTGAGTTCTTGTAAATGTAGCCATCAATGGCTATTTATAAAAAAAAAAAACTTTCAGTACCCAATAACCACCTAAAATCAGTGATGGAGCCACAACAGGCTTAGGAGGGTCACGTGCCCCCCCCCTTAGTTTTAAATTTTTTATTTTTTTTTTGCATTGTTCACACACAATATGTAATTTATTTAGTACTCTTGGAGTGCCATGTGATGTTATTTATGTGGTGGTCTAAATCAATAATATAGTGTCAAATTTTATGAATGGAACAAAGTAACTCATTATTGTTAGGTAATTGAAAGATAACAGGTAAATCACTTAGTGTGAGTTGCGATTTCTTATATCCAAAGCACCACGTCATCAACACCACATAATATTCTGGAATTATCTACTAATTTCTATTCAAAACACATTTTTATAATCAATACTATCTCTCTAATATTTTTCTATCATTTTAAAAATTATAGAAATTTTATAATGATTTGTGCTATAAATAATTTGCTTCTATTTTCTAAAATTAAGAAATTTAATTTGTAATTTTTTGTGCTAAAATTACATACTTATATTACTATTGTGTTCGAGTTATTCTACATTATTATAGAATTTTAATTAGTTGCTATTAATAATAAATAATTAAAATTTTATGCTTAAATTTAGCTCATAAAATTATTATTATTTTATTGCTGATCACCAAAAAAAAATTAAAATTATAAAGTGTCCCCTCTACCTTAATTTCTTGGCTCCGCCACTGCCTAAAACTACTCACTCTTCCACCTTCATTCTCATAATGTCACATATCTCTCCATGTCTTTTACTAAGTCACTTTGTTTATCATATTCTTTACATATGCTTTAACTTTTTCCACCTTGTCTTCCATGTTCCACTGTACAAGACTACTAACTTTGTAACTTCTCTTAACTCATGATTGATCAAGAAAGTGCCATGTGTCCTGCAATAATAATAATAGTAGTAATAATAATAATATTACTATTTAGGGTGTCATCACTACAGCTATTTAGTGTTTTTTTTTTTAGATAGTGAACAGGTACCAAAGCTTCTTAGGTTTTTTTTAGTTTTTTTTTATTGAACCAAAGCTACTTATTTGAATGCCACAAGTTAGCAAGTATGAAATTGTTATACATTTTTTTATAAATACTTATTGTAAAAAATATATAATTATTTTAAATTTTATTAATCAATGTCCTGAGAATACACTAGAAAAAATAGTAACATTTAAGAACAAAACTTCTTTATACTTAATACATTTAGTTTGATCTGTATCTATTTTAATTTTTTTCATTACTGGATCCGTGCAAAGCCATCTATAAGAAAATAAGTTACAAATATGAATTTTATACTGAAAACACATTCAGAATGATGTGTCAATGATATTTTTAATATTATAAAGACAATGATAGGCGTTTTGATAGAAAATAAAAGAATTACAAGAAACTCCATAATTTTATATAGAAATTCTAACAAATTTAACTAATTGGCAAGTAATTGGACAATTAAAATCAAATTACAAAAAATAAAAATGTGCCTATTTTCCCACCACCAAGACAAAATTCATTAAACCAAAACTAAAAATGATACTTGTAACATGCCCGGGAGGGTACCCGCGCGCGTTAAACAGTTCGGACTCCCGAGATCTCTTTGATCTCACGTTTCACGAGTGCAATGTGAAACGTAGATGAGAGTCCATATTTGGCAACTTTTATCGAATATCCATTTTATTGCAATTTTGTCAAAAATGGACTGCGTCATCAGATCTCAGAGTCGCCACCTAATATTTTGGGAAATTAGGAAACCCATGACTCGGTGCCAAAGGCCACTGTTCGTCGTAACCAAGGATGCTTGGCTCGGAACCTTAGGTATGAGAGGGGAAGGTCAATAATGAGCACCCCCACTCACCCGATCAAAAGATCGGCCTCTACTAAACCATGATATGACTTTTATTTTCTTTATATGTTTATGTTCTGATTATTTTAGTAAATCCTAAAATTTACTATGTGAAGCATACAAGTATAGACTAGTTTGCTCAAATTGGAACACTTCAATTTCATGTTTATTTGTCGAAAAGGGTTTGAATTTGCCACTTGACAAAGTGGGCTTAAGACGTACATTCATTGAATTATTCCAATTCAAACAACAAGCCTTCATCCACAGGCATTCAAACAGTTTATCACTTAAACAAATAGCCACATGGTAGGATGCTAAACATAATAAGAAAATCACACACAAAAGGGATGCTAAAGCATAAAAACTCACAGATTGACCGACGTCCCTCGAACAGCTACAAAACAAAGTTAGTAAAATATGCATGATCTTATATACAGAATCCTAATGCAATTCACTCATGAGATGCACTAAAGATTCGGCTTCTAAAATATGACATGTGAATCATCTCAATAACATGAGGTAGCGCACTATCTTTGAAATCAACCCACGCCCCTTTTTGTTTTTAAAACATAGTGCCTCCACCATCTAAACCCACTTCATAAAAGCCACCGCCCATTTTGTTTTTATTTTTTTATTTTTTTTATTTTCTATTTTTTTATTTTTTTGTTTTATTATTTATATATATATATATATATATTTTTGTTTTCAATTTTCTTTTATTTATATATATATATATATATTTTCTTTTGTTTTGTTTTAAAAATAGTTATCATTTATAAAACACACTAAAGATATGCACACACCTAATTTAATACACACATATAAAATTACAAAATACTACAAATTACCAAAATATTAGTGATGGCCAAAATGGGTGAGGTTGGTCAAAATAAAATGCCCAAGTCTTAGGGCCGGTCAAAATGGGGTGTCTACAATACTATACATATATAATTTTATACATTATTTTTATTAACAATGTTAGGGATATTAATACATTTATTAACAATTTTACTAACAAACTCACATGTTTTGATAGAATCAACCATCACTAGGTATATCAACCATCACTTGGTATATGCATATCAAGTGATGGTTGACTCTACCAAAACTTTTGAGTGTATTAATAAGATTATTAGTATTTAATATTTTTTTATTTTTATATAAAATAATGTGATTTCTTGTATTTATTTTTAAAAGTTATTAAAAAACAATGTTGTAAGTGATGCAAAAATTATAACCAATCCTTACATTAGTTGTGATCCTAGCCCTTATCACTAAGCTATTCTTTCTTTCTTTCATTGTTTTTTTAATTTTTAATTTTTTTTAAGCCTTTGTCTTATATCAAGCATTTCCAAGATAATGATAAGCAAAAATTGAATGAACTAAAATACCTACATCATAAAATAGTTATTGTTTGGGCATAGTGGTAATTTGGAACCACCAAGTTTAGTACCATCAACCATTGAAAAATAAAAACAAAATAAAAAATTGGATGGGGTTACGAAGTTAAAATAGTCATAAAAAGATAAAATAGGTTAAAAATTAATAAGATAAAATATTACATTTAAATTATAATCATTTCATTTTTTTTTCCTTTTTTTTCACAAAAGTCAAAAAAATTGTCAAAAAATCAAAAAACTAAAAGAACTACAAAACCAATTCACTTCCCAAAAAAGTAATCAGTTTGTTTGGTTTTGATTTTCAGAAAACAGTTTTTAGAAAATTTAAATTTTTTATTTTCTGCATTTTAATGTTTTCAATAATTTTTTTAATATTTTAAGTAATTTTTTAAAAAAATTTTAGACACACCTAACATAAATACACTTAAAAAGTATAATATTTGTGAAAAAAATCTTTAAAAAATACACTAAATACCAAAAAATACGAAAATTCAATATATTTTTTGTATTTTTGTGTATTTATTAATTTTTAAAATATTTTTTTTCACAAATATTTTACTATTTAGATATATCTAAGTAAGGTGCATCTAAAAAGTAAAAAAAAAAATTGTTTAAAATTTTAAAAATATTCACCAAAAACAAAAAAAATACAAAAAATATAAAATATAATTTTTAAAAAACTGAAACTAAACACATTGAATGGTCTTCATATTTTATAGGATTTAAAATTGTGTGTTTATTTTTCAGTGAATTGGTCCTTTGGGAACAACCAAAAGTTGAGTCAACAAAAGTAAAATAGTATTTACTTTTTATGATCCTAGTATCTAATTATCTCAAGTAAGTTTTTATAATTTTCCTTTTTTTTTTTTTTTTTTTTTTTTTTTTTTTTTTTTACAGGAAAATCCTCCCTACCCTCTCGCAGGTTCAAGGTGTCCTGTTAGCCGTTTCGAGCGAGGTGACTATAACCTGAGAACTTGCCCCGACCTCTCAAAACAAGTTTCGCTTAAGTCAGGACTCGCACAGCGGGGGAGCATTGAACCCACACCAAGTGCTGACTAGACAACTTGAGGTCCAACTTCTTAACCAAGAGTGCTTTGCCCAGGAGATTGACCTAAGGGGGAATTGAACTTGTGACCTTGGGGTTTAACCCAAGGCCTTACCACAATGCCACAACCCCTTGGGTTAAAAAAAAAAAGTAAGTTTTTATAAATGCATATAAATTATTTTATAAAATCGTATAAATTTTCATAAATATACATAAATTATAATTTTAAAATTTTTTATAAGTTAGCTTAAGAGTTCGTTTGGAAAGTGGGTTGGCTTTTTGACTTTTTAGTTTTTTTGGCTATTTTAGCTTGGGGCTAAAAAGCCCGGTTTGGGAAGCGCTTTTGGCTTTTTTAATTTTTTGTAAAAAAAAGAATGTAATGATTATGAGTTAGATATGATATTTTATCTTATTAGACTAATATATATATTTTATTTTTTGTAACTAAAATAATCAAAAAAAAACCTCCAAGTTAAGCTTCCTAAACGAAGCGTATGGCCCTGTTTGGTAGAGCTGTGGGAAAGTGCTTATAGCTTATGCCTAAACAGCTTATAGCTTATAACTTTCAGCTTAAGCTGATTTCCAGCTTATTCTTAAAGCATCTCCTGCCCCCACTCAAAGAATAAGTTGATTTCTGACTTCCAAAAAGCTATAATCTATAAGTTATAAGCTAAACCAAACACATCAAAATAGCTTAAATTAAACTGAAAACTAAAATAAACTGTAATTAAGCTCTGCCAAACAGGCACTATATATGTTTAAAAACTTACGCAATATGCATTTGCACCGCCCTTTCTTTTTTATCTATCTAAAAATATTAGAGTTAATAAGATCTACACCGTACCACTGGTATGCAATCATTTAAATTATCATTTAGAAAAGTGTATAGAAAAATCAATGTAAGATAAATCTGATATATATATATATATATATTAATTTTTATGCATATATTTTTTGGCTAGGGTTTGTCTCCAATCCTTTATCTGGATTAAAGGGTTCAATCTGGTCCGTTGGACCCACTTTTTAGCTTCTTTTCGATAATTTAAATTATTTATATTTTAAAATTTGTTGAGCACATTATCCTTATAAAAAATCACATCAATCGTATAGCAGATACACGTATTCGGATCACTTTTTTATGAACCGTCTATTTTTGTTCTAGACAAAAGTGATTCGAATACATAGTATCCGTTATTCGATCGACGTGATTTTTTACACGAATAATGTACCCAATAAACCTTAAAATGTGAACAATTCTAATTATCAAAAAAAGATCCAAAAATATACTCAATAAGCTGAACAAAACTGGACAGTCTCCGATCTGGACTGGAAACAGTCCGGACCCATATTTTTTATGGTAATGAAACATCCTACTAAAAATGGTGCTCTAAAGCACCACTAATGAGTTGGCAAGCACTTAAAAAAAAAAAAAAAAAGACATAAGTAGTGGATCCCGTCCATTACCACATCACTAATGGTACTTTTAGAACACAATTTTTAGTGATCTAAAGCATTGTTTTATTTTTTAATAACATTAACATTTGATAACTGATAAATATGATAAAAAATATTGATGTTGGGTCTGGTACAGCAAAAAAGTTGTTGGTGCTTCAGAGCACCACGTCCACACCACTATTGAGTCAATTCCATACTTCTTTCTTACCTACGAATATTCGAATAACCTGTCCTAATAATATTAAAAGGTGATATTTTTAAAACAGAGGACAACATAGTAATTTCAAAATCAAGTAATTTTATTATTATTTTTATCATTTTTAAAGTCGTAAGTAGCTTTCCACCCAAACTTTCCTCCGCGTTACACTTACTAAAAATTATAAAAATAAATATTTTCTTATTGGTCGATTCCAAGTTGTTGAATATTCAAAAAGGATTGCAGACCTAAGACAATTAAGTTGATTCTCCATTAATTACTTCCACAAGAAAAAAACTTATAGTTTAATCCAATATTATATAGTGATTAAGAAACCCTATGTTACAATATAGGTGAGGTGTGTGTGCTTTGTCATTGTCTATCCCCAACTAACACCCTTGATTAATCAGAAAATTAAATATTAATTAATAAATATATAAATAATAGTGACATTGCTTTGAGGGTGACCTCTCATTTATTGCTGTTCATTTGTTTGAAGAAAATAAAATAAGAATATAGTGAAGCTGTTTCCCCTGTTAACCTTACACTAATCTATTTTTAAAATGATGTAATTTACAAAGGGTTGATGCGATCTAAGCAATCATATTGCAATGAATTTGTGGTGGCCAATACTAAGTAAACTTTGTGCATAGAAGTGATATATATATATATATATATATTGTTTTGTGTCATAAATATTATCGGTTATGTAACAAACCTAGTGTTATAGACGAGGGATAACTCATTCTCAAATCTCCATGTCTTACTGTGTCTTAATGCATTTAAACAGTACAATCACAAGAGAATTTCAAAATATGAAAATTTTGAGACGTGATTTTATACTGTTGAGAGTGTATTAGGACAGAGGAATAGAGAATCTTATATCGTGTTGTAAGAGTAATTATCTTATTTTTTTCGAAGCACCATGTTCGCTGCTTGTCTGCCCAATAACAAGCGTTTATGTGCTTAGATGGTTCAAAAAATAATTTAAACATGTAATATTCTAAACCAATGTGATGATCTCTAGTGTCACAGTGAAGTGCACTAATATTACAAATCCAGAAATTTTACTTAGAAAATTACTCAAAAATATCAATATGTAATTCAAATTTAATCTATATATAGATTTCACAATATATATATATATATATATTCAATCTCCACCACGAGCATGGAGAGCATGGTAGCACAACACGCTATTGTGAGGGTACATTGGGCCTTGTCCCGAGCATATGCCGTTGATCCAAACCTTTTATATTGTAAGTTTTGTCAAACATATTATCCATAAAAAAAATCAAGTTAATCGAATATGTGTATCCCCATGATCAAGGTCTAATTGTTTTAAAATATATTATCAAAATTATTCTAACCGTTTATTTTTTAAAAAACAAATGTGGTCTCATTTTGAAATTACAGATATTTAATTAATTTGATTTTTTATTTTATGAATGATCTATAAATGGTTTGGATTAACAACAAGAACTCGAGACAAGACCCAATAGACTATCACAGTACCATGATATGCCTTATAGGCACACCATACTTCCCAATCCCCTCCACCACACACCTTAATTATTGACACAAATTTGAGATTAAATTCTAAATTTCTTAATTTAATCTAGTGTGGTGTAATGATCGAATTTGAAATGGCCAATGTTAAAAACTAGTGCAAAAGAACTCTCATAATAAATAAATAAATAATAATAAAAAAAATTCTCTTTCTAAGATGGGGATCAAACCTAAGCTGGTCCAACAAGTGAGAATTTAGAAAATGTGGAAGAAAAATTATTCATCTTCTTCATTTTGTCTTTTCTAATTTCACCTATATTGATGTAAAATTATAGGGTTAAAAGCGTGAAACCACTTTATATAAGTATTAACCACATAATTAAAAATAAAATTGAAAAGCTTCACAATTAGAGGATGTAGCAAGACTGAGGTCTCATTTGGCAAGTGACTTTTTTAGTTAAAAAGTTAAAAAGTCACTAAAAAAATCAAAAAGCTAACAATTCATACAAAAAAGTCAAAGATTCTATTTTCTTTTCATTTTTTGTATATTTTTTCTTAAAAAGTCAAAAAATTATCCCAAATATATTAATTTTTTTTATATCATATTTTAACTAAAAAATCAAAAAATTACTTAAAAAAAACCTATTCTCAAACCAAGCCTGAATGTAGAATTACAGTATATGGAAAATTTTGGAAGGAGCCTCTTTTGTTGAATGGTAATGAATTGGGTGTCAAGACTTGGAGTCAACTGATGAGACATAAAATACAAAACGTGCGGTTGAATGAGGAAACGGCTATTATGGTTTTGTTGGTGAAACTTTAAGTTGAAAATTTGATATACTGACATTAGAAGTTAGTTTTTTTTTTTTTTAATTAAAAAAAATTTAAATATCTAATTTTTTTAAATTTTAAAAATATTTTGACATCATAAGTTATAACTAAAAATTGTAATAAATACATTGTTATAAATTATTTACAAAAAAATTATAAATAGCTTCAATAATTTGTATCAAATAGGTCTTATATTTTTTTAATTCTTTAATGATTCAACTATGGTTTTTATAGAGAGAGAAGTTTTGAGGCTTGTGAGGCTAAGGTTCCCAAATATTTATATAAAATTCTAAAATTTTTCACGGAATTAAGGAGAAAATATCTTGCTATATTTGAGTTTTTTAAAAAATATATATATATATATATATATTGTAGTTGGACAAACGAAAATGATACCAATTGTCCCAAGTTTTGAAAAAGAAATTCCAATTTATGCAGCCATAGAAAATCCAAGGAGAAAATGCAAACCCATCCATCATCTTGGGAACTGCTATGGCCCAAGCCCAATTGTACTTTACTCAAGTTTTTTAGCAATCAAACAACCCAATATGGGAAAATTAGACGTATATATTTTAATTTGTTAATGAAATTTTTTGATAATGAAATTTTTTTGAGATTTTTTAGACGTATATATTTCGTGTTTGTGGAATAATCTTTTGGTACTGGTAAGTGTACTGAGAAATTTATCAAACTGACAAATGATTGAGACATTTTAACTTTTGTTTCTGAGTTTTGATTTATTTTTAATTTGTTGTGTTATTCTAGTAAAATATGATGTGGAAAAAGTAAATGATTAAATTATATTTTTAAAGATATTTTTATAGTGATAAAACAGGAGTTGTTGATAGTCTCATCAAACATTGCTTAAGAAGATTCATTGTTGGATTCAGAAACTTTAGTATGAGCCCAAACTTTAACCCAGAAGAATCCTCATTAGACAATATAAAGGGAAAAACACAGCTCATTTACTGATTGATGGAAAAAATTATCATTTTATATATTAATGTTGATAAAATTTATCATTAATCTGCAAATATTTTTTCAAATCTGCATTGACATGCAAGTTCCCCTAATATAAAAGCCAGGAAACCAAGTAGAAAGTGTTACCTATTAACAGGTTGACAAAAGAAAAAATTATATATTAATGAATCTCTTACCAAATTTTTAATTATTAGAGACACAGGTTATGGGAAGTTTTCAGTTCTTTTGTTGCACTATTATTGGTGTTTTTGTTTATTTTGAGCTAAATTTAGATGGCATGAATTAAATTTTTTTTAAAAAAATATTATTACTAATAATAAGATTCTTTTGTACTGATATTGTTATAAGGCGTCATATATTTACTGTACAGAGGTTGTGGTATATATTGTAATTGTTAGATAAGGTTTTTAAGAGTGTTATAGAAGGGAGAATACATTTATGGCATGTTCGATTGGGTGGATTAGAGCATGGGATTGTGATTATTAATCCGTGGGCCCAATTATCCTATGTTTGTTTTAACATTTTGGTTTAGGATTATTAATCCAATGGATAATTAATCCAACAAATTTGTAGGATTATTAGTAATGGGGTAAGGGTGGGATTATTAATCCAATGGATATTAATCCAATTGGATAGTGAATACCACACTAATTTAATAAGATTATTAATACTTCACTATTAATCTTGTGAATCAAACATGACCTTAGAGCCTAGTAGTTTTTGAATATAGTGGATTGTTCCCCCTCTGGTAGTAAGGGTATCCTACGAACCATGTATATCTTTTGTTCTTGTTTTCTGTGTGTGCTTATTCTATTTTTTACTGCTTTATTTACAAGGGTGATTGATAAACCATTGACTATATAGCAAGAAAGAACATGATACGAGTTAGGAATTAAAGAAAGAAGAGAGTCAAATTGTCGAAACATGAACTTCCTTTGGATTTATAAATCTTGACTTTGAACAATTGCCAATATGAAGAAGAATGATGATAAATTTGTTACAGTTCTTCTGTTTATTTGCAGCTTAATTGATTTCAATCTTGCCTTGCCTTCCTTTTTTCTTTCTTTGAAGAATCAAAAAAAGCTAAATTCAAATCCTCAAATTCAAGTTGTGTTTCAAGCTACCCACATGGAGTACATGTAGTCCCACGGCAACTTTTCGGCTTCCAACCTCATCAACCAAACTCAAATCCTTGCAAACATCAATCCTAAACCGAACCAATCCTTCTGATTGCGGTGTCAAGAAGACCTTCTCAAATCCCAACAAGTGCTTCTGAGGAGAATTATGTACAGAAGGGGGGCTAGAAAACAAGAAAACTGTTTCGCTCCCACTTGTTTTCCCTGCATTTTTAACCCTCAAGTGGATGTCAAAAGCTAGGTTTTGACAACTCTGCTCAACAGCATCGATGGACTTGCAACTTGATGATCGACAAACGTGAGTCTCTTGTAAGGGGATTGAGATTTGAGTAGGGGCTTGAACTAGGTGATGATTGAACGCGGTGTAGCTTAGTCCATCCCCAAATGTATAGACAGTTGGACCGGTGTAAAACCGATAGGTTCTGCCAGGGTAGCCAGTGGCAGGGTCCGGTCTCATGTTCATGTTGTTCATTGGGACATTGGCTGCATAGGACTGTGGATACCATGACAACGGTAGTCTTCCACCTGTAATATAAAAAAGACAATCATGAGTTTAATTTCCAAGTATTCATAACCACTATATGGTAATTAGTTTTTTTAATTTTAAAAATAAAAAAAATAAATCAGTAAGAGGGCAATAAGGGAATAGTGCAATGATAGAACATAAACTACAATTAATTGGGGTAGGGAGGGGCAACGTGACAAAGGGGTTAGGGGTTGAAAATGAGGGTATTATGAAAAATAAGTGGGTATGAATTGAGAAAGAAAAACAATATCAAATTGTGTCAAGACTCAAACTCATGCATCATGCTTGTTAAGTAGTTGAAAGTGGTTGGAACTTGGAAACTCACTTGGATTGAAATACCCAAAAATAATATCTGCCATGGCGGCACCACCAGCTTCGCCAGGGTAACCGACCCACATGATGCTCGTAATTTTAGGATCATCTTTCGCAAATTGTATGTCGAAGCCCCCTCCCGACATTATGACAAGAATTACTGGTCCCTTAGACGCCTTTGCGACTTCTGTTATTAGCAGTTGCTGCTGTCCTGGAAGAGTGAGATCGATCCTGTCATGGCCCTCTGCTTCGATAGATTGATCGGCGCCCATTACTAGCACAACAGCATCTGCCGAGGCTGCTAGTTTCTTAGCATCATCTACTTGGGCAGTGCCACATCCCACATTGGCACAGCCAGGGAGATAGGTGGTTGCAACTGATGCTGTGAGGCCTTGCAGTGGAGTTGTGTACTTGCAGGGTGTGCCTGCAACATTACCCAAAATTGATTAGGAAGTAGTGCTTTTGTTGTTTCTAAAAATTAAAAATAAATTCAAATTTTGTTTTAAAACTGAGTCATTGGGAATTGGGCTGTTAACAGATCGGATTTGATTCAAATTTGATCTGAAAATTTTGAATCCGTTAACGAATACACAATCTGATAATTCAAATTATTGTCGATCCGATCTGATCCCATTATCAATCTACTCTTATTCTCATGCTTCAATTTTTATCTGTATATATAGGGTTATTACACTTCAAAAATAATGACAACTACCAAAAAATTAAGAAAGTGAAATTCAAATTAAAAAAAAGTATTATAATAAAGATTTTAAGAACACACATTAAGAGGCTTAAAAAATTGTACATTTTGCATAAAAGTGAGTGACTTAAAAAATGTACCCGTTAACAAGATCCTTATGATAAATAGGGACGGGCTAGTTTGACCCAGATTTCATATTATTTTGTAAGCAGATTGAATAGGCATTATGAATTCAGTCTAAATCCATTCGTATTAAAGTTTTTATAAGCAGATTAGGTTCAGATTATGTCGAATCCAACCCAAATCCAATAAGTTGACAGGCCTACATCGAATGATTTAGTTAGTTTTTTTTGTCATGTTAAAATACCTTCATAGTTGCCAATCATGGTTTTTGTTACATTGCCATTGGGTCCGATAACCGCTAACGACTTGATGGCAGTGGGGGATAGGGGAAGTGATCCGGCAGTGTTCTTAAGCAGCACGATACCCTGCCTCGCCGCCTCACGGGCCATCTCCTGGTTCTCCGGCGTGCACACGTCTTTTGGGCCAAGCTGCCCATAGAGTTGCTTGCTTGGATCACCATCAAAGAAGCCAAGTCTCATTAGTGTTGCAAAATTGTTTGAGACAGCATTGTCAACGGCAGACTCATTCACTAGCCCTGCTTTCACTGCAGCTTCAGTGTGTTTGGCCATGAAAGATCCACAATTGAGGTCCAGCCCTGTTGAATCAAGTTACTCAGTAAATGACCATTTTGCCCTTGCTTAGCCTTGTTTGTTTTCCAAAAAAATAAAAATTAAAAAACCTCACCTACGATAACAAAAATAAATGAATGAACTATTAAAAAGTGTGAAATCACATTTCTCTAGATCAAAAGTTAACAGATTTGGATTGAAGTCTTGTGTGAATTATTTGTTCAACATCGACATCGACGGTTTAGTAACGTTTATATTTACAAAAGTTATATATTTTTACAAAAAAAATTTAAAAAATATAAATAAAAAACTCATTTGGTGGCTATTTTTGTTTCTTAAAAATTGTAAAGAATTTATAAATTTACTAAATTATTTCAACCAAAAAAATGTTTTATTCATTTGTTTTAATTAAAAACAAGTTTTCATTCCTTCCTCTCTCACCCTCGCCCACCACACACTGCCCATCACCACTGCTGGCCACCACTCATTGCCTATCACTACCATCAGCCACACCCTACCTTTGGCCTTTGAAAGACATCCCCCAACCACCTCCACTAGTAACTTCCGCCAGACATCACCTCCAACCGACATCAACTTCCTTCAACCACCAGCTTCCTCGACAACCACCCCTTCTCACTCATCTTCAAATTTTAGTTTTTATTTTACTTTAAAAACAAATCTATGTGCCAATCATGCTTTTTTATTTTGTTTATACTAAAAATAAACACAACTATGTTTAATATTTTTTATAAATAAAACCAGTAAATTGTTACCAAATGGCGTGCTGGATGGGTCAAAAAGGCACATTATCCCTATAGTTAACTAACCTAACTAATCCAATCTAATCAATATAAAATTATGTATCTGATTGCCCAAATCAAGGTTGAAGATCTAGTCACCTGCCAATAAAGCCTTGGCTGCGGCCTCCTCAGGTGTCTTGGTGTAATGTTGTGAATTATAAAATGTATCGACAGAATCACAATCCGAAACAATGTATCTGCAGCATCCAAAATCAATTCACGAAAACACAAAAACCGGTGAATTTCACAATTCGAATGATGATCAATGTTTAGTAAAAATCATGAAGATTATGTGAAAAATACCCATTTAGTTTCCATTGGCCACGAACCACCCCTTTGAGGAGGTCCGGATCGGCACAAGTTGGCTTGCCATTGACTTGGTTGTAGGAACACATGACACTTGCAACATTCCCATCAAGAACACAGCTCTTGAATGGGGGCTGAAATGTGTCATCCATATCTTGCTGTGTCACCTAACTCACCACAACACAAACAGTGAAATTTCTCAAAATCAAAAAAAAAAAAATAAAAAGATTGAAGAATTTGACATAGGGAATTAAATTTTCCTCAACTTACAATCGCGTTGAAATGGAAGCGATCAAAGTTTTTCCAATTATCGAGATCGTATGCCGTGTAGTGTTTGCAGCAGGCGGCGACCTTGAGGCGGTCTTTATCGCCATCATCCCTTTGTTGTAAACCTCTGACATATGCCGACCCATATTTGCTAGTGAGAAGAGGGTCTTCTCCGGGAGTTTCTTGCGCTCGTCCCCATCTAGGGTCCCGAACTATGTTGATATTAGGCGACCAAAATGTCAACCCTGCTAAACCAACATTGTACATTGCTCTGGCTTCCGTTGAGACGGCCTACATACATAAACGTTAATCTTTTTAAGGTCTTAGAAGCAAAAAAATCGATCGTTCTTAGCCCAATTCACTTCCATTTGGGGGACATTCAATAAAATTGAATACACTTAACATATGTTCAACATTTCGATTTTTGCTAGGGTTTTGCTAACGATGCTACTGGCCGATCACAACCCTTAATCCTACAGCTATGGGGTCCTCACATTGTCAGACTTTTTGCGTCCTTATGCCATTGGAAGTCTAGTGTACACATTTTATTGCATAAATTAACACTAAAGTTTCTGAGCAACCAAACAAGCACCCCACAAGTTCTCTCTCTCTCTCTCTCTCTCTCTCTCCAATTTGAAAGCTGGAATCATCTTTAAGTACCAATACAGCCCATCATATACACCAACTTTAGTTCACCAGTCATACTCAGATATCCACAAGATGTCAAAAGCGAAAGGAAACTGCATGGAAAATAGAAGGCCAGAGTAACTATGGCTCCACCTACTTTTTAAAGAAACCAACCATACAATTTCCATATCTCATAAACATTTATTGCAAAACTTAAATGTGAAAGTCCTTTACAGATACTTCTTATGTACCCACCATCATCATTGTAGCGTTTTCAAGACGACAAGCTCGAATTCATCAAAATTAATTTTTTTTTTTTAAAAAAAGAATGTAACACAACTTGCAAAACCAATGATTATGAAAAAGAAAGGTTAAGAGAAAAAAATATATAGTCGATGGCGACTTACGTGTAGATTATAATTAGCTTAATTGCGTTGTTGTCACGGAACCATTTATGAAGAGAACGCCACTGATTTTTAACACATTCGACAAAATCTCAATGTTCATGTAGGAATATCCAAGAAATTATTTTTATCAAAAATTGTAAAAATGTTTTAACAAAACAATTTACTACAAAATTGGTAGTTGTTGAATCTTGGTCAGATAATCTAATTTGAACCCTTAAAACTTGGAACAGAACAACAAACTAATATACTCCAAATCCAACTGAAAAAACTGCGATTAATTACCTCAATCAACGTGTAAATTTTAATATGATTTGAAAAGGGAAAGGGAAAAAGTAAATGTCAATAAAATATACTTATATTTCACTTAATTTCACACGCATTTTCCCTTTCCATTTTCAAATCTCTTCTCAAATCTCCCAACCAAACCCAGCGTAATTAAAAAATTAAGAAAAGAAAAACAGATTTTTATCCTATTCCAATCACATCTATTTGTGATATATTATTGGGGTGAATAATATCCAAAATTAATTACGAAATTGAAATGGTGAATCTAATCCATTATTGAATTCAAATCCAGATACTCAGACGGAGAGAGACAGACAGACAGAAAGAAAGAGACGTTGCTCTTTCAACCAATCCAAAATTGTTGCATGAAATGAGATACCCTTTTCCAGAAGTAACTCTTAAAATGACAAAACACAAAAAATCACAAAATGAAAGAGAGAGAGAGAAGAGATGTTGATATTCAACCCAATCCAAAATTGTTACAAGAAATGAGAAACCCATTTCCAGAAGAAAAAAAAAAAAAAATTTAAATGGAAATAAATCCCAAATCAATCACAAAATGAAAATGTGAATCAAACCCAACAATGAACTCAAATCCACATACTCAAAAATGTGTGTGTGTGGGAGAGAGAGAAGGCTGTAGATCTCTCAACCCAATCCAAAATTGTTACATGAAATGAGATACCCATTTCGAGAACAACTCTTCAAATGAAAAAACAAAAACCAAATCAATCACAAAACGAAAAATGTGAATCAAACCCAACAATCAATTATAATCTACATACCAAATGTGTAATCAATCCAAAATCATTGCTTAAAATGAAATATCATTAATTTTCAAGACCAAAATAAAATACAGATTAATCATATATATATATACCTTTCCAATGGCTTGAAACAGAGTGACATTGAAAGAAGCTGCAGTGAGGATAACCTGAGGGAAGCTGGTAGCGCCAGGGACTAAACTAGAAAAATGAGTCCCTGGACCGACATACGAGACTCCATGCAAAGCCTCCGACCACCACTCATACTTTGGTATTCCTAGCCTACTCACACTCGCAGCACCACTAATCAAGAACCCAATTTTCTCTTGCAATGTCAGCCTCTTCACCAGGTCATCCACCCTCGCTGCCACAGCCGCCGATGTATCGCAGAAAGTCAGGTTAGCCAACGATGGGTTTTTCGACACGTCGCAGGCGAAAACAGCCTGTGTTTGGGCTAAAACATGGGTTGAGCTGAAACAGAGGAGGAGGAGGAGGAGGAAGAAGAGAATGAAAACAGAGTGGTTTGGGTGTTTTGCTCTGTTTTGAACAGAGGTAGAGGCCATATTGGCTTTTGGAAAAGATGGTGGGTAGTGAGGGAATGCGCGTTATCATGTAAGATTGTTTTGTTTTATAGTAGATGCATAGAGGAATAATTCGACTAATGGGTGTGAAACTAACAAAATGTTGAGATCCAATGAGAGGGGTTGTGTGATTTTGTTATGATTTGTAATTACTCTTATGATTTTTAAAAAGAAAGTATGTTTAATTATTTTAAAATTTAAATTTGTGTGTCATTATATATGAAAGTAATTCACTAAAATCTAATTATAATCATAAAAAAAACTCTAATTATTCTATAATTTATTATTTTTAAATATACATACAGTATTTTTTTCCATTTCAATATATAAATTATGTACCATTAAATATAATAAACCATTCAATAGAATTTAAAATTTATAAAAACCTTTCAAATGGTCGCATTATGTATACTATAACTAATATAGAAACATTTTTTAAAATTTATGATGATTTTCTTTTCAAAATTCAATATGGTAAGCTTTCAAAATTACATTTTAAAAAATCAAAATTATTTTTATTTTTATTTTTATTTTTATTTATTTCCAAACCCACATACCAAATTTCTTGATTAGTTTTTATTTATTTCTAAAAATTTTAAAAAAAAGTTCTATTCAATAACACTTTTTCAACAATAAAAATGTAATTATCTAATGATTTGTGAAATTTAAAAGGAAAATATACTAACCTATTTCAAAATTCAAAAATGTGTGATCTAACCATTAAAAAACAAATCTAATTTTCTCATAATTTATGACTTTTAAAAAGAAAGAATACTAAATCAATTTTAAAATTTTAAAATTGTGTATCACAAATTATGGGAAATAATTACATCTCTCATACATCTTCTCTCTTGCACTCATTGGATTCAAGTCAAATTAGAGCTGTTTATCAAGTGTTGTAACTATTTGTAATAAGAGCAATTGTGAAGAATTTAATTGATAATTTTTTTCACTGTAAGTTTAAGCTTTTTTATAAGATCAATTCTAATCTTTAGTCTCCCACATTCTTATTTCTATTATGCATCTAACAATAATGTTAATTTCTAAAAATTTATTGCATGCTTATTTAATCTAAGTGTATTTTTATAAAATAAATCTCCAATCTCTTTGGTTGTGGTTCAATGATTTAAAATTGGGTGAATTACAGTAATAGTCCCTATAGTTTGGGGCTTGTGTCACTTTGATCCCTGACTTTTCAATTGTGACACATTTGACCCTGAATTTTGAATCTTGTTCCAAATAAGAACAATTGAAAATATCATTAGATTTTTCAAGGGCAAAATCGTCAATTTGATAAAATATAAACTAATTTGACAAAAATAAATGTCAAACAAATATTTTTGAATTTTTAAAAATTATTTCTACCCACTAAAAATAAAATTATGTAAAATTGATAAATCTTTTAGACATTTAATTTTTTTTTACCAAATTAATTTTTATTATGTGTTTGGATGATGATCATGTAAAATTAATTTTTAAAAATTAATCATGTAATTTTTATTAATTTTTTCAATTTTACATAATTTTATCATTGGTGGATAAAAATAATTTTTTAAAAATCAAAAATATTTGTTTGACATTTATTTTTGTCAAATTAGTTTATATTTTATTAAATTGATGATTTTACCCTTGAAATTAAACAATGGCATATTCAATTGTCCTTATTTGAAACAAGATTCAAAATTCAAGATCAAATGTGTCACTATTGAAAAGTCAGGAACCAAAGTGACACAAGTCTCAAACTATGGGGACTGTTAGTGTAATTTGCCCTTTAAAATTTATATTCATCAGGTAAATAAATATGAATGATGGAAGCTATTGAGAAGATATGGATACTTATTTGTAATATGGCCACTAACAAATTTTAATTGTAAGTTTTTTGGTTTTTGTTTTTTTTTCCTTCTTGTAGAGGATACAAATAATTATAATATTACTTATGCATTTAGGTATTGTAATTTTCATAATTTCATGTTTCAAAATTTCTATAAGGTTTACCTTTTCTCTTCTTTTTTTTTTTTTGGGGTATATCCAAAATTTAGAGCTTATGTTACATAAACTTAATAATCACTGTGAACATGGTGCACTAACATGTAAATAGTTTTTCTAAATAAATATTTGTCAAAATTTTAAATAAGAAAACTCTCCTTAAAAAATAAGTTGATGATTATCGTAAATATAATTATTGCATGGGAACTAATTAATGCTCTTTTTAGATTTGAATTAATGTTAAATTAATTTTATTTTATATTATAAACAAAGTTTTTTTATAACTTAATTTAAAAATTAATTTGTAATTATTTATTTTAACCCGTGCATAACACGGGTATTATGCTATTAAAATTGGGATTTGAAAAATATTTTTGAACTCCGAATTTTGTGTTTTAGATTTTTTAATTAAAAAATTGGAGAAAATATTTTATCTAACAAGTTTCCCACATGACCAAGATTTGCTTATTGATTGTCGTGGGATAAAAATTGAGAACTCAAGAAGTGTTTTTGTGCTCCCTCTTTAAAGATAGGCGTTGTTGGTAACATAATTTTTTTAGTCTAAAAGTCAAAAAATTATTAAAAAAAATTAATGACTTATTAAAAAATTAAAGATTCTCTTTTCTTTTTATTTTTTACATATCTTTTTTTAAAAAATAAAAAATCATTCCAAATATATTAATTTTTTTTATCTCATATTTTAATCAAAAAATTAAAAAAATTACTAAAATAACATGTTTTCAAACGAGGCCACATCAAACTCCTATATTATTTTGTAACACAGATCAATCAAGAGTAATTCTCGTCAATTTTATTACATGACATATTAAAAAAACACATAAAAAATATATTGTGTGATCGAAGTTTATTTTAAATATTATGTTATGGAGGCTACACTTGAAAATAGTAAAATTTCAACCATTCAACACCTTGTATTTTGTTTGGTACAATCAGCATTATTGTATTGAAAATAGAATATTTTCTCGAAGGAGAGGAGAGAGAAGGAGTGGGAGTGGGAGGGGAGTTTGAAAAACATGTGTTGTTTTATAGCAACCCGTGATGAATTACTCTAATGATAGACTGGGTAGCTATGAATTGTATTTTGTTTATATTATAGACGCTTTTCCCTATCTCTCTCTCTCTCTCTCTCTCTATATGAAGAAAGAATTTGGAGGAGAGATTATACACGGAGTCCGTGAAAGATTTTCTATTTCATTGGCCGTGAGAGAGAGTTCTGAATTATATGAGTTTTTTGTTTTTTGGTTTGGAGGTATGTTTCCTGTACTGGCCCTACTCACTCGAAATACTATCACAAGCAGGTCAGAAGTCCACTTGACTCTCTGTCATTTTTTAGTATACATGATAGGGATAATGTGATATAAAATTCTATATAGAATGAGATGGTATTTTATAGTTCTTTTATTTTTAATCAAAATATTTATTATTATGCCATATAAATATAAGGATGCCGGTATTACATCATTCTCAATGCATTTTATGTATACAGATTCTGTTTGCAAATCACTTTCCATATGACAGATATAAAAATGAAGAATTTTTACAAAAAATTTATACAAAATGAGGTGATAAATGTATGTCCATTTATTTCAAACTAAAATGCCCATTAAATTGACTTACAATTTCCATACTGGCATATAATTTTTCTGAATTTTTTTATATGAATTTTTAGTTTACACATAAGGATTGGACCCTAGTCTAACCCACTATGGGCCATTTCGGATCTATCTCGATGATTCAAATCGTTTATTTTGTATGACTCTTTAAAGAAATCATGTATGCCAAAGTTAATTATTTTTTAGACAAATAAATATGATCAAGTGACTCTCAATGTCCGATCGATCTGAGTTTTAGTATGTATGATCTTGTCGAAAGGTCTTCTAAAATAAACAATTTCAATTATTAGGATGTGCTCGAAATGTGCATACAGTGGACCTGACTGGACTATCCAGTTAGATATTCCAACTGCAAATAATTGAGTCCTTTTTTGTATATGTATACCCAGTTAGCGAGTGAGTGAGTGATGAGAGATTATTTGGTGGTATTGGAGTTAGAGGCGGGCGCGGGTCGATTGCGACTACGGAGCCTCCAATCTGCCATCCGTCCGCCAGATTGGCGGATTGGAGAAAATCAATCCGCATCCGTTCGCCAATCCGGCAGATGTGGATTGAGCGGATTGGTGGTTTGGTAGATGGATACGAATCGGTTTGGCGGTTTAAATTTTATAAATTTTTAACATAATTCAACTTGTGCACTTCCTCAAAAAAAAAAAAAAAGTATTACAGTCAATGACTTAAAAAAATATTACAATCACTGCATGCCTCATCCAAAGCAAGAAAGTTTGAAACTTTAGAATATCACAATCACTATATGCCTCATCCACATACTACAATCACAGCATGCCTCATCCACATAAAGTATTACAGTTTGTGGTTCTTAAAATATAAAAACAATTCAAACCACCAAAATCATGAACATAGCAGTAATAGAGATTGTATGTCTCTGTATTGTTACATCTATATCTGTTTTTAAAAACAAAAACTAACCAGCATATATCATATTTTCTATTTATTATTTTTAGAGATAAATTTAAAAACCAAAAAATATAGATAAATAATACGTTTATTTTTTTCAATTCAAAAAAGATATTCAAGTTGAAAACTTTTTTCAACAGAATATTTAAACTATTTTTTAATTGAAAACACAAACAGAATATTTAAACAAATTGAAAACACAAAATCTTATAAATTACAAAGGGTGCTCGCAGTTTTGCAGTTCGGTTGGGCCAAAGAAATCTCAAATTCGCCATCTGTTCGCCAGATTGGCGGATTGGAGAGAATCAATCTGTAACCGTCCGCTTGTTATCACGCATCCGTCCAAAATACGACGGATCAGTTCGGTTCGGTCAGTTTTGACGGATCGATATATCCGCTGCTCACCCCTAATTGGAGTAATACTTCACATCATTTATCAGTTGATATTTGTGAAATTATCTTCTAAAAATGTATCAAAAACACTAAATTCTATAATTTAACTAACAAATATCATATTACAGCATCGCATTGACACTAAATAATTTTGAGAAAATTACCATTCAAGAGGGATTTTTAAAAATTATAACACATTTGTAAAAAGAACTATAATTATAATTATTAATAATTATAATATTTACCATGTTTTTTAAAATAATTTTTCTCGCCAAATAATTTTTCGTGAGTGAGGTTAGTTTTCTTGGGAATGTTAGATAAATCTGTCACTCCGGGAAAGGTAAATGCGGCAGCCATTTCGGCTTCCCACCAAAATGATAGGATTTAGATCTAAATGATTCGGTTTTAGTAATTAATGTTCTAGATTTAAAGTTAAAAGTACAATATTTATTTACAGAAAAATAATTCATTCACATAAATTTTTCATCAGAAATCTCTTCCAACGTAACAATAAAAAGGTAAATTAATAATTTACACTCTTACACTTATCTCTTTTCTCAAAACTTTTCCATTAATCTTATCACATCAATTTAAAAGTTTGTGAGGAAAAAATTATGTAAATATAACATTATTGTATTTTAAGTTGTGAAAATATGTAATTTTTTAATATCACTTTATTTTAATTTAAATTTGAATAGTTAGATTATGATTTTCAAAGAATGCATTACTTTTACCTCCTTTTGCCCCTCTCAATAAGGGGACATTTATATAATTTTTAAAGCCTATATATTACTATATTCGTTAAGATAAAGCCACCTAGCAAATGATTCTAAAAAAATTAAGAGTTACTTATCAGTGGAGCAGGGGAATTTTTTTTACAAACCAATAAAAAAAAATATAGCATTTTATTAATTATTAAAGTGTATAAACTTTGGGTCTGGACTGTCTCCAGTCCAAATCTGGAACAGTCCAGTCCAGTCCGGCCCATTGTGCCTATTTTTGGGCCCCTTTTCGATAATCCAAACCGTTCATATTTTAGGATTCGTTGAGTATATTATCCCTGTAAAAAATCACGTCGATCAGATAACAGATACTATGTATTCGGATTACTTTTGTTTGGAAAAAAATGGACGGTTAGAAATTAACGGTTTATAAAAAAGTGATCCGAATACATAGTATCTGTTATCCGATCGACGTGATTTTTTACAGGGATAATGTACTCAACGAACCCTAAAATATGAACGGTTTGGATTATCGAAAAGGGGCCCAAAAATAGGCCCAATGGGCCGGACTGGACCCTCCAGTCCAGATCTAGACTGGAGGCAAGCCACTGCCATAAACTTTAATACTAATATGTATTTTTTTTTTTTTTTTTGTGACACCACTGCTATTATTTCTCCAAAAAATTAAGGGAGAGGTTTCTCTTCAATCTATAGAGCATGCTATTGGGCCCGTGGAGCTCACTATGGGTCCCGTTTCGATAATCTGAATTGTTCAATGTGTAGAACTCGTCGAGTACTGCATGCCTGCAAAAAATCACGTTGATCGATATTGGTAGCCTCTTGATCAGAATACATTTTTGTTAACAATTTATTTTTAAAGTCATATTTATCATTGACAAAAATGTATTTCGATTAAGGAGCTACCGATATTCGATTAACATGTTTTTTTGCAGGTATGAAATACTCGATGAATTTTATACATTGAACAGTTCAGATTATCGAAACGGGACCTGTGATGAATCCTACAAGCCTAACTATATGCTCCAATCTTTTGTGTAGATTGGAGAGAAGCCTTTCTCAAAAAATAAATTAAAACCACTCCCCCATATGAAAGATAGCAAGATTCATAATGATATGGCTTTGATTTTTTTAACACACCTTACATTTGTTGGTTTATTTTCATTTTTATTTTATTTTTTTGGAAGGGAGGGGGGGGGTTGGGCATGGTTCAATAATTGCTCAAATTTTAAGACATTTGGATTTAGATATCAAAATAAATTTTGAGAATTAGGCCTTTCGGCACCTTTATGAACAGTTAAATTGTAAATTCAGTTGAATATTAAATAATAATATAATGTTGAAAAATAAACAAAAGTTCCCAAAAAAAACAAAAAAGAGAGAGAAATTTCATATTCATGAGTCAATTGAAGTATGATGATGTTGCTGATCCATGGAAGGGCGAGTCGGATCGACTCACGCTTCTAACACCTTTCACCGGTCTCAGAGCTCGCCGATGGTGCCTGCAAAAAGGTCCAACGGGGAAAGGGAGTCCTCCAGCGGACCCTTCGACGATCAAATTAGAAAAGAGGAGATTGACTGTGTAGAAAGAGAGAGAGAGTGAAAGAGAGAAGAAGAATGGAGAACTTAACCTTTAATGTGTCATGGAAGCCTCCTTATATCCTTTGTTCATCATTTCCTTGTCTACTTTGACCTGTCGTGTTGGCCGAAAGTCTATACTCTAGCTTGCATTGTTCACGGTGAGGCTGCCTGTTCAGATGTGAAGGGGTTATCGCATTTAATGTTGTAAGAACCTCATTAATGGCTGATGTGTGGTGCAATAACTCTGTAGGATGTTTGTCTGCTTACGTGGCTGATTCCCTGCTTGACAAGTGTTTAGATGTCATTGGCTCTTGGTTCAACATTGGGTTCTCAAGGGTGTTGGACTTTAGTACTTGAACCGTGAATTGGGCTCTAAGTGGTGGGCCAAAACCTTTTGTGGGCCCACCGATGTCAGTAGTCCCCTATTCCCAAGTGCAACTTTAGTCCAACGAAGGGAATAAAAAAGAATATGCGAAGTGTGTGGGGCCGAGCGAGAGACCCAACTGTGAGGAGGGCCGACCGCAAATGGGGGCCAAGCGAGAAGACCGATCGAGAGGAGAGTCGACTGCAAAAAGGGATCAAGTGCAAAGACCGACCAAGAGGAGGGTCGACCGTGAAGGGAGGCCGAGCGAAAAGACCGACCGAGAGGAAAGCTGACCGTAAAAGAGGGATCGAGCGCAAAGACCGACCGAAAGGAGGGTTGATCGCAAAGATCGACCGAGAGGATGGCCGACCTCGATGGGGGGCCAAACGAGAGGTGGCGGGGGGGGTGCGGGGCTCGAGGAGCGATGAGGCACATGATGATGTGAAGTGGAATAGATGGGGAAGGGAAAAAGGGTGAAAAATCGTGGTTGTACACGTGGTATGATCTAAACCAATGGTGAGGGAGGTGATGTGTTAGTAGGAAGCAAAAGGTTAAGACTAGGATAGGACGTGGAAAAGGCGGAGGTTGTAACTTTTGAAATTTTCAAACTGGCAAAATTTAGCCTTGATCCTTGGAAATAGGCAAACCGTGGGCATTTGGAGTTATCCATTTTACATATCTCATTGCGAGAAACCAATACATCCCAGACCTGACCTCATGCGTTTCGTGTGACACTCCCCTCCAACAGTTTGTGAACTTTCTCGCGCCTACATCCGAAGCAATATATCAAAACGTAAAAGAGATGGCTCGAGACGAATCGCCAGCCATGAGGTTAGAGGCGTTAGGTGAAGACGATGCAGTGGAGTTGGCAGAACAATATAGGACGGAGAGGCGGGAGGAAAGAAGGGCGAAGCAAACGGTGCGACCTCGTCTGTCCATAATGATCGTGGCCGCTAGGCCGATTAGCCAAGTGGGACCTGACCACTGGCACACCAAGATTGACAAATCGACGTTTACAGCAAATGAGTTGGAGGAGGTGCGTAAGAAGTACCAGATTCTAACGGAGATAGAGTTGAAGTTGCCGACGTCTAAGGAGAGGGCATCGGATGCACGTCCGATAGAGTTTACGCTGTACAAAGAGGCATTGCGAGGGGGTTTGAGGTTGTCGCTCCCACAAATAGTGTTAGACGTACTGAATCGGTTGGAGGTGGTGCCAGTTCAGCTTATGCCCAACGCGTGGAAAATATTACTAGCCTGCGCGATTGCATGGCCACAGGCGACCAGGGGAGCAGCGATGACAGTGGACGAGTTCTTTTCTTGCTACAAGGCCTCTAGTCAACAAAAAACATGGGTGACCTTGCAGGTGGTGGCGGGTAGAAGATTAGTGGCAGGTTTGCCATCGTCGGTGAAAGGGTTGAGACCAAGGTGGTTTTACATATCAGCAAATGACGGGAGGGGGGTGCGCACAATGTGGAAAATTCCCATCAAGTCGGTAGAGCCAAGGCTGAAGGCAGAGGCAGAGAATAGGGTTAAACAGGTGAAGGAGTAGAGGGAGAAGGAGGGCGTGAAGTGGGATGACCTTATCCAGGCTTCAACCTATTTGCCTTAAGTCTGGGGCCACAGCTGACCGAGGAGGACCCTGCATAGGAAGAGTTTGCGGCGAGGAGGAAGATGTAGGAGACAGAGGATAAAAGGACATTCGCCAAGGCAGACAAGTATAAAGAATCACAGTTAGGCCGTACGCCTAAGCTGATCATGAAAGAGCGAGTCCGACCACGCCCTAAGCCTCTGGGAGATAAGGATCTGACCGATTTTGCACCATTGCCGCCTCTAGTGGATCCGCTGAAGAAGATGAGCAAAAAAGAGGTGGAGGCGGTGTTGATGAAAAAGAAGAAAATGAGGGCGGCTGTGGAGGAGAGTGAGGGGGGGCCAGTGTTGAAGAAAGTGAAGGAGGAGATGGCAGAGGTAGCCCCAAAAGTAGAGGTAGGGGAGACAAGGATGGGGATAGGAGAGGCCATAGGCCCAAGTGCCCAAGTCGTGAGTGAAGTAGCTGAGCCAAAGCAGTTGGCAGGAGGCGAGAGATTGGAAGAGCAATCGCCCAAGAGTGTGCCTGTACAAGAAGTGTCCCCTAGTCCTAGGGTAGGGAGGGGGCGAACGAGTAGAGTGGAGACGAGGGCGACATTGAAGACAGTCACGTATCATGTTCGTGCAGTGGCCAGTTGTTTGGCGGAAGAAGATGGCAAAGCTAAGGTCGTTGCAGACCGTCTCTTGGGGGTAGTGAAAGATGCGGCCATGTAGTCGGTGGTGCAATTTACAGAGGCCGACCTCCTGAGAGGGTTCTGTTTAGCACAGATAGAAGTGATGGCCCTAGCGGCGACCTTATTGAATAAGGCGGTGCGGGCGAAGATGGAGGTAGAGTCGCTGAAGACCTAGCTGGAAGGGGTAAAGGCTGAATTGCAAAATTTAAGGGTAGAGACAGCGAGCTGGAGGAAAGCCGCGCGCAGTGCCTGTGCAAAGGGCTTGGACTATGCACAAAGGGCAAAGAATATGGAAGTATTGGCGGTGGTGCAGAGCTACTTGGTAAAGTGCGCTGCCTCCGAGCTCACCATCACCAAATTGGAGCTGGAAGTGGTGCGCCACAAGGCAGTATCGCTGGAGTTTGAGCTGGCGGGCGAGCGAAGGAAGGTAGACGTGATCCAAGAAGCCTGCAACACTGCCAAGGAAAGGTTGGAAGAGGCCCTCTCCAACAACGAAGATCTGCGCGACCAGGCCCTAAAAGACAAGGAAGAAGCAGATGGGCGCATCGCGGAGTTGGAGAGAACACTAGGAAATGAGAGGACCAAAATGGCCTCTGAGAGGACGGCGTACCTAGACCTCTGCGTGGCGGCGGTGGAGCAGTTTAAAGGGTCTACCGAATTCTAGATGGCCATCGACGTAGTGGTCGCGAGGAGTTTGGCCAAGAAGGGTAAAGGGGTGCTGGGCCATCAGGAGTGGCTGCTTGAGGTTGGAGTGAAGAAGAAGTGATCCAAAGTTTTCAGCGGTCAGACTTCTACAAGCACGAGATGAGCCAGTACTGGGACAGCGGCTGGATGAACTTCAAGTATAATGTGCAAGAGCTGTTCCCAGATGTAGACTTCAGTCTGGTGAAAATAAGCGAGGATGACGTCGCCCAAACTCCCTTGGATGAGGGGTGGAAGAAGAAGATCTGGCGTCCAGCAAAGGGGAGTGAGGGTTGGGTGTTGTCTTGTTTTTTGGTTGTTTTGTTTTGTTTTGTTTTTTTTTTTTTTTTTTTGTGTTGTTTTGTAATGAAGTGAATGTGATTTCTGTAATAAAGTGTATAATGGTGCAAGTTGTTAATAAATAAAACTACCAGTTCTGTTATGCTTTGTTGTTGTTGTTGTTGTTGTTTGTTTGTTTGTTTTGTTTGTTTGTTTTTTTTTTTTTTTTTGTAAATGGTAAAATTGGACAAGTAATCTAACTTGTATGAATGGTAAAATTGGATAAAAAATATAGCTTAGGTAAAAATGACCTGGGATAAGAATGAACTGAGATTTAACTAAGTAGTGGAGCTATGTACAACTCAGTCTGGCTGGGTTGCCTTACTCAGACTGGCTGAGCTCTTCATGCTCAGTCTAGCTGAGACTTGGAGGGCTCAGTCGGGCTGAGGCTTGGCTTAACTCAATCTGGCTGAGTTCTTCATGCTCAGTCTGGCTGAGACTTGGAGGGCTCAGTCGGGCTGAGGTTTAGCTTAACTCAGTCTGACTGAGCTCTTCATGCTCAGTCTGGTTGAGACTTTGAGGGCTCAGTCGGGCTGAGGCTTGGCTTAACTTAGTTTGGTTGAGCTCTTCATGCTCAGTCTGGTTGAGACTTAGAGGGCTCAGTTGGACTGAGGATTGGCTTAACTCAGTCTGGCTGAGCTTTTCATGCTCAGTCTAGCTGAGACTTGGAGGGCTCAGTCTGATTGAGACTTAGTCTAAAACTTGTCATTAAAGCACGACACAGATAATGGAGATGTGAAATTGTTGTCATTAAGGCGCAGTCTGTCGATCACAAATTTGCATCGTGTATGGAAAGGGCAAAAATGAACAAGTGTTCAAATCGACAAAAGAGAACATACAATAATTGAATGATACAAAAACAGGAGATGCCATTTTACTGGAAATAACGCTTCAAGTGTTCGGCATTCCATGGATGAGGGAGGTCTCTGCCTTTCATATCTTAGAGGCGGTAAGTACTTGGGCGGGGCCTGGCCTTGACCACGTAAGGTCCTTCCCATTTGGCTACTAGCTTGCCCTCGGTCGGATTTTTAGTCGCAAGGGTTGCTTCGCGCAAGACGAGGTCTCCTAATGCGAACTCTCGAGGTCGGACTTTGCGGTTATAATGTGTTCTCATTCTCTGCTGATATGATGCCCGTCTGACAACAATTGCCTCTTAGAGCTCTTCAACTAGGTCCAGGTCAGCCCGACGTAACTCTTCGTTTAGTTCAAGATTCAGATGTAGGACCCGAGGGGTCGGTAGGCCGATTTCCACTGGGATGACTACCTCGATGCCATATGTTTGGCGAAAAAGGGTCTCTCTAGTGGGGGTTCGAACTGTCGTCCGATAAGTCCAGAGCACGTTTGGTAATTCCTCAGCCCAGAGTCCTTTGACGACTTCCAACTTAGTCTTGATGATCTTCAGAAGGGAGTGATTTGTGACTTCGACTTGCCCATTGGCTTGAGGATGGCCTGGGGAAGAGAAACATGGTCTAATGTTGAGCTCGTCACAGAATTTCCTGAACTTGGTATTGTCGAATTGTTTTTCATTGACCGAGATAATGGCATGGGGATACCAAATCGGCACACGATCGACTGCCAGATGAACCTGGTGGTGTTTCTCTCAATAATTGTAGCAAGGGGTTCTGCTTCCACCCATTTGGTGAAGTAGTCAATGGCAACCACAGTGAACTTGGTTTGGCCCCTGCTAGTGGGCAAAGGACTGACTAAGGCCCCGTTTGAGAATAGGCTAATTTAGTAACTTTTTGGCTATTTGACTAAAATATGAGCTAAAAAAAACTAGTATGTTTGGGATGACTTTTTGACTTTTTACGAAAAGATGTGCAAAAAGTAGAGAGAAAAGAGAATCTTTGACTTTTTGGTATGGGTTGTTGGCTTTCTGGCTAATTTAGGCCCCGTTTGGGAACCTTCCATTTTAGCCAAAAAGCCAAAAAGTTACTAAATTAGCCAAAAAGTCAACAACCCATACCAAAAAGTCAAAGATTCTCTTTTCTCTCTACTTTTTGCACATATTTTCGTAAAAAGTCAAAAAGTCATCCCAAACATACTAGTTTTTTTTAGCTCATATTTTAGCCAATTAGCCAAAAAGTTATTAAATTAGCCTGTTCCCAAACGAGGCCTTAGTAACTTTTTGGCTAAAATGGAGGGTTCCCAAACGAGGCCTAAGTCGATGCCCCACTTAGCGAAGGGGTAAAGACTGCTAAGTGTAATCAGTTCCATTGGTGGAGCATGGCGGATGTTAGCAAAGCGCTGGCATTTATCACACTTAAGCACAAATTCATTGGCATCTTGATTAAGCGTAGGCCAGAAGTAGCCGGTGTGGAGGATTTTATGGGCCAGAGATCTTCCACCTGAATGATTACCACGAATGCCCTCGTGTACTTTTCTCATCACATAGGTTGCTTGAGCAAGACTAAGACACCTGAGATATGGGTGTGAGAATCCCCGTTTGTATAATAGGCCGCTGATAAGGATATAATTGGACGACCGGACTCTGACTTTAGCGGCCTGCTATTTATCGTCCGGTAACTCCCCTCGTGTCAAAAACGGAATGATATCTTAAGCCCATGGGATAGGTTCGTTCTGGAGGAAATGGATCTCCTGTGGATTTGGCAAAGTCGCCAGATGGGTTAGGTATTCAATGCAGATGCCATGACTGAAGTCTGACTGGTCGGCTGAGGCTAACTGAGCCATTTCATCTGCCTTGGAATTTTCTGACTTAGGGATGTGTCTGATCTGGAAAGTATTGAAAAGGCAGACAAGAGGAAGGGCAATGTCCGTGTATGCTTGCATCGTTTCCTCCTTTGCATTGAACTCCCCAGTAATCTGTCCAACAATCAGTTAGGAATCACTGAATACTTGGATATGGCTTACACTAATGTCTCAGGCCAGTCGAAGACCTGCTATCAAGGCCTCATACTCGGCCTCATTATTGCTTGCATTGAACAGGAAACGGAGGGCACACTTGAAGTACTCACCCTCTGGAGTGGTAAGGATTAGACCGGCTCCACTACCCTCTTTGCAGGATGAGCCATCAACACTAAGGGTCCAGGAGTAGGGGTCTTCTGCATCAGTGGTGAAGTGTGCTGGTGGAGGAGGTACGTTCGAAGTGAGATTGGTGAACTCCAAGATAAAATCGGCGACAGCTTGGCCTTTGATCTCTGTTTGAGGTCGATAGGAGATTTTAAATTGACTTAGCTCGACGGACCATTGCATAAGTCTTTCTGACGATTCTGGTTGTTGCATGACCTTTTTCAGAGGTTGGTCAGTGAGAACTACTATGGAGTGAGCTTGGAAATAAGGTCGGAGGCGTCTGGAGGCTATGACCAAGGCGAGGGCCATTTTTTCTAATAGAGGGTAGTTTTGTTCTGCCCCCCTGAGGGCGCAGCTAATATAATAGTGTAGACGTCCCCGAACGCCCCGGGAGGGTTAAGTCCCGTTCTGTTCATATTGGGGTCACTACAATTCAAGGACTCAAATGTCACGGTTCTTAATCCTGAACCAAAGAGTCCAAATCCGGCAAATCGTTTTGAGAAAACTGATTTTTGAAAGAAGTGCCAAACATGGACTGCTTCGCCAGATAATAGAGTCGCCACCTAAATATTTTTAAAATGGGAAATTTAGGAAACCCTGACTCGGTGCCAAAGGCCACGTGTCCGTCATCACCAAAGTTGCCTCGGCTCGGGAACTTGGGTACGATTGGGGAAGGTCACTTCGTGAGCACCCCCGCTCGCCCGGTCAAAGACCGGCCTCTACTAACCATGATATCTGATTTTGAAAACATTGTATGCTCTTATTCCGGTTATTAGCCTAGGTTACTATGTGATGCTCGCAGCAAACAAGTATAGACTGGGCCGCCTGAATTGGAACAAAACATTTCATGTTTGTTTGTTTGAAAATGATTTGATGGTGCTACCCGCAGGTAGGCTAAGACGCGGATTTGCCACCCTCAGGTGGGCTTAGAAAACATGATTTTGCCACTATCTAGTGGGCTTAAAACAAACAGTTAATGAATTGCTCCAATTCAAGCAACACAGCCTCCACCCACAGGCATTCAAGGCAGTTATATCACATAAGCATCTAGCCTCATGGTAAGCATGCTATCATGGCAACACTCACACGCATGCAAGGATGCTAAAGCATAAAACTCACCGAGTACTCCAAGCCAAAACAGAAAACTGATTAGAAATCATGCATGATCCTAATTATACTGAATTGCCTAATGCAACACATGCAAAGATGCAAACTATAGTAGGCTCGGCTATTCTAAACATGGCATATGGAATGCTACAACTAACACGTATTCAATTTGGAATTGAAATACAATGCAGTTTGTATGATGCGCCGAGCCCGGTGCGTGCAAAACAGATGAATGATGCAACATGCTATCATACTGTATGCTAATCGAAATATGCCCTATATCTAACCATCGTAAGCGGATAAATAAAAGGGAGAAAGAAATGGGGGTTGGAAGACATACATCGCACACACCCACACTTATTACAGTTATGCCCTCGCGCAGAGGGTCCGAATAAATAATACAGTCCGAATAAAAGAATATTACAGTCCGAAATATACAGTCCATAATAATATACAAATTCCTAATTAATTGACAAATTAACTAATAAAGACTGTAAACTGGCATGCAAGCCAGGGGCTGCCTCGCTTCTGATGAATGATGTATGCTGGACTGTGTTGCGTGAAAATCCACTGGGATGCCCAATCTAGCCTCTGTTTGCAATATTTCTCGAAACGCGCGCCAAAACCCCGAAAAGTTTCTGATTCCTTATCTCGCTGCAACAGAGAGCAGGAAAAGGGCATAGCAATGTATTTCACAGATATATGCATGCCTCGATCCTCGTGTCACCAATCACGCATATCGATGCACGATGGCCGAGGAATCGGATTGTACAACTCAATATAGAATGAATGCACATGAATGCTACAATGAAAACCTAACTCCATCATGGGTTATCCGGAGTGTCGGTGACTTGGGAATTGAGACCCGTTCCGTCACTCGGAGTACGAAACGTGCCTCGTTTCCCGTGCCCGGGCTAACTCCTATCCCGAACACAATGCAATATGCATGGTATGCATGAAATGCAACTAAGATACAGCCTAACATGCTCAATGCTATGAAAATGAGACGTCTCGAAATGCGTGCACACGGGCACGCAAACCGAGAAAATACATGAATGCAATCTAAGATACAACCTGGTATGCACTATGCTGTGAAAATGAGATGAAAATGAGATGAAAACGAGATGAAAATGAGATGCCTCGAAAAGCGTGCACACGGGCGCGCAAACCGAGGCGATGATATGAAATGGAAAATCGGATAAAACCGAAGTGCCTCGAAATGCGTGCACACGGGCACGCAAACCGAGACGATGATGTGAAATACAAAATCGGATAAAACTGAAGTGTCTCGAAATGCGTGCACACGGGCACGCAGACCGAGACGATGATGCGAAATGCAAAATCGGATAAAATCGAAGTGTCTCGAAATGCGTGCACACGGGCACGCAAACCGAGACGATGATGTGAAATGCAAAATCGGATAAAACCGAAGTGTCTCGAAATGCGTGCACACGGGCACGCAGACCGAGACGATGATGTGAAATGCAAAATCGGATAAAACTGAAGTGTCTCGAAATGCGTGCACACGGACACGCAAACTGAGACGATGATGTGAAATGGAATGAAATGGCATACGGAATGTCACGATGGGCTTACACCAACATGGGAGAGCCTCAGCTCACTCGCATAGGAGGCCGTCGGATAAGAATGAAGTGCCTCAAAATGCGTGCCCACAGGCACGCAAACCGAGGCGATGCATACAGAATGCAAAATGTCATGGAAGTGATATGTAATGAGGTTAAAATGAGATGTCTCGAAGTGCGTGCCCGCGGGCACGCAAACCGAGAAAATGGCATACGGAATGCAATGATGCGAAAATGGCATACGGCATGCAGAATGGACTTATACCAACGTGAGAGGACCTCAGCCGCTCTCACACGGGAGGCCGTCGGATAAAAACGAAGTGCCTCGAAATGCGCGCACACAGGCGCGCAAACCGAGGCAATGCACTAAAGCATGAAATGGCATGAAAATGCAAATTAGGCTTACACTAACATGAGAGGGCCTCAGCCGCACTCACATAAGATGCCGTGAGACAAAAATGAAGTGCCTCGAAATGCGTGCACACAGGCGCGCAAACCGAGGCGATAGATAAAGGCATGAAAATGCAAATTGGGCTTACACTAACATGAGAGGGCCTCAGCCACACTCACATAAGATGCCGTGAGATGAAAAAGGGGTGCCTCAAAATGCGTGCACACGGGCACGCAAACCGAGGCGGTGACATACGCAATGCAAATGACATGGAAAATGCAAATTGGGCTTACACTAACATGAGAGGGTCTCAGCCGCACTCACATAAGCTGCCGTCGTGTAAAACAGAGGTGCCTCGAAGTGCGTACCCACAGGCACGCAAACCGAGGCGTGGCCCGAAGGTATGAAATAGCACGGGAAATGATATGCAAGCATGCAAACCAAATTTCAGCACCTAAATGAAGGGGAAAACAGTCCCGAAATGATACGAAATGACAACCAATGCATGAAATCATCCCGAAATGTGATTTTAAGTACCCGAAATGGCCTATAGCCATACTAAACATGTACAACATGATCATGACATGCAAACCAGTAGCAAGGCAGCCCCAAATATGGCATTTTTTCAGTACAAAGCAAGGCTAAACAACAACCACAAGTATGGTAAAATTAGCATGCAAAAACGGGGAAAAGAGGGGAATTACAAAGCAAGTAGTATATACAATGCTCAAACCAGAAAAAAAAGTTCGACAAAATTAAAGAGGGACCAAAAATATGCACATTTACAATAGATGAGATCCTCCAATTCAGTGTGTAGAGATGCTTAACATAGCATGCAAGAATGAGCCAATAAAGGGCTGCAACATGAGGTACCATAAGCAATGACCTAACAACTTTGGACCCTTAATAAAACATGAAGAGTGGGTCATTTCAAGACACTTTCTAAGCCTGATGAAGGCTCAAATCAGTGGCCAAATAAGCTCAAAAAGGCATTCAAGATGGGGCCAAAGAGAGGTATAAAGAGAGGTACAACATGGGGGCCTCAAACCAATTTGATCCCTTCTACAATGTTGTAGAGGGACCTAAAATAAACTCAATATCAGTTAATGTAATGCTCCAAAAATAAATGCATATAGGCTAAAAGTAGCATGCAAGTTTACGGTAAAATGGAGGAATTTCAAAGGAAGTTCATGCTAGAGCCACCAAACATAGTTGAGCCCTTCTTCAATATTGAAGAGGGGCTCAAAATAAGCCCACTCACAGTTAATTTCATGCTCGAAAACAGATCACTCATAATCCAAACAAAGCATGCAAAATATTGGCATATAAGAGGATATTGAAGGAAGACCAAGATAGAGGGCTCAAACAGGGTTGAGCCCTTAAACAAACATCAAGAATAGCTCAAAATAGGACCAATTTCAGTAGTGGTCAGAGCTCAAAACAGTGAGCAAAGAGGGTAAAGAATTGAAGGAAAATTATGCTAGAAAAAGGGAACTAGCAACTTACCCTTGAAGATCCAACTTTTGCTTCCTCTTGCCTTGATGAAAGTTGCTTCTAAGCCTCTGAGGAACCCTTCCTTGCTGCTGGAATGGAGGTGGTGAGGGTGGAGCTTGGAGTTGATGAAGTAATGGCCTAGAGACTTGAAGAACTTTGAGGGTTTTGGAGAGGAAAATGGAGGTTTTGGAAGATGAAGTCTTGAGGTCAAATGTTGTAACCTTAGCAAAGGAGGAGGCAAGCCCTTCAAATAGGGAAGAAAAGGTGTAAAAGGGGAGGGAATTGCATCCAAGCATTCCCTCCCAAAATATCCCCCGGATGCCCAGGGATATTTTGAAAAATATCCGGACAGCTGGAAAGGGCTGGAAAGCAGAAAGCTGGCCGGCCAGGTAAATTTCTGGGAGGTGGCCGGCCGGCCACCCCACCTGGTCGGCCAGCCACTCACCCTGGCCGGCCGGCCATGCCCAAAAATGAAGTTACAAATTGCTGGCCGACCACCATGCAATGGTGTCCTCCCAGATGTGTAGAACAAGGCTCCAAGGTCGGAAATTGGCAACACTGAAGCAGGAGCCACAACATAGAGCTTGAAGGAGGGGCTCAAAAATGAAACTTTGAATTGCTGGCCGACCATGCTCTTTTAGGGTCCTCCCATGTCCCCTGATCACAGATATGTAGCTTTGGTTGGAAGAAAATGGGCCTAGGGTGTTCAACATTAGCCCGGAAGTGAGCAAAACGGGCGCCGGAGGAGCGAAACTGGTTATCTGGGATAATTGCTGGCCTCCTACCCTCCAGTGATCTTCCTAATGTTGAAACAGAGGTACCTGCCAAAATTGAACAAAAACTAATGAGAAATGAACGCTCGGGGCCCAAACCGCGCAGTTCGGGGTCCCGAAAATGGGCTGTAGGCACCGGAAGTGGTGTTCAGCAGCGAAGTGGGTATCAGAGGCCCCAGTGTGCCCTGTTATGACAAAACAGAGGTACCTGCCAAAAATCGGAGAAAACCGATGCGAAATGACTGCTCGGGGGCCAAACCGCGAGGTTCGGGGCCCGAAAATCGGCTATAAGCACCGAAAGTGGCATACGGCCACGAAGTGGGCATCAGGGGCCCCAGTGTTCTTCATAATGATAAAACAGAGGCATCTGCCAAGAACCGGAGGAATCGGAGACAGTTGGGCGGTCCCGAACCGAGGCACACGGCCTGACGGCTCCGAAAACCGGGAACCGGGCTCCGAAATGGGCAAAATGGCCTACGGCCACGAAAAGTAGCCCGCGGCCACCGAGAAATAGTCTACAGGACTACTCCCTTCCCTCAGGAAAGAAAACAGAGAAAACCGAGTCTGGTTCGCAAACCGAGACAAGGCACAGAAGAGGATTCGGAAGTTCGGAGGCAGGGCGCACGGCCGCGACTCTGAGACTTCTGAATGAGCACAAAATGCAACATCACCGAGCGCTCAATCGGTGACGTCTGAGTCTTAAGGTCGGTCAAAAATGGGGTGTCTACAAATAGACTGGACGTTGTACTGAGCCGTCTTCCCGGATGAAGGCAGCACTGACCGCAGTGTTTGACACAGCTAAGTAGATGAAGAAGGTTTTGCCTGGCAGCACTTGAGAGAGGAGGGGAGGGTTAGCCATGCATTGCTTAAGTTGTTGGAAGGCCTCCTCAGATTCGGTGCTCCGTTCAAACGCCTATTGGAGGACTTTGAAAAATGGAAGACACTTGTCGGTTGCTTGGGAAATAAAGCGGTTGAGGGCGGCAACTCTGCTCGTGAGCCATTGAACCTCTTTGACCGTTCTGGGATACCGCATTTCTATCAGGGCCTTGATCTTTTTGGGGTTAGCCTCAATACATCGTTGGCTAACCATAAAGCCCAAGAACTTCCCAGATCCCACGCCGAAGGCACACTTCTCCGGATTCAGCTTTATCTGATATTTGTGTAAAGTTTCGAAGGTCTCTCACAGGTCTGCCAAGTGATCGGAGGAGAGTTTACTCTTGACTAGCATATCATCAACGTAGACTTCCATGTTCCGACCTATCTGGTGTTAAAAAACGACATTAACCAGGCGTTGGTAAGTTGCTCCGGCATTCTTCAAGCTGAATGGCATAACACGATAGTGATAAGTCCCTCTGTCGATGATGAAAGAGGTGTACTCCTGGTCGGTCGGGTGCACCAGGATTTGATTGTAGCCAGAGAAGGTATCCATGAAACTAAACATCTGATGTCCTGCAGTTACGTCGACTAACAGATCTATCCGGGGGAGGGGATAACTATCTTTGGGGCAAGCCCAATTGAGGTCGGAATAGTCGAGGCAGAGTCGTCATTCACAATTATTTTTACGGACCAAGACTACGTTGGACAGCCACCTGGGGTAATCCACGTTTTTAATGAACTGTGCCTTCAATAGTTTGTCCATCTCAAAGGGGATGAGGGTATTGCGTTCCGGGTGAAAAGTACGCTGCCTCTGTCGGAAAGGTCGGAAGTGGAGCTTAATACTGAGATGATGGGTGATGAAAGAGGGATCGATACCTGGCATGTTTGAATGGGTCCAAGCGAAGACATCGTTGTGCTCGGCTAAGAGAGCCGTGAGATCAGCCTTGGCCTGAGAGGACAGTTGGCTGCTAATCTTGGCTGTTTTGGCTGAATTGGTAAGATCGATAGGCACTTCGACAAGTTCCTCCACTGGTTTCCCTTTGACTAACTCTTCCTCGTCTCTGACGTCGAGACCTTCGATGATCATAGCCTTCTTCATTTTGACCTTCTTTAGTCAGGCGACGTAGCATTCTCTAGCCATCGTCTGCTCGCTCCTCACGTTACCGACCCCGAGGTCGGTCAAAAATTTCTTGGCTAGATGGTATGTGGAGGTGACAGCTTGGATTGCGTTGAGAGCCGTACGTCCGAGGATTATGTTATAAGCAGAAGGACAGTCGACGACGAGGAAAGTTAGTGGCTTGGTGGTCTACCGTGGATATTCTTCGATGGTGATGGGAAGATCGATGGAGCCTATGAAGGTCACTCAATCGCCAGTGAAGCCGACTAGCGAGGTTTGGAGAGAGGACAACTTTTCTTCTCTGACCTTGAGTTGGCGATAAGCGTTTAGGAAGATGATGTCTGAAGAGCTACCATTGTCGACAAGCACCTGTCTAACTTTGTAGTTGGATAGGAGAGCAGAGATGATGAGGGGGTTGTTGTGGAGGTAATGAATGCCTGTGTAGTCAGCCTTTGTAAAGGTGATAGGTTCAGACCATTGCTTGGGGTGTTTAAAGGGGCAATCCAATGTTGTGACTTCCTTATCGGAGCCTTGTCTAATTTTTTTGAGTTCGGCTCGCTGGGCCGAACCAGATGGCCCTCCGCATGCGAGCCCGCCAGCGATGAATCTAATCTCTCCGACCGGGGGGGCGGGATTGCCTTGTGCCCGGGGTTGTAGTGGGGGTTAATCATTGTCTCGCTTAGGTTGTGCGGGTTGTCAGGGGGGGTATGTCGACGGTGGTCCCCCGGCTGGTCGGTCCTTGGTCGTTGCTGGGGACGGGCTGCCGTGAACTGGCTAAGGCGCCCCTGGTGTATCAAATCCTCTACCTGGTCTTTAAGGTTAACACATTCCTCAGTGTTGTGGCCGTGGTCCTGATGGAAGCGACAGTACTTGGATTGATCTCGCCGATTGGAGGGAGATCGTGATGGTTGGGGCCATTTCAGGTTATAATCTCGTTGAATCTGATTCAAGATTTGTTCCATGGGGAAATTGTGACAACCCTCACCTCTGATTAGCGTTAATTTGTGATTAATCATGATAAGTAATTAATTAAGATGAAATCCTAAATTGATTACATGAGTGTGTTGTTTTAATTGTATTTCTATCTGTTTGTTACAGAACGATCTGTTTATGTTTTGATTTCAAATTGCGAATTGAAAGCCTTATCGGCGACCGATTCAAAAATTGACTTGATCTTTATACTAATTAGGAATTATAGAATTTTATGGTAGGTTTAATTAAAATTCAATTTGGGATAATTAATTTGGAATAAATAATGCTAAATTAATTGAATATAGGTTATTTACATTTTTGCCATTGAGTGGATTAATACAAGATCAACTCTTATTACACTTCATATATGTTTGACACATCATCTTTGGCCTCCTCCTTGTACACACACGTAAGAGAGGGTGACACTTGAGGGAAATTGAATTCAACAAGAGTTTTTGCTTGAAATTTAGAAGAATTGAAGGAAATTTTGAAGACTTGTCTACATTGCTCAAGGTTTTGGCTTAGGTGAAGTTTGATTGAGAAGCCTAGGTAAGAGCTCAACCTTTTAATCTTGTTATTGAGCCATCTAGAACTTGTATATAAATGAAATAGGTGAATTCATGGGTTAATTGAGCTAGAATTTAAGGAAGTCAAGTGAATTCATGCATGCATGTCCATATCATGGAATTTTGAAGTTGTTTTCATGAAATTCTTACATGCATGCCCATATTATTGTTATACTCTAGAATTTATCATGTTTTTTAGTTCAATCTTGCATTTGATCATGCTTTAGAGTTTTAGAGTTCATAAGAACTCATGCATGTAATGTTCTTGTAATGTTTATAAAGTTTTAATTGAAATTTGGTTCAATTGGTATACTTTGGGGCCTTGATTTTATGAAATAGTCTTTAAATCATGAGGTATTATGAGTTTCTAAGTACTTTCTAGAAAATTGGCCCAAAATGATGAGTTTTGAAATGTTTGATCCATGGTTTGAGCTTTGGGAGCAAATCTGGAAAACCCAGAATTTGGCTTCTTCGCTCGAGCGAAGGATTTCATGCTCAAGCGACTACCTTTGTTTTCAGACTTTCGCTCGAGCGACGGAATGCTGGCTTGAGTGTAAATTGCAAGCTCTCAGGTTTTTGCGTGTGCAGACGCACGCTCGAGCGTATACGCTCGAGCGACGAGACCTACGCTCGAGCAAGCATCGAGCGAGCATCGAGCGGAGAATTTCAGCAACCAGTACTTTTCACATTTTTGCAGATCGCTTGAGTGAGGGAGTCTACACTCGAGCGACCTCTCTCATTCGGTAAGCTCGCTCGAGCGAAGAAATCCATGCTCGAGCGAGACCCTTGTTTTCAGCAAGTTTTGAAAAATATTGTTAAGTACATTTTTGCATCATCATTCCATCCTAGGCATTCCTAGGCCATGTTGAAGGCATCATAATGAGGATAATGTTATAGAACCGCACCAAATCAAGTTAGGGGCTAGGTTATTAACCCCGAGTGGGTAATTTAGTGTGTGTTCGTTCTGTAACTGTGTAGGTTTGGCACCCAAGGACGCTGATTAGCCTGCCTATAGCCCAGTAATCTGTGAGTAACAATGTTGTAAAGCTATGTTCAATTATGATTATTTTCTAAATGATTAACTGTACTGCTTTCAGAAATGATACTGTTTACTGAATGAATGTTTGTCCTATTTTCTGAACTGTACTCGTGGCATCCTTGACAACTGATTGTTACTGTTATTGTTACTGTTACTGAGATCTCTGTCCGTTCCAATGTTTGGAACTACTACTGTTTACTGTTTTGATGGCCATCAACTAACTATTCGGTCTATTAAGACCTACTATACTGTTCTGCTATTGGATGTACCATGTATGACTGCTATGATTTCTAAATGACTGATATGGCATGAAATGTGAGTCACTGATTGAATAACTGATCTACTGATGCAAATGACTGTTTTAATTACTGAAAGGACATTCATTCTTGATCCCTTTACACATTTGTTATTTACTGGGCTTCAGCTCACTGTTTATATTTATATGTAAGTGGCCAAGCACCGGACCAGAGCTAGAAGCGTCGAGTTAAGCTCATGTTTTGTCAAGTCAACCGTTGTGCCTCACTTTGAGGTTCTGTGCCTGCTCTAGCTAAGGCTGTTTTGGGGCGTTTCAGATTTCCTTTTTTTTTTTTTTTGTCTCTGTTAATGTATCGAATGTTTAAGACTTGATTGTACAGTTATGGTAAAAGGATTAGGTCCCTAACCTGTATGCTATGTGTATCTGGTACGTGTATATGTATATGGCTATGAATGTGGTTATGTCCATAAAAGTTCTTTTCTACTCAGATTTTCACAGCTCATTGGACATCTTTTTATTACTTATTGGTTTCCGCCAACCCCTTTATATTGAATTATTGTCTTTACTGTTAAGCAGGCCTTTGGTAATCACGGATTGCTGGCCGGTTACGATACTAAACCTATAGAGGCAGGTTTGGGTCGTAACAGAAATTGAGAGGGGTGTATTGTTCGAACCGACCGGGCAATCGGGTAGGTGTTGGTCGGTCGGCTCGAGCAAGTCAGTCAGTATATTGAAGGGGTTGCTGTGTATATTGGGAGGATCTGGTTTCGGGTTCCTTTCTTTTGTCCTTAGGGATTGGATTTTTAGGTGTGGTATCTTGGCGGGCTGCCAAAGAGTCTTCGGCATTCATATATTTTTGGACTTTGGAAATGAGGGTAGCCATGGCAGTCGAAGGGTTTTTAGAAAGGGAGAAAAGAAAATCGGATGGTCGTAAACCGGCTATGAAGGCTGTGAGGATGACCTTGTTGTCATTTTCCGCCACCTGTAGAGCCTCGGTGTTGAAACGGGTGACAAAGTTGTGTAATGACTCCCCTTCCGTCTATCGGATGTTAAGCAATTGAGTTGCCGGGCACCGCTAGTGCTGAGCACCAATGAAATAGCTTAGGAAGGAATCACTTAGGTGTTAGAAAGTAGAGACAGAGTCCGACGGTAGTTGACTAAACCATAATCGAGCCGACCCCTTAAGCGTTACGGGGAAAGCCCGACACATGATCTCATCAGGAAAAACATGGAGGATCATGAGGGTCCTGTAGGTCTCCAAATGGTCAATCGGATCCGTTGTGCCTCAAAGGTGTCGATCGAGGGCATTTTGAACTTGGGGGGTTGGGGTTTATCTTTGATGGAGGCGACAAACGGGGAGTTGGCTGTTATAGAGGGTTTATTCTGTATGTTCTACATGACTCCTTGAAGCTGGAGTTTCATGGCTCGGAGTTCCGCATCCCAAATAGAAACATTGTCCCCTCCAGAGTGCAGTGGGGGCTGAACACTACTAGCCTCTCCTTCAGGGACAAGTGCTTGAAGTGATGGATGTTAACCTCGAGGTGGTGGGTTCATGTCTTGAGGTGGGGCTTGCAGACCCTCTAAGTTGGAAAGGTGGGTTTGTTGGAAAGGATGACTTGGGGTCTATTCTCGATTGGGAGGGATATCTTGTGGTGGTGGAGGAGGTATAGGGAGGTTTCGCTGGAGTAAAGCGTTGATCAAGGCTTGGTTTTGCTTGGCCAAGCGGTTGATGCTGTTGGTGAGCTCTGTGAAGTATTGAGGTGGGTTATTTGGGTTGGGAGGGTCGGCTTGGGGGTCGACGACATTGTGTTATGAAACCATGGATCTCGTTGTAACCATCCACCTCGATAGCAGGTAAGGAGAAATTATCGGGAACGGGTCTTCGGCAACAATGAGCACAACTGTTACTCGGAGTGGCGTTTCCCACAGACGGCGCCAACTGATGATGTTGCTAATCCAAGAGAGAGCGAGTCGGGTCGACCCACGCTTCCAACACCTTTCACCGATCTCGGAGCTCGCTGGTGGTGCCTACAAAATGGTCCAACGGGGAATGGGAGTCCCTCAGCGGACCCTCTGACGATCAAGTTAGAAAAGAAGAGATTTACTGTGTAGAAAGAGAAAGAGTGAGAGAGAGAAAAAGAATGGAGAACTTAACCTTTGATGTATCTTGGAAGCTACCTTATATCTTTTGTCCATCATTTTCTTGTCCACTCCGACCTGTCGTATTAGTCGAAAGTCTATATTCTAGCTTGCATTGTTCACGATGAGGCTGCTTGTTCCGACGTGAAGGGGTTATCGCATTTAATGCTGTAGGAGCCTCATTAATAGCTGATGTGTGGTGCAATAACTCTGTAGGATCTTTGTCTGCTTACGTAGTTGGTTCATTGTTTGACAAGTGTTTAGATGCCATTGGCTCCTGATTCAACGTTGGATTCTCAAGGGTGTTGGACTTTATTACTTGAATCGTGAATTGAGCTCTAAGTGGTGGACCAAAACCTTTTGTGGGCCCACCGATGTCAAAGTATATAAAAGCCCTACCATTAGTAAATTAACTAAAGGGTGTGTCACTTTTTAGTACTTATGTTTGGTTTTTTTTATAAAAAAAAATCTATTATTAGAGTGACATTATATTTTGAGAAACACGAACCAAGAACTAAGTACACCACCCTAATAAACAAAAAAATCTTAATTTTAATGTTTAAGATATATTTGATTGACATAATCACATAAGATTAGAGAAATTTTGGAGGTCCTATATCATATATGAGACTCATGTTTGTTTGATATTCTTTAATATATAGTTTGTTTTGATCGTGAGATTTGGATTGACAGTCCAACCATATAGTGTTCTACAAAGTGGTAGGATATTTGATATGGCACCTCCCATAATATTGGTAATTCCATGCCCTAATATTAATCATATCAGATTATTCCATTTTTACTAATTAAAAATAATATTTATAATCTATCTCATGATAACATATCTTATCTTAATCAATCATATTAATCTCATTATATATATAATCTCATGTAATATCTTAAATATTATACATTATTACCATCTATAATCCTCTCATGATATTATGAATCTCCATCACCCCTAAAATATAAAGCAAATGCAGAGCAAACTTTGATTGAAAGTGACGTTTGAACTAGAGCTTTTAAGTCCCGTTTGATTGGCCGCATGAGTCATAAGAGTGGCTTGTGTACGAGGTGGGGTTCACCTATAGAATGTTTGGTTAAAACTCATGAAAGGATCAATCCACTACAATGGCCGAACTAGCTCATCTGTTGAGGGCATGGAATTGAAGAACAATCCTATGGGATTGATGCTTGAGTAGCAAAACAAAATATAAATAAGAATAATGCTTGGGACCCCCTTTTGGGGGTCACCCCCTCACCCCCTTTGCCACGTGGCGGGTGGTGATTGGAGGAGCAGGAAAAAAAAGAAAAAGAAAAAAAAAAGGGGACCAATGAGAGAGAGAGGGGGTCAAAGGGGGTGGGGGAAAAGGGGGGATGACGTACAAACAAATCCTCTTTATTCTGTATCTCAAACTTAATACTATCATATTAGTAATCTGCTCACTCAATTTCATCATATTTATAATCTCATCTAATTTAATCTACCAAACAAATATGGCCTTTAACTAGTTGAAAGAGCCGAATATAACTCTCTTCTCTCTCCATAACTCACATATAACTCATCTTTGTTCCATTGTGACAGTGGACCTATTGCACTATCACAACTGCTAAATTATGTCTATATCATTAAAGTTGATTTTTAGTAATAATTTTAAAAACAAAAAAAATATAAATGATATATATTGTTTTTCCCTTAAAATTCGTACCAAAATTCTTGATCTACAGTTGAAATTAAAGGGGCGCTTTGGGAAGAAATTAAAAAAGTTAGTTTTTTGACTTTTTAATTTTTTTAGTCAAAAAAGCCATCTTTTTTGCCAAAAAAGCCACTAAAAAGGCCAAATCACTAAAAAGTCAACTTTTTACCAATTTCTCAAAACACCACTTTATATGTATAGATTATTTATAAATTATAGAGATTTGTCTCGTACTAGATAAGAGCAAGATGAGTGTTTCAATTTCTCTGAATCTACAAAACAAACAAGACCGTTAAAGGCTTTCAAAACTATTATTGGTTAGGAGAGCGTTCTAACGGTTAAGTCAGTACTCAATTAAGACAACTAAAAATATACTTCCCTCAACTTCTAAATAATCAACCTTTTTATCTTATTTAAATTATTTTTTCCTATTAAACTATAAGATAGTAAAAGTGCCAAGTCGAGCCATTTATTGAGTTGTTTAAGTTTAACTTAGAATTTTAATGAGTTTTAAAATGTGTTCGAATTTAATTTGTTTATATAACGATTCGATTTCGAACAAATTTTTAACGAGCTGAATACTAATCGAGCTTGAATAACTTAAATTTTATGTTTATAAACTTATTGAGCCGAGAATAAATTGTTTAAGTTTAATTTAAAATTTTATTTAAACTTGACTTATTCACATAATAATTTAATTACGAACAAGCCTTTTAATGAATTAAATACAAGTCCTTGATTAGTTTAACAATTTTAGCTGTGAGTAAAAGTTATATTAAATAATTTAACGCAGACTTTTAAAAATAAATAAATTATATAAACTGCACTAAACAATATCATAATCCAAAAAAATAAGGGAAAATTTCAGAGGATGTTTGAATTTTTTTTCCCTGATGAGTAATAAAGTTTATAATTTTTAATAATTAAAATGTTAATTTTTTCATAAAATTGAATTATTTTAGGAAGTACTATCTGATGTGTAATTTTTTCAAAAATTAACGAATCTAAATATTAAAATAATAGCAGTATTACATTCACATAATTTATTTTTCTCACAATCTCTCTAATGAAGTAATAAAACAAAATGCATGTAAGTAGAGTTTTGAAAGAATATTTGAATCAACAGTGTTACCCCTATACAATTTTATCTCTTATAACCTCCACAAATGAGTGGCAAATAAAATTTCAAAATTAACTCTCATTTCAATTAGTATAGAACTTGCATTATATCTTGTCATCTCATTTGTGAGGATTGTCGGAAAGAAAATTGTGTGAAAGAAATATTTTTCTTTTGAATATAGATTAATTTTTTAACGGTCGTGATTGGTAGCTCAAAAGCTACGGCTCGAAACGTTTTTTTTTTTTTTTTTTTCTTCTTTTTCTTATTTTCGACTTCACTTCTATCTTCTCTAATTTTTTTTTTTTGCAGAAGAAGAAGACCAGGAAGAAGGAGGAGGAGGAGGAGGAGGAGGAGGAGGAGGGGGAGGGAGGAGGAGGAGGGAGGAGGAACTGGAGGGGGCCATTAAAATGGCGGTGGCGAGGCGAGGCGAGCAGCGGCGGAGGCGAGGCAGGCCAGCGATCGCTGGTGCTGCGACGATCGGCAGCAGCGAGGCGACGGAGGAGCTGCGACGAGGACGGCGGCGGAGGTGGCGGAAGGCGACGACGGACCAGTCCCTCTCCCTCTCTTTCTCTCCCTCTCCCTCTCCCTCTCCCTCTCGAGCCATTCGAGCCTGGTAGTTTCGAGCTACCAGGCATTTTCCATTTTTTAATATTACTTGCTATGTCATTTGGAAAGATTTGAGAAGAAAAAATTGTATGAAAAATATATTTTTTTAAAATAATAGTAGATGCTTTGTGACCAACAACGTTATCCTATCCAGTTGTGAATTTTTATTTATATTTTAGTTTATGGTACACCCCGAAACAATAATATCTACATCTACTCCAGTTGTAATTCACTGACGGCATAATGGGCGGCATGTAGGGAAAGCATTTGGTGTTTATCACTTCATGGGTGCATATATGCATCTTATCCTAAATTAATATAATTTTATCACAAAATTTTATAATATTAATTAAACAATATGTAATCTGATTACAAATTAATATAATAAATATTTAAAATTTTATGTTTTATATTACACTATGATTTGATTACGATATTTTTCATTACATTAGTTTGTTACAAAATTATATAATTAATATTATAAAATTTTATGATAAAATTATATCAATTTATAAACAGATGCATATGATGTACACACCTTAGGCCATTTTTGTTTAGCGGGGTAGGAGGCTGGATTGGATTAGTATGGGTGTGGGTCCCACCCACACCTTATTTGGTGATGATTTGGGAGGAGGGATTAATAGTGTGAGGGGCTTAGTAATCCACCTCAATAAGAGGATTAGCTTGGTTGAGTTTTGGGTAGGATCAAAAAAATAGTGAGTGAATTGAGTCTATTTTATATAAAAAAAAATTATTTTTTTAATTTTATTTATTTTTATCAAGTACACCTGTTTGTTTTAATATTTGTTTTAGTTTTTCTTAATATAAATTTTTATTTATTTATTTTATATAAAAATAATTTAACAATCTCATTACTAACCATCTCTTACACTATCATAAAAACAAACATACTTTTATTTAATTCTTTCACTAATAATCTCTATCTTAACAATCGTTTCATTAACTATCCTTTCACTAATAATTTTATCTAAATTAATCCGCTAAACAAACATGTGAGTAGGATTTTCCATCTATCTCTGCTTCTCCCTTGACTCACTAGTCCCATACCAATGTTTAGGTATATCTCTCTTTCTCACTAAACTCACTAGTCCATACTAATGTTTATAATAATGGGTTGGTGGTTGGTTATTCGGTAAAATGATTTGAATGGCTTGTTTTATAAACATATTCTTTATAAAACAATAAAATTGATTGAATAATTATGATTCTTTTATTTTATTATATTTATTTAAGAAAAATGTGTTATTTATTTTTTTGGAGATAAATTTTATAAAACAAAATGATTAGGATTATAAGATTAATTTAATTTTTTCTTTTCATAATATAAATATTGAGAGTCTTATAAAACAAAAGATAAATTACAAATATATATCCTATAATTGTTTAAAGTATAAATTATCTCGTGTAATTTTAAAAATTACATTATACTCCTTTAAATTCCTAAATACATAACAAATGACATATTTTATTAATAAATCATTAAATTAATTAATAATTTTTAATCATATCATTAATATATTTTAATTAATAATTCATATAATTTTATTGTTATACAGGGGAGTAGTTATAAATTTTATTTGTTCGTAATTCTCTTAAATAAAAAAATTTGACAAGAGAATATTTGTAATTTTTAGAACTAAAACAAACAATTCATATTTTAAATAAATCTTAAAAAATATATTTATAATTTATTCGAAAATAAATAATTCAAATTATCAAAAATTGTAATAATTATTAAACTTTTTGATTTCGATAGTGCTACATGTACCAATTAATATATTAATTAGTATATCAATAGTAGTTATGACATTATTATTGACCTAATTCATTAATTGCATTATAAATATCAAAAATCTCTTAAATTATATTACATTATCAATTGATACACTAATTAATATACTAATTGATGGATACAGTATTGTTCTTTCAATTTTTCTTAAATTTCCAAAAAAACTGTCGTATAATTGGATTGTAGTTCGGTTCAGCTGGCAGTGACTGGAACAGGTTGATTAAAAGAGCCTCGTGATTGGTCTGTGCCCTCCAGCTGGCTCCTGCCTACTTTTTTCTACACTGGGCCCCTGAGGCCACGTGCACAATTATGAGGTCGTATAGTATAGTATATAATTAAAATTAATTAATAAAAATGAAATGTTAATTTAAAAAAGAATAATTTACAATTTTTAAAAATAATTTTTTAAGTTTTAAATTCATATTTTTATATTTTTAATATTATTTAAAAATATTTTAATCACTTTTTTTTTTTTTTAAATTCACTAATCTTTTGTTTGGGTGGGTAAAATTCACTAATCTTGATACACTTAAAAAATATATAATTTATATAATTTTTGAAAAAAATTCATTGAATACAACAAAATATATAAATAAAAAATTCACATACTTTTTAAACATATCTATATTAGGTGTATCTAAAAAATAAAAAAATTGAGTAAAATAAAAATATTTACTAAAAATAAAAATCTTAATTTAAAAAGAAAAATTGAGATAACCAAGCAAGGTGATTATTTGATTTTCTTTTTATCATATTACATAAATTTTTTAAAATTTTAATACAAATTTTTTAGAATCAATTAATTTTTTAATTAAGACAAATGGTAGTTATAAAACGAACGTAATTAATTTTTATTTGATACATTTTATTTTAAGTGTTAAATTAAATGTATCAAATAAAAATTAATTAAGTTCGACTTATATAAACAAATCTATACTAGTAAAAATTTATAAGTCGGCAATGATGATTTGTGGATTATATTTATGAAAGAGACAAATTTCAAATACATTCTATGTGATTTGTTTAAAATACGATTTATTTTTTAAATTTTGAAATTACACTTTTCTCGAAAATTATAATTTCATAATAAATATCTCTTTTATCAATAAATCATCAAATCAATTAATTATTTTTAATAATGTTAGAAATTTATTTCAATTAATAATTCTACTAATTTTATCATTGTATAAGAGAATAGTTAAAAATTTTATTTTTTCAATTAATTTTGTTAAATAAAAAATTACAATAAGAGAGTATTTATATTCAAATCATAAGTAGCAATCAGTATTTTAAACAAACCTCAAATATATATTTGTAATTTATCCTTTTAAAAGGGAAATTCTATTTTCATACACTTAATTAGCCGAGGGCACACGCTTATTGAAATATTAATTTAATGAAAATTATATCCTAAATAAAAATGACCATAATAGACATCCAGTAACATCCGTAATATTATATGAAAAAAATTCTCTGTGCACATCTTTTAAGAATAAAAAAAATCTCAATGTATACTTTTTGAGTTAAGAAAAAGATTAAACTGTAGTTTTTCCATTATAGTCACATTACTTGTTACACACTCTATATTCTTATATTGCTTGCAAAACAATACTCTCAAAATATCTCTCATATTGCTTTAATCTCTAGGTATATACCCTATTATTTATATCGTTTTCGTATTATGGTTCCATAATTTTTGCTTGATTTTGATATGGAAAAGTTGTAAACCAATGGAAGTTTGAACTCAAGCAATAAATAAACAACTCAACATTTGGATTCAGAAAAATTATGAATGCACCCATTTGGATTTATCCATGTAAAATAAACATTTGAGACAGATTTCACAAAATAGTATAGAAATTCTCAAAGCCAACAAAAAGAAAAAGAAAAAAAAGAGATAGAAATAATACCTCAAATTACTCTAGATTTTTATTTTTATTTTTCCCTGTCTTTATTGATAGAATTCCTTCCTCAATATGCATTCTTCAATTATTTCTTTCTTTTACTCACTATTCTTTATTTTTTCTTCACTCTATTTCTTTTTCCTCTTCTTTTCTTTTTTTCCGGTACTCTTCTCTTACTTTTTTCTCTTCTTTTCTTTGGAATGCCCACAATGAATGCCTCTTTCCTCTTTTTATCATGTAAAGAAAGAGGGCAAGTGAGTGATTTAAAATCTCTTTTTCTTGCAAATCATAAAACTATTTTTAGCAGATTTTCATATCTTTTGGGAACATCACATTAATTGTGTGCAGTGGCGTAAGCAGAAATTTAGTGAAGAGGGGGCACAAATTAATGATAACATTAATTTTTTTTTTTCCATAATAAACAACAATGAGATATTACTAAATTTAAATATTAAGAGTTTATTTGGATAAATGTGAATTTTAAATTAAAGGACTTTAGATTAAATTTTATACAAATATTGGGAAGTAACTATTTTATAGGTGGATTGGAAAATTAAAAAAGAAGATAAGTTGAGATAGAAGATATATTTTAGTGGAAAAATTCTATAAAACATGCTGCAAAAGAAGTATCTATCATATGTCGCAATTGTGATCTTCGTGATCTTTAGTTATAACACATTATACTTGTGGTTTTTATTTTGGTTATGATTATATATCAAGTAATAGTTAGTTGTGACTTATTATGATATTAGTTATGATCTATTGTAATTTTTTTTATTTTTTTATTTTTTATAATTGAAGATGTGTTGCTTGATTATAATTTATATATTGGTCATTTTAGTTATGAATGGAAAGAAACACATGGAGGATAAACTCCACACGGAGGATAAATTTCACATGTCAAATGTAACTAACAATTTAATAAATTCTATATCTTTATTAAAATTAATTATGTTTGTATGTCAATAATGATAGATATCACCATTATATTGAAAATTTCATAGATAATAATATGACTTATTAGAATCTCTTTATTTTCAATCAAAATAACCATTATTATTCTCATAATTTTAAAAATGTCACTGACATTTCACTTTAAATAATATTTTTATAATTTTTTTTATTTAAATTATTTTCTTTATGTTGAAAAAAAAAATCCCAAAACCCAGGGGGGGCACGTGACCCCCCTGAGCCCTACATAGCTACACGTCTGATTGTGTGTCTTCCTCCCCAACAATTTTTTTCCCCCAACGATCATTCAACGGTTTATCACTTTGACTGTTGTAGCATTGTGAGTCTACAAATTTTCAAACCGTAGCAGTAACCGTGTGTGTGGAAGGAGGGACAAGTGTGTGGAAGGATGGTTGAAGGGGTGTGTACAATGGTATGAGTGAAGGGTATAATTGATACATTTAGTGTGTAGATTGAAAAAATTAATTAATAATTAAATTATAAAGTGTGTGTACTGAGAAATTATGTGAATTGAGATAATTAAGTATGTAGAAATAGAATTTTCCTTATAAAAACTATCATCATAATTATAATATCAAGAGGGGAAATTTTATTTACACAACACATTTACCTCTTTACACCCTCCATTTGAATTTTTTTTTCCAATTTTACCCATATGTAAAATTATCTTTAAGGACAAAAGATAATAAAATAAATAGATTTAATTTTCTTTTCTCATTTCTTCTTCTATATTATACATCTACTTTTAAAAAGTGATATTTATAGTGTTTTGATTATAAAAAAAAAAAGTAACAGATAAATAAATGGTGATAAAGGACTAACAAAAAAGTAAAATGACGTGTTTTTTGCTTTATTTTTTTTTATGTTTTCATTTCGCTTTTTAAAAGAGTTGTTCGACTTTTGTTCGGTGTACTAGAACCAAACAAAATCAAATAGTTTAGAATCACATTGCCGAACAAAAAATACATGTCCACCCATTGCCGAACAAAATCAAATTTGAAGCTATTTGTATTAACAAATTTTATGAATATTTTTATGGGCGTACACTAAATATTTTTATGAATGCTTAATGTTGACCTATTATAAAAAAATTAAAGGTTTGTTTGAGAGTGACTTTTTTTACTAAAATATGAAATTAAAAAAATTGTAGTATTTGACAATAATTCTTTAACTTTTTATGAAAAAAAATATACCAAAAAAGGTAGATATATGACTTTTTGAGGTTATTAAGTAATTTTTTTTAACTAAAACAACCTACCGTGAAACATACCCTAAATTATTTGCAAAAAAGCAATTACTCTGTTTTTTTTTTTTTAATTTTCAGAATTTACTTTTTAAAAAATTAGTTTTTTTATTTTCTGTATTTTTTTTTTAATTTTTACTGACTTTTTTTAATATTTTAAGTAGTTTTTTTTTAAAATTTTTAGACCATAAATACACTTAAAAAGTATAATATTTTTGATTTTTTTAAAAAAAATACTAAATAACAAAAATAAAAAATAACATAAATCCGAGAATTTAGTACATTTTTCATATTTTTGTGTATTTATTAATTTTTAAAAATATTTTTTCACAAATATTTTACTATTTAGATACATTTAAGTAACATGTGATTTGGGCCCGGTGCGGATTACCTCCTGACATTCGGAAATCACCACATAACCCCCACGTGGTTTGTAGACTAAAATGCACAGTTAACTTTTCCATCTAAATTAACGGGCTGTGAGGTTCACGCGCTCATGAAGAGAGTAAGTTATGTTTTATGACCAAAATACCCCTACACATCTTTAAATTTACAAAGGCTTGCCATTATTTCTCCTCCTCCTCTCTCACAGCTCCAATTCAGAACAAAAATTTGCAAATTCAAATTTGGATCTAGCAATATATCTCCTTTTTTTTTGTGTTATCTCCTTTTTATTTACAGCAATATATCTCCTTTTTGCAATTCAAAATCAGAAGCTACATGGCCAGTGAACGGGTGCCTCTATTTGCACACACCACTTCCCCTCTCCTCACACACTTAATGACATTTTTTTTATTACATTTTTATCCTAAAATAAAATTACCAAAATATCCATTTCTTCTTCAACTAAAACCCTAACCCTAACCCTAACCCTAACCCTAATACCCAACACAGAGCCTCCCCCTCCGGTCATCTCCTTCCTCCCTCCAGCCTACCTCTTCTCGAATTGAAGCCCCACCCCACCCCATCGTTCGTCGGTCACTTCCCCTCCCCACCACCCCCGTAACCCCTCACTTCGGGACACAACACCATCGCCGCCGCAGCTTCCACCCCTTCGCGACCCTCAATTCTACACACACACAGATAAACAGACAGACAGAGAGAGAGAGAGCCTAGATCTAGAAAGAATCAACATCCGAAGCCCCCTTTTCGCGACTGAGATGGGAGGGAGAGAGAGATCGAGGGATTGGGGTGGGCGTCGCGGTAGTGTCGCCGGTGGGTGGAGGAAGGGGTGGGAATGGCGACTGGAAGGGAGGTGGTAACGATGGTGTTGCGTCTCCGCCGGCGAAGTGGTTGCCGGCGAGGTGGTCGCCGGTCTGGAAGGTGTGTGGATTGGGAGGGTTGGAAAGTTGTAAAAATTGGGGATATAATTGGAATAAATGTGTGTGTAATTAGTAAATATTTTATATTTTATTTTTTTAGGTGTGTGAATTAAGAAGGATGTGTAAGTAGAAGATTGAACGTGTGCAAATAGATGCTCCCCCAGTGAACAACGAAATCAAACCCAATGCAAATTGCATCAATCCACACACAACCGACCTCGACACCGGCCTTCTCTGCGAAGACAGTCCGGACCAGAACTCCATCATGTGTACATATATATATATATACATATATATATTTTTCCTGATCATGTACATATACATATATATATATATATATATACAAATTCAAACCCATTTAAATTTTTTTTTTTTTGATTAAAGAGAATTGAAATTCCTCCCATACATACATACATATATATTTGTATACATATACAAATCCAAACTCATTTAAAAAAAAAAATTTTGATTGAAGAGAATTGAAATTCCTCTCATACATATATATTTATATAATGGCTAAAATATGAAGATGAGATGAAATTGTATAAAGTTTAAGATGAATTGGGTTTAAGATTAAGATGAAGATGAGATTGAATCCAAAGTTGAAGTGGGTTTAAGATGAAGATGAGATTGTATAAAGTTTCAAATGGAGAGAGAGAAAAGAAGAAGATGAAGATGGAGAGAGAGAAAACTGGGTTTGGAGAAAGAGAGAAGAACAAAATGAAGATGAGGGTATAATTGTCAATTTATAACTTGTGTTAAAAAAAGTTCGTGTGCGTTTTGGTCTATCAACTACAAGGGGGTTATGTGGTGATATTCGAACGTCATGGGTAATCCGCAAATGGCCAAAACCATAGGGGATAAAGTGAAGTTTGTCAAAAAAAAATTACTTAAAATTTTAAAAATATTTACTAAAAACAAAAAAATACGAAAAATAAAAAATTAAATTTTCAAAAAACTAAAACTAAACAAACTGAATTCATCTTCTTGTGAAGGTTTATTTTTATGTACAAAGTGGGATCCAACAGGAGATCCAGAGCTGATAGAGAGCTCTAATCGAGCTGCTCTAAAACCAACTCTAGTGAGTTGTCAAAAAAAAAAAAAAAAAACAAAACACAAGAAGGAAAAAGACAAATTAATGCTATTTTAGAGTTCTAAAACATTTTTCCATGGGATCAGATGCTCTGGGTGTGTTTGGTTTGTGTTTGTAGAGTAGTTTTTGAGATAAAAAGTACGAAAACTTGTTTTGTTTGCCTTTTTCAAGAATTAGTTTTAGAAAATTGTTTTGGGGAGAGAATTTTAAAAAAAGTGATTGATTTGATGTGTATAAGACAGAGAGTGATTTTAGAAAGTAGGTAACCAAACAAAATTTTGAGATTAATTTTGAAAAAATTTGTTTGGTTTGATTACTCTTAAAAATTTATTTGTAGAGAATTTTTCTCAAATTTTTTTCTGAAAAACAAACCAAACAAAGCCTCTGTTTCTCAATAATGTTTGAGAATTCTAATTTGAGAACTCTAATGTAACTCTAATAATGTAGAGAATATCTATGTGAAGATGAGATCTATACTCCTCTCTCTATCTCTCTCTACTCTCTCTTTTTTACCTTACTAAAACTCTATTTAAAACTTTCTCTATCTCCTCAATGTCCTCCGTGCTGCACGATTGCCCATGCCCATAGTGCAACCTATCCAGGGGATTAAATCCTCTGTTTTTCTCTCTCTCTGCTCAATGCCTTTCTTGTTTCCATGATTGGCCACCGTGATAATTAGAGAGGAGAAATTATGCAGTGTTCTTCCATTAATATTCCTTTTATTGATTGATATTTTGCACATTGTATTTTAAAAAATTTTGAACACAAAATTGATAAGTCCTATAATTTAAACACTATTATTTGAACTTGTTCTAAGAGTACTGGATAAGTTCTGATAAGAGAGTTGTGTAAAAGAATAATTTGATCTGATAGTATTAGATACATGAATAAATTATATTTTATTATTTTAAATGGATGGTAATTAAATTGTCAATTTTATAAAGCAAAATGCGACTTGTTCATTTGTTCATCTATATATGATAAAATTGTTTTTTTACTGTTAGATTTATGAAATGAATAGTTATAGGCACAAAATGAGATCGCAAAATAAAGTACGGAAGAATATGAAAAATCTTTCCCAAGAAATTAGGATCTTATGTCATTTACTTTTATCTGCATGTGCTTCTTAAGATTTTGTTTAGATTTTAGATTGGTAAGAAAAGATAAATTATGCTACTTTTCATAAAGGAAAAGTATATAAAGCATTCTCACATGATTAGAATAATATTAACCAAGCTTATTGGATTAAGTTCACTGAGCTAGTTCATTCATGGATTGTATTGTATCAGCATGTCTTAGTCAATCAAAATTATTCAAAAAGTTAAAGAAAAGTACACCAATGTGATCCTTTTGTTGCTTAAAGACAAAGTGGTTTCACAAATTTATCACAAAAATATTATATTTGAAGTGATTAGCGTGCTTGTCAAGCAAAACTTTGCAGCCATTGCTCATATGATATCACTCTTTTTAAAAGTATTTTTTGTAATTTGATCAAAAATGTATCCAAACATGTGGCATTTTCTCCTTCTCCACATTTGTCGGATTTGAATCATCATTGGACGAATTCGATTGGACAATATGCTTGGTTTCACTTTTTAAAAAATAATTTTCAGAAAATTTTACTTTCTTATTTTTCCTATTTTTTTGTTTTTACTGATTTTTTTAATATTTTAAGCAATTTTTTTAATTTTTAGGCATACCTAACTTAGATATATCTAAAAAGTAAAAAATTTGTGAAGAAAATCTTTTAAAAATTCACTAAATACCCAAAATACAAAAGAAATACAAGAATTCAGTACATTTTTTATATTTTTATGTATTTATTAATTTTTTAAAATATTTTTTCACAAATTTTTTAGTTTTTAGATACATCTAAGTAAAGTGCATCTAAAAAGTAAAAAAAATGTTTAAAATTTAAAAAATATCCACTAAAAACAAAAAAAACACGAAAACCAAAAAATTTAATTTTCAAAAAATTTAAACCAAACACACTGAATAGTAGTTTGTGATTATCCCCACATTTTGTTGGATTTTTAGTTTTTAAATATAATTTTTAATTTTTTTAAATTTTTCGTGCTTTTGCGTTTTTGATGAATTTTAAAATATTTTTATTAATTTTTTTACTTTTTAGATATATCTAATTTAGATGTACATTAAAAAAGTAAAATATTTATGAAAAATCTTTTTAAAATTCACTAAATATAAAAAAATACAAAAATTCACCACATTTTTTTTGTTGTAATTATTGAATATTTTTTAAAGATTTTTTCACAAATATTTTACTTTTTAGTTGCTTTTAAAAAATATAAAAAATACTAAATACAACAAAATAGGAAAAATAAAAACTCAAAAATCTGTACCAAATGGAATGATGTTTTGGGGAGTGCTTTCACAAGAAGTATTTTGGGATTATATCAATGATATTTTTGGGAAGTCTTTCACAAGAAGTCATCGGCACATTAGCGGTGTATTTAGGTCTTGTGAAAGCCTTGTGAATCTTAATAAGTAGTGTACATAGGGCTCAAGGTCTAATGAGGGGTTTGGAGGGGCTTCCCCCAAGGAAATTACCCTCATAGTTCGAATTTTTTTAGGTATTTTAGTAATATTATGTTGTTTCTGTGTTATCATAATTTCTATACTTACGAATAGATGAAAGAGACGCCTCTTTTTTATAGAGAGTTGTAATAATTTTCTAATTATAGTGAAAATTGCAAGAACCGTGGACGTAATCCGATTATGGAGTGAACTATGTGAATTCTTGTGTTCTCGTCTGTGAAATTTCTTTAATTTCTTTTATCTTTTTTATTTGCTATTTTGTATCTTACTAATCTTGATTAGGAAGAGTCAGTTTTCTTATACGGTGTGCATACCTAATGGGTGTGTTTTTGTGGGTTACAAATTTTGATTTGAATCGAATTTTATTAGTCGTAAGAGACTTTAATAGAAATTGATCTCCTAAATTTAAAATTGTAACCTTTTTTTAAAAAAAGTTAATACATGTGGAATTATATAATTCTTATGAGAGTATTTTGGAAATTACAATTTTGACACTTTTTTGTTAACACCAACTCATGTATTCATATATTATAATAGAATATACATATATATATATATATATAGATATCTTGAAGTATACATATAGAAATTTACAAGCAACGTGACTTCCAAGTAGGCCAAGTTGGTGGGGGCTATGAGGAGATGAAGATGATAAAATGAGAAAGACATTTGATTCCAAAGGGAGAATAAAGTGTATGATTTCCGGCTAGACAATGCGACACGAGGGTTAAACATGTCCCCATCTATGACTAGGAACAAAATTTAAAAAAAAAAAAATTTAGTAGTCTCATCTCATGAGGTTCCTCATGTCTCTAAGTGGTATACCACAAGTTTTTCCAATACATGAAAAAAAATCGTTGAAGCAACTATTTTCAAGGTAACGAAAAAGAAAAGCAACAAGAGGGACGGTTGATCATGACTTTTTTTTTAGGGGTGCCATAATTTTCAAAATGACTGAAAAAATATTTTAAAAATGACTCAAATAATGATGTGATACGGAACATGAGAGTGAATTTCTTAAGTTGTGTTTAGATTTTAGATTTGTGAACGAAATTATGGAGGATAAAAAAGAAGGGAAGAGATTTGTGAACTCTATCCATTGGACTTTCTGGCCCTATGCTTTTTTATGGGCATTGGATTTACATAGTGTTCTACTACAAATTCAGGATTGCCGACTTTTCCTTCTCCGAAGGGTTGCCAGAATTGCTCAGATAGTATAATCTAAACTCAAGCTACAATATCTCAAATATTTGATATAGTAGATTTGAGAATAACAATAGGAAGCTACACATCTTGTGCTATGATTGATGGAATGGTGGTTGAATGGGATATTATTAGATGAACCTACTGTCTCTGGCCATAAAATAAAGTGAGCAACTTCCAAAAATAGATTTTGTTGTGGCACTCTTTGTCATGTGTTGCATACAATGATTCGGATCCCATTTGTTTTTTTAGAGATAGAGAGAAAAGTAGAAAAAAAAATAAAAAAAATCAATCGGTGTGTTTGGTTTCAGTTTTTTGGAAATTAAATTTTTTGTTTTTCGTATTTTTATTTTATTTTTAGTCAATATTTTTAAAATTTTAAGCCTTTTTTTTTACTTTTTTAAATGCACCTTACTTAGATGTATTTAAAAAATAAAATATTTGTGAAAAAATATTTTACAAATTTATTAAATACACAAAAATATAAAAAATATATTGAATTTTTATTTTTTTTCATTTATATTTTTGGTATTTAGTGAATTTTTTAAAGATTTTTTCACGAAAATTATACTTTTTAAGTGTATTTATGTTAGGTGTGTCTAAAAATTAAAAAAATTTGCTTAAAATATTAAAAAATTCAATAAAAACAAAAAAACATGAAAAAAAATAAGTAGAATTTTCTGAAAAATGTTTTCAAAAAACTGAAAACAATAGAATAATAACCGAGTACAAAATGAAATGAAAATTGTAAGAAAAATGCTTACTAAAATGTAATTTGAGGTACGATGGTGTAAAGTTAATTCTTACCAAATGCTGCAATAACGAGAATTTTGTATATCTCTAAAATAGTTTAAGAAAAAAAATATATTTTTTAAATGAAAAGAGGACAAAATGAATAAAAATTAGTAAAAAATTAAAAAGCATTTAAAATAGTCCAAGAATTAGGAGTTTGTTCCTTTTTTAAGTCTTAGGTTCAAAACTTCTTAAGTGCTATCAATCTTTATGTTCGGCCAATCCATATGGAGTTTTGCTCTGGCTTTAAATGAGTCTCCCGTTAATAGACGGTGGAATTGGTCTCTCAAGATTAGTCGAAATGTGCACAAACTGATCCGGATACTCTAAGTTATCAAAAAAATAAAAATAAATAAATAAAATAAAATTTTAAAACACAATTGTATTAAGTAGTGCACGTACTTGAAAAAATATTTAAAATTTAAAATGTGTGAATTAATTTAATCTTTCACGTTAGATCAAATTTAAATCTATATTATATATTTAAGTTTTAAATATTTAGCATGTGTCATTAATTTAAGATATCATACAATTATGATCACTAATCAACACATGTGATATCAAATTTCATCCTTTAAGTCTAGCATAACTCTCAACATTCCAATCCAAATGTATTCATAAAGTTTTGTCAACTTCGCACACAAAGACTGTCATGTTTGTCATGTTTAACCGTGTTTTAAAATTCAATTTGGAATGGCACATTGGGATTCTGTAACCTATAATAATCTATGACCACCTTTTCATCCCTTTTCGAAGTTGCATTTTCCTAGAATTGTGCTTCCAACTTTATTTTAGACCATTGTCTTGATAATGGTGATGCCATCCAAGATTTAATAAATAGGTTTTATTTATATACTAGTAACTGGGTAATTATTGGAAAAATTACCAATCAGTAAACAATGGAACAATTTTTTTTTTTAAATGCTGAAAATTTTTGTGGGGTGTAATTTTTTTCTTATTTTTTTGGATGGGAAACAGTTGCACCTCTATATAATTGCAAATACTTAATTTATAATTGCTCCATAATTATTCAGTATTCTTATAATATTATATGATATTATTTAAGAAGTATTTATATACAAATAAAAATTTTTTATCCAAAGTTTATAGAGAATATTATGGTATATTTAGATCTTATCATTTTATTTTAAAAAACCTATTAACGCAACCTTGATTTTAAGAATGTCCCAAGCACATCATTTTAGTTAAATATTCTATATGAACTTTTTAATAGAATAACATTTTCCTTATTTAAGTGGTTCTTCCAACTAATTTATTGTGAAAATTTTTATGATTATCTTTGTTTAAATAATTGAAGGACAAGTGATTATCTATTCAATATATTTTACTGTTTTACATTTATTGGAAAGACCACTTAAATCAAACCACATCCATACCTAACAATTTTCCACATTTAAAAGCCTCTTTTTTCTTTTTCTTTTTATAGCTTAAACGAGATAGTAACTAGTCAACAAACAAAGGTTGGTGCTTGCTAATTTAGTCATAAAAAATGAAAGTTGGGAAAAAAAATAAATTTAGGCCTCATTTGGCAAGTGACTTTTTTAGTCAAAAAGTCAAAAAGTTATTAAAAAAATCAAAAAGTCAGCAACCCATACCAAAAAGTTAAAAATTTCATTTTCTCTCTACTTTTTGTACATCTTTTCATAAAAAGTCAAAAAGTCATCCCAAACATACTAGTTTTTTTTATCTTATATTTTAGCCAAAAAGTCAAAAAGTTACTAAAAAAACCTGTTTCCAAACGAGGCCTTAGTCCAAATTTATTAATAATTAATGGAAATAAGATAATTATTCCAAAGAATCAATTTAAAAATTAGTTAGAGGCTGCTAATTATCCAAATTAAAAAAGAGAGAGAGAAGGAAAAGAAGGAAGAACATAATATAATAATGCGATTACTTAATCCGACAAGAGGTTAGAGGAAGCAACGAACCCAATCCAATCGGAATCCTTGCAATATCGACTGAATTTTAGCGGATCAACCGGTGAGACCGAGAATTATCATAAATCCAAACAAGATCAGAACAATGTTATATGGCTTCTAAGCTAATTAATTATAATTAATTTTGTCCTAATGGAACTACTTGATTCTTTTGTCATGATTGGATTTAATTAATTTGAATGAGAAGTGCAATTTTAGCTATAAACAAACATATTTATAATAAAAAATTGTAGTGCTAATAACGATTAAGATTTTTATTATAATAATGGTGATGATATCAGTGATTAGACCTCAAATTCCATGTTTATTAAATGCTTAGCTCCTTCGAATTTCACTTGAAACTTTATAAATACTATACAAATAAAAATTTTGTATAGAATAACATGATATTATATAATTCTTTCATTTCAAGTTAAACACCTAATATTATTGTGACTGATAAATGTGAGAATATTACTGCCATATCAACCCGAATATATTTTATGCATAAAAAATTCTATTTATAAATTTATTCTATATATATATATATATATATTATGATTAATGACGGTGTTTTGTGGAAGGATTTTCATGGATGAGAGGCAATTTGGATGTTGACAAAAAGCTAAGGAAACATGGCATTGGCCCCGTTTTGTAGAGTTGTGTAAAAGTGATTATAAACTATAACTTAACAGATTATGGTTTATAGCTGTGAACATAAGCTGTTAACCTGTTTGATACAGCTGTGGGATTATGAATTTAAGCAGCAGAGTAGTGTTTGGTTAATAAGCTATAAAATAATTTTTTACTGTATAATTGTCCTTTCTGCCCTTATATGATATAAAAATGATTATTTTGTCATTTTTTCCAGTTTTAATTTTAAAAAAAATATTTCATTAATAAAAGTTAATATAATTAGTATTAATTAGTATCAATTAATATAAAAATTGATACATTTGCTAAAAATGTAATGGAAGTATTATTGTCACAATTATTTTCCATTATAAATTAATTAGTATCAATTAATTGCTAAATTAGTATCAATTAATACTAAAATTATTAATTAGTATCAATTAATGGCTTAATTAGTCTCAATTAATACTAAAATTATTAATTAGTATAAATTAATATTAATATTTAATTTTTATTAGTATCAATTAATATTAATAATCAACAATAGTTATTAATTAGCATCAATTAATAATTAATTAATTACAAAAGTATACAATATTAATTTATTAATAATTAATACATTTTTTTTCTTTTTCTTCAGAAATATACAATTTTTTATTTTTTAATTAATATAAAAATATACAATATGAATTTATTAATAATTAATACCAATTAATATTTATTTTTCAATTAATATTGATTTTTTTCTTTTTCTTCAGAAATATACAATTTTTTATTTTTTAATTAATATTAATATTAATTAATATTAATATTTGGGTATTGACGAGGGCATTTAAGTAATTTTAGCTCCCCACACCAGCTGTGCGCTTAAGTCAAAAATTTAAGCACCATTGACCAGCTTTTGAGATAAGCTGAGAAATAACTTGATTTAAGCTATAAGCTGGTTAGCTTAAGCTGCACCAAACACAACATTTTAACTTAAATTAAGCTAAAAGCTGAAATAAGCAACTTATAAGCTCTACCAAATAGGCCTATTGACATGAACAAAAGTTGAGTTTGAGATCTCCAAAATGATTTTTTCTAAAATAATTTTAGAGTGATTTTTTATATACTTTTTTAGTGATTATTAATATTGTTGTACCTTCAATTTTTGTAAAACTAAATCTTAATCATGTAAAAAAAATTATTCTAAGATCACTCTAAAAAAAATCACTCCCTAAAAATTTGACTACCTATTTACCCAACAATCAATCACCTACACCAAGGACAACTATACAAAAAAATAATTGCACACATAGTGTGATTTTTAGTTTTAATTTTTTTGATAATTTATATTAGTGTTTGATATAAAATTTTATATAGTTTGAGACAAAAATTTATCTTAAATAAGTCGTAAAAAAATTAATTATTAAAAAATTAAAAGAGAGAAGTTAGTTTTTGCTTTTGAATGATACTAAACAAGCCCATATTTGTGGAACCTAATAATGCTACAAACTTAAAAAAGAACTAAAAGAACAAAAATTACAAAAAGGTTGTAGAATATGGCCCCATCTGATATTATACAATGTGACAGCAACGGCCATGTATTAAGAAAATTGTTTTCCAACAGTTGGTCCGATGTGAGTCCCATGTAAAATTGCACAAGCCGAAAAGGAGAAGTCATTGTTGGTTTAGGATAACGTCACGTGACGCTTTGTATGTATTGTGGTTGAAAAAAAAAAAGTGAGATTCATAATTTTATATAAGGCGATTGAAGAATATGAAGAGATATGAGAATTTGTGATTAATTTAGGATATGGTCACATAATACTTTAGGACCAACTAATAATTTTTTTTTTCCAAAAAGAGATATGAATCCACATGTGATACAATGGGAGATTCTATTTGAATCCAAAATATGTCTCAATACGTCCAATTTAAATTCATAAATTTTAATTCCTAATATATCCTAATATGAATTTATTAATAAAGACAATACATATTAAACCTCAAAATATTTTTTTTTTCTCATAGTATACCATAATCAGTTATTCCTATTCAAATATCTATATCTTCTTCCCCAAAAGATCAAAGTTATTTCTTCTTCTTCATCTCCCTCCAAAACTCCAATCCACCCTACCAAAACTCACCATCATCATCAACATCATTGTTTTTTATTATTTTGAAACCCTAAACCCTAGAACAAAATTTGAACAAAATCAAATAATGGACGAGAATAATAATCAAAATAGTTTTTTAAAACAACCCATCAAAAAGAAGCTAAGTATTCACATAAAGGGGTTTCACAATTTTTGTAGAGCACTATCAATTATTTTCTATATCATTTTTTTGACAAAAATTAAAGGGCACAATAATTAAATTAACAATAACATATTATTGGAGTTGTTCTTATTTTGTCATTTAAATAGTACATTATTTGAAAACTACTCTTTTTTGTTAGTACCTAATGCTTATGTGCTTATATGTTTGGTTTTTACTTTTCCATGAGTATTATTGTGAATAATTTATAATGTAAAACTTTTTTTTTCTATATTGAAAAGTTTTATAATACTTATGTAAAAGTTTGATTTTTTTTTCTATATTTATAATGTTTATGTACTTATAAGTTTGATTTTTTTTTTTTTTTTTTTTTTTTTTTTTTTTTTTGTATTTGAGAATTATTTTTGTATTGAAAAGATTTGAAATAATTTAGTTTTTTTAGTTTGTTTATTATTTATTATTTAAGTTTACCTTGAGAGTAATTTGAAAAAAATAATAAGATGTAAGAGAGTAAAATAAAATTTTAAATAATTAAATAAAGTATACTTAAAAATTCAAAGTACTTAATTATTATTTTTATTTATTTATTTATTTATTTATTTTTGGTGTAAATAGAATTCCCGTGATACAATGTATACATAACACAGAGCAGACCACTGATTGAATAGTTGGTTTGGAGCTGTGTGTTGAGTTGGCCCACTTTAGTGCAGTGGCCCAAAATGTTCTTGCAGCCTTTCTAACCAACTCAAAATTACAGCTCATTAAAAAGAAAAGGTTTTTGTGGTTATGGGGCTGCACTTGCAATTATTTTTATTATACACATTTTATATTTTTATATTATACTATATTTATTATTTTATTTTTTAACACAATTTTAATGTAATAAGCCCCACTAACTATCTAGATATATATTTAATGCACCAGTTCCAACTAAACTAACGCATTAAATGATAAAATAAGAGAATAGAAATAGATGATCATTACAACAATGAAAATTCCTTCAGTATAGACCCTCATATTCATCATCATGTTATGCATTTTGTGGCAAATTTTACATGAACTTATACATATTTTTTTTATATTATTACGAATTTTATAATAATGTTACACATTTTTTAACCACAAAATGTATAACATTATTACAAAATACATAATCTTTTTTTTTTAAATCACAAATTATCGTAACATTATTAAAAAATTATGTAATATTTATCACAAAAATATATAAGATGCACTAAAAAAAAGGTGTTTCCAGCAACAGCACATTATTTTTGGGACAATTTTTTTGGAAAAATAACAGTTCAGCGTTTTTTTGTTAAAAAAAATTCAAATTAATGATAAATTTTATAAATTTTAATAATTAAAATTATAAATTTTTTTTGAGAAATAACATGGTCGGTAATTTATTTATTTATTTATTTATTTTTTTGCAGTGAATGTGCTTTCAACTTTTTGTGAGGCAACCGCAAAAGGCTATGATTGGGGTGGTCGTTGGGTGGATGATTTCTAAACTTGGGATGTAAGCTACATGACCTCCTTATACTCATTGAATGTCCCACATGCTATTGCATGTGACCCATTGTGTAATTTTTCAGGGTTCTACATTATGAAACAATTGAGACCAAGCTAGTCTGTAAAGTCCTAAATGTAGGTACTACAAAGTCTTACATGTAACCACTTTGTGGACCTACATATCCGCTCATGATTGTATTTAAACTTCAGCAACACTTAGCTCTCGTATGATAATATCACTTTTTAGTATAAAAATTAAAAAAATATTAAAAAAATTAAAAAATTAATAATTTATACTAAAAAATTAAAGATTTCATTTTCTCTTTACTTTTTGTATATCTTTTCATAAAAAAATTAAAAAATCATCTCAAACATATTAATTTTTTTTACATCATATTTTAACGAAAAAGTCAAACAGTTACTAAAAAAACTTCTTTTTAAACAAGACCTAAGTACAAAAAATTATAATACAGAAGGAATAGATAAATTGCATTGTATGATTAATAAAAATAATTTCTGACATTTTTCTTGAATATAAAGTGAGCCACGCTCAATATAATATATGAATCATATACGAGTCAAATTTGAGTATTTTGATTCGTTTATCAACCTACATTAATCCTGCTATCATAGGTGTCTTTTCAAGCTCAACTTTAATGCATATTCTTAAGGTGAATGGCTAGCTAAGCATGCATTGTGTGGTGTTTTGAAAAGTTGGTAAAAAGTTAGGTTGTGTTTGGTAGAGTTTTCTAAATATGATTTGAGAATAGAGTTATATTTTGAATTTGTGAGTTTTGAAATTATGATTTGAGTGTGAAAAATTTGTTTTTTTTTTCGCTACATCAGAAAGAAGAAAAACAGAGAAGGGGCTAATCCCTTACCCTTCAAGCACCTAACATATCTGCAACCAAAAGGCTGCGAATCTCATTCGGAGGCTCGTTAACTACTAGTAAATCTTCAGGTTGTTCTGCCCCAAGCTTCACCAATACATCAGCACAAGTATTTCCTTCTCGCATGACATGAATAACTTTACACTCGCATCCTCTCAGAATGATTCTTGCATCCTCCACTAATCCCCGGAATGGGAAGTTGTCGCCTGGGCCTTCCTTTAGTAGCCGGACTCTTGCTCTGTATCCGTTTCAACGATAACTTTGGTGAGCTCCCTTTGAAGTAGTATGGTAAGACCCTTATAAACCGCCCACAATTCCGCTTTGAGACTGCTGTTGCTCTCAATTCTGTCGTAATAGCCACTGATCCAGGCTCCTTGTTCATCACGGAAAAGACCTCCAAAGCCTCCAATTCCTAAACTTTTTTGCAAGCATCCATCCGAGTTCAACTTAATTAAACCTGCAAAAAGAGGAGTCCACATAATTAGAACAGAGGATTTTTTTGGTGTAACAATAGATCGACTAAAAGCCATATGAATTTCTAAAGAAAATTCGAAAATAAACTTCACACTTTTGAAAGAATTAAAATTTTTATTTTCGAAAATCTTTTTGTTCCTGTTAGTCCAAACTCTCCAAAGAGCAACAATAAAAATAGTTCCAATTGAAAATGTAATTGCCATAACGAGTTTTGTTTTTGGCATTCCCAATGACCCAATCCAGCAAAGGTATATTAAGCATTCTCAAATACCATTGAGTATTAAAAACAAAGGCCCACAGCTCCCCTGCTTGAGGACAAGTTCTTAACACATGATTTAAGTCTTCCATATTATTGCAACTAATACAATTAGAATAATTCGTGAGTCCCCTCCTCATGCGCATATCATTGGTAAGGAGTTTTCCATTAAGCATCACCCAAAGGAAACCTTTAAGTTTTTGTGGAATTCGCAATTTCCACAACCACTTCCAATCACCCACATGTTGGTCTTTTTCAACAATAATATCATAAGCTGCAGCAGAAGTGAAACCCCCATCCTGGGATCCCTTCCAACAAGGTTTATCAATGAGATTCACAAACTGTGGAGGGTGGATACGCAATATGTCAGGAATTGCTTCCTTCAGTATTTGGTTAGTAATCAAATCCACATCCCACTCTTTTTCCTCATTCAATATTGTACTAACAGTGGTAGAGTTGGATAATTCATGGTTGGGAATAACCTCATCCAAGGCCTTATCCCCACACCACCAATCTTTTCAAATCCTCACTTTAGTACGATTACCAATGGTCCATTTCACCCCTTTACTCAACACATTTCTAGTAATCAGGAGTGCTCTCCAAATATGAGAAGCTTTTCTTTTCCTAAGCAAATTGTGAATGGTATTATGTTTCAAATACTTAGCTTTCAAGACATCTATCCACAATCCTCCTTCATCACAAAGAATTTTCCAGCTAAGTTTGGTAAGAAGAGCTAGATTATTATCTCTAGCTCTCCGGATACCAAGCCCACTATCCTCCTTTTTCTTGCAAACTTGATCCCATTTAATGAGATGAATTTTCCTCTGTTCAAGGGTATCACCCCAAAGGAAGTTTCTGTTCAAACGATCAATATCATCACACACCTTTATAGGGATTTTCATTGTTTGCATAGTGTAAGCCGGAATGGTTGAAGTAATTGATTGTATAAGAGTGGCTCTCCCAGCCAAGGATAGAGTATTGATTTTCCATCCCGTTAGTCTTTTTTTGCATTTTCTCCAAAATGGAGTTGAAATGGCTACGACTAACTTTACCTTGAAGAAGGGGGACCCCAAGGTACTTCCCTAGATCCCTAGTTAAAAGGAATACCACATAAGGAACTAAAGTGCGAGCATAGCTACAATTCACATTCGGAGAGACAAACATTTTGGACTTGTGAATATTAATTTGCAGGCTAGAAATATCACTAAACTCATTAAGAGTTTCCATGATATTCTCACAACTAGTGGGGTTCGCCGAGGCAAATAAAAGCAAAAAATCATCCGCAAAAAACAAATGAGTGATACAAGGGCCTCCGCTACCAACTGAAATGCCTTTCCAAGTTTTAAGGGCAGCCTTATAGCAAATTATGTTAGATAAACACTCCATACAGAGAACAAAGAGATAAGGAGACAAGGGGTCTCTTTTTCTCAAACCTTTTCCTGGAGTGAAATCCTCCAAAACCTCACCATTCCACAAAATAGCAGATTGAACAGTAGTAACACAACTCATAATAAGGATAATGAGATTGGATGAAAATTGAATTCCTAAAGAGTTTGTTGCAAAAAATCCCATGAAATATTATCATAGGTCTTCTCAAGATCAATTTATAAGATCAAATCACCTTTTTTCTTCTTCTTGCCCATCAAAGTGTGAATAATTTCCCGAGTGATAATGATGTTATCACTAGTTATACGGCCAGGAATAAAACTACTTTGGTTGGGACGAACAATATTATTCAAAAAAAGTCTAATACGACTCACAATAATTTTAGTAATGATTTTGTAGGTAACATTACAAAGACTAATGGGCCGAAACTGTTTAATAGTCTCAGGGTTTTCAACCTTAGGAATGAGTTTTAAAAAGAGTTTTGAATTGAGTGGAGAATTTTTAATGTGACATATGATATTTGATACAAAAACTTACAACTCATAACCAAACACACAACTCAAAATTCCATTAAAGCTCATAAAAAAATTTAAAAAATTCGAAAAATATTTTTTATTGAATATATAAAATTAACATGTGTCAATTGGAAAAAAAAAAAAAAAAAAAATTGTACTGTTCCGGTTAATCGGCCGGTCGACCGGTGGGACGTCCGATTAGTCCAAATTTTCCCGCCTGCGACCGTGTTTTCAAAAGTTACTGTGGAATTAATTTTTGAACATCATAAACAAACGCTACGTTAACGTTCTAGAGCTCCACCAAACAGAGCCTTAGTTTTTTGACTTTTTTAATCTATTTTGTCTTTTTGTAAGTAAAAAATATAAGAGGTGATGTGACTTAAAATGGATAAAAAGCTAAAAACTTTTTTTTTTGCTTTCCAAAACACCCCAGCCCACTTCTACTGATCGAAGCTTAACCCATTTATGGGAAGGGCTTCAAGCACAAGTGAGACTAATCCAAATCAATCAAATGTAATATTTGTGGAAACTGGAATCCAAGATTTAAAAAATATTAATAATAGAAAGAATCTACGACTTTATTAATATTTGTGAAAAAATTTATTTTTCAGAACCTAAGACTTATAAAATTATTTGAGTTTGTTGGGCGGGTTTGAGATTGTAATATCATTTCATAGGACTGAGTTTGGAATGATACTTTTTATGCGTCGTTAGTTTATAAGAAAAATGTCTTATGAAATATGTTTTTATTATTTTTTGACATTTGGTATAACAAAAAATAAAAGTTAACAAAAAAATAAATTTATTTTGACAAGAAATATTTTTTACTCTTAAAAAGTAAAAAATATTTTTTGGTTTACAATTTTACCAATACTACCTCATTTTTCACCTCTACCGCCACCACCGCCACCATTAAGTCAATAACTAGTAACATTTTTTAGATAACGTTTTCGGTTAGAAAATATTTTTTATCAAAACAAACAAAATGTTGGGCACAAAGTCGGGTCGAACAGGCTTGGCCGCTAGAGTCTTTTTTTCTAATTATTTCTATTCTGGGCTAGGCTAGGCCCCGTGTGTAGTAAAGGCCCAACTTTTTTTTCTTTCGTGTAGAATCAGGCACCAAAATTGAATCTGGGTTCTAATATTCATGGGCTTGGCTTAAACTTGGCCAAACATTCAATTCCCATTTTGACCACACAAAAAAAATTGCTAGAGGTCTCACCACATTAAAAATAATAATAATAAAATAAATACATAAAAATTCTACACGGATGTGGGTCCCATAAATAATTATGTCAATATTTTTTATTTGTTTAGTTCGCCTGCACTATTTTTTTTATTTTTTTTATATATATTGCTAGAAATAACTAGAAGCCAAAATTTATCTATAAAAAATTGGTTTATTTTGACTTTTTTACATTTTTTCATAATTTCTCTCACTTTGTTTCTCTCAAAGATGATCTGGATTAGTCAAACTTTAAAATAAAACGTAAATTACAAACGTATTTTTTTAGATTTGTTTAAAATATGAATTATCTTATATAGTTTGGAAAATTATAAATACATCTTTATCAGAATTTTTTTATTTAACAAAATTAATTGAAAAAATAAAATTTCTAACCATTCACTTATACAATAATAAAATTATCTGAATTATTAATTGAAATAAAATTTTAACATTATTAAAAATTATTAATTAACTTGATGATTTATTAATAAAAAACATATTTGTTATGAAATTAAAAACCATAAGGGCATAATGTAATTTCTAGAATCACAGGGGGTAATTTGTAATTTAAGTAAACCTCGGGAGGTGTGTTTATAATTTACCCAAAATAAATATATATATATACACATTAATTTTTATTTTACTAAAGAAAAAAATTAATTTTAATAAAATACAACTTATACAGTAAATTATAGTCAAAGAAGTTTAAGGCCTTGTTTGGAATGTGCTACTTTAACATATCTTTTTATCTTATTTGGGTTATATCCCTTTTTATTTGGATCATATTGTCATCGCCTCTTTATCACATTTCACATCTTTTCATTAAAAAAAAAGAAGAGAGTATACTTAAACCATCCCCAATAAACCCTTAATCAAGAGATGTCAAGTCAATGGATAATGGCTAATCATAATAATATATATTTACGAATAATTTTTTAATATTTTAATTAAAAACATGAAGAAAAAAAAAAGAGTAATGTGAATGAGAATAAATTTTTAACTTAATTATTAGCCTATACAGTAGATGAAAAAAAATAGTATGGCAAGTGGCTTTTTTAACAAAAAAGTCAAAAAGTCACTAAAAAAATTAAAAAGCAAACAATCCATACAAAAAAATCAAAGATTCTCTTTTCTCTCTACTTTTTGCACATATTTTCGTAAAAAGTCAAAAAGTCATCCAAAACATAGTTTTTTTTTAGCTCATATTTTAGCCAAATAGCCAAAAAATTACTAAATTAGTCTGTTCCCAAACGAGGCCTTAGTCATTCAACTCAATATAGGTGTAAATAAAATATCTAAAATACTTTTTTTTTAATGAGTTTGATGACTAAAATAATCTTTTGTGATTAGTTTTACTTAACGAAAATAAACAAATAATTTATATTAAAAATAAATCAAAAATTAAAAAATTTAGAATTTATTTTATTATAAGAGTTTAAAAAATAATAATAATGTTCTTCAACGATTAGATTAAGAAAAACTAAAGTAAAATCTTAAATTCATTATCAAAATTGACGTAATTTAAATTTAGAAGAATATATTGACACCAGGTGCAAGCTACATAGACCATTACTGTAATTTGTCCATTTTTTTTTATTTTTAACAATTTCATTCAATAATAATGTGACATTAACTTTCTTAGAAATTCAAGTCATATTGATAGTCTTCATTTAAAAAAAAAAAAAAAACACATGAGATCAATTACCACATTATTCTAATTAAATTTTTGTATATAATTTGTTGGATAACACTATTTGTAATTAAATTTTTTTTAGATATTCTTACAATATCATTGCCTACATAATGTTTCTAATAAAAGAGAAATTTAAATACACATTAAAAGAGTAATCATTTTATCACTCAACTGCTTAATAAATATGACTCAAAATATTCAATTGGTAATCTTTACTCACTATTGATGAATGGTTATTTGTGCATCACACAATAAAGTTGTTTAGTAATACTTATTTAAGCGGTTTTATAAAAGAAAATTTTAGTGATTTCAAAATTTCTATAAAAGATTTTATCAAATGTCTCATTTGAGTGTGAATTTTACATTCATGTGAGATATTTGGTAAAATTTTTGAAACAAACTTTGATATATCTAACATTACTCGTTTATAAATCTTATTCACTGTGTTTAGTTTCAATTTTTTGAAAATTAAATTTTTTATTTTTCATATATATATATATATATATTTAGTGAATATTTTTAAAATTTTAAGCATTTTTTTACTTTTTTATAAGGTGTGTCTAAAAAGTAAAATATTTTTTTTAAAAAAATTTAAAAATTAATAAATAAAAAATAATGCGAAAAATGTACTGAATTATTGTATTGTATTTTTTTTTTTTTTTATAGATTTGGTATTTAGTTTTGGTATTTAATAAATAAAAAATAATGTGAAAATGTTTGGTTTGTGTTTGTAGAGTAGTTTTTGAGATAAAAAGTACGAAAACTTATTTGATTTGCCTTTTTTCATAAATGGTTTTGGAAAATTATTTTGGAGAGAGAGTTTTAAAAAAAAAAGTGATTGATTTGATGTGTATGAGAAAGAGAGTGATTTTGGAAAGTAGGTAACCAAACAAAATTTTAAAATTTTTTTTGAAAAAATTTGTTTTGTTTGATTACTCTTGAAAATTTGTTTGTAAAGAATTTTTCTCAAAAATTTTTCTGAAAAACAAACCAAACAAGGCTATTTTTCAAGTGTATTTATATTAGGTGTATCTAAAAATTTTAAAAAAAATTACTTGGAATATTAAAAAAAATAATGAAAACAAAAAATACGGAAAACAAAAAATTTCAATTCCCTGAAAAGTGAATTCCAAAAAATCAAACCAAACAAGTTGATTCTTTTTTAGTGCTACTATTAGCACCTGCCAAAATTCTTTGGACCCCCCATTGTATAATTTTTTTTTATTACAATTATACTCTAAAGTAAAATTACATTAAAAGACATTATTAAATGGAACACACACCTATCAATAAGAACTAATACTCTATAATATTGGACACCCACTCCCACCTCCAACTCCAACTATACGTATTTCATGTTTGTAAACCCTAAACCTATTACTTTTCATAACCAACCAATATAAACCCTAAATCTATTATTTTTCACAATCATCTTAAATCCTGAATGTGTCATTTTCATCACCATCATAAACGCTATTGAACTTGAAAGTTTTGCTTCAAGTATAACGTATACTTCATCACTTATTTCACTGTGTAGAGCAATGGAGGACGAGGACAACAATTCTAGTGAGACCGGCGTTCCATTGGTAAGTTTATTTGTCTTATATTAACATTCTCGGTCGTTTTCGGTCGTTCTTGTTTTGTTCGAGCTGTTCAGTACTGGTTTGCTAACTGTTAGAATTATGTTTGATAATGCAATACTGAACATAATCCTTTCGTTCAATACATAGGTTCTGAACATTAATGCAGATAGTCAGTACTGTTGAACCGAATATCATCTTTATTTTCGTCACTATTAAACTGAACAAAACTATTAGTTTCGGGACTATTGAAATGAACATCATTTTTTCAATTTTGAAATTACATTCACACGTGTTTTCAGGGTGATGCTTCGCCTAGAGGCAGTAAGGTTGATTCAGAACTTGTAATGGATTATAATAATGCATTTGTTACTCATGAGGTGAATCTTTGATTTTTTTACAAATAATGTACCTTTTTTATGTGCAATAATTGGTTAGTTTAATTTATTTATTTCAGATATTCAAGAGTCGAGATGAGTTAATTCGATCGGCACGTCAAGTTGGAAGAAGAAATGAATTCGTTATTGTCGTGCAGAAATCAGATGGGGGTGGTATTCGAGGTAGGAAGCCAAGACTTAGCTTAGCTTGTAAGAGGAGTGGATCTTATAGGGACACTCGAAAAAACAGCAGGCCTAAGACAAAAAAAGCAAGATTGACTGGTACAAAAAAATGTGAATGTCCTTTTTTATTGAAGGGCAAAAAATTTGCCACAAATGACGACTGGATCTTGATAGTTGTTTGTGGTGTGCATAATCATCCTGCTGCAGAATATCTCGAGGGTTATTCTTATGCTGGAAGATTGTCACATGAGGAAACCTCTTTGTTGGTAGACATGTTGAAGAGTATGGTACGACCGAGTGAGATATTGGTTACATTGAAAAAATGTGATGATGCAAATGCTTCTACAATGAAGACAATTTACAATGCACGTCACAGGTATAAAGTTGCTGAGAAAGCTGGGAGATCTCAAATGCAACAACTATGAGGTCAGTTAGCAATAAACAAGTACATTGAGTGGCATAGGAGCTGTGCAGATACTGAGACAGTGACTGATTTGTTCTTTGCACATCCTACTAGTTTGAATTTGTTATGTGTATTTCCAAAAGTATTGTTGATGGATTGTACTTATAAGACCAATCGATATCGGTTGCCCCTTCTGGAGATTGTAGGTATGACATCGACAGACATGACCTTTTCAGTTGCATTTGCATACCTCCAGTATGAGAAGGAGGATAACTATACATAGGCACTTGGTCTTTTGCGTAGTGTCATGGATGAAAATACTCTTCCTTCTGTTATTGTCACAAATAGAGAATTGGCCCTTATGAATGCCATATGTACGGTGTTTCCTGCAACTACAAATTTGTTGTGTAGATGGCATATTGGAAAAAATGTGCTTGCTAATTGCAAAAAAATGTTTGAGACAAAGGATAAATGTTTATAATGAGTTGGAATATGTTGATGTACGGGAAAGAAATAAACCTTCTCGTATAATCCTGTTGATCAAGATTGCGCTCCTTCGTACAACGTCGCTTTACTCCCTGAAAACACAAACGTGAGCTAGCCGGCGGGTGTGTGTCGGATACCTCTCCGATGCCTAAGTCAGCAAAATAGACGAATAGACAAAAAGCTCTGTGAATTCGGGAATCAAAGTTGCGTTACCTCTCCATAGGTGATGTTGTGAGCTTTTATAAGTTCCGCGTGGCACAATCCTAGTAGGACTCTTACTCCTCCATGCAGAGTCCTTCTAGGAGTCATACTCCTGAAAGATAATGCTTATCTTTCAACACCCCCCTCACTGCTTAAACCAAGTGAGATAGTTTTACCATGGTCAGATTACCATACGACCGAAATAACACTGCCATACTAAACAGGCAGAAACGACCGAAATCTGCTTAGCTCGAATCTTCCTTTTACAGTCTGTATCTCGGTTTCTCCTGCTGAAACCGAACTAACCTTAACAAGCTCGGACCGGACTAACTTTAACAAGCTTGGACCGGACTAACTGCCATTAGTAAAATCGCAATGACTGATCTAATCACAAGGCTATCTCAGCACTTCGGCTCGATATGGTACGACCGCGCTGCTTGTCCAGATTGCGGTGACCGAGCTCTTTAGGACCGGAGTAACTTCAAGCCTCTCTCGGACCGGAGTAACTTCATGGCCTTTTTATTCAGCTTTTCGTACTGTGGCCCATAACGGCCTATTACCCAGCTCGGCCCAATTTTCATATAAATTACCCTCTTAATTGCCCCTTAATTCCATCTGCCTAGCATGATAGGGATTACCTGTTTATCAGCCGAGCTAACAATTTTAGCCTGACAACCGAGCTAAACTCTTAAGCCTTTCCAGTCGAGCTAAAACTCTTCAGCCTTTCCAGCCGAGCTAAAAACCCTTTTAGCCTTTCCAGCTGAGCTAAATTTACACCGGGCTGTTCCTGTCCGGTCAAAACGTCTCTTCTGTTGTTGCAACTGAACCGCTTCTCATTCCGTGTACACGTGGCAGATTCTGATTAGCCAGGCGTAGCTGTCACGCCGTCTTCGTATCTCGTGAAATTTGAACAGTCCCGCTCTTTTTTGTCTTTCCCTCTACACAAAAACGAACCCTAATGCCTTGAATCATTCACTCTACTGTTCACCTTTTTTCCTCTCTCTCTTCGAGCCTCCATTTCTCCTCAACTCCGTGCTTGTTGTGTCTTTCATTGCTACGACTTCCATTTCCTTCCTCTCAACCTGGTAAGCTTCAGAAATCTGTTCTATTTTTCTTGTTTTCGCACTTTTTTAATCCATAGCATTTGTTTTATGTGTTTTTGCAAAACACATTTTACTTCCATTTTCTGCCTTGCCTTGCGTTTTCTGCAAAAACTTAGTAATAGAACCACTTGGATTCAAGAAATAATATGAGAAACACTAGTTTTGATCCAAAATCATAATATAACCGGAGTAAAAAGTTGTTTGTAGTTGATGTCAATCTAGGCAGACCATTCAACCGAACTAACACTTCATGCTACCCCAGTAGTTTTAACAAGTCAAACCATCTTTTGATTTATCTTAGCCGAGCTAACAAACCGTACTAAGGCTGCGTAATAGTGTGCTTGATAGTCTTAATCACGGCCGAGCTATAACTTGGGGCTAAACCAGCCTTCGTAGTTCAAACCGAACCAAGAGTGCTGCCCCTAGAGGCTCAACCGGGCTAACAAAACCCTTGCACAAACCGAGAAAATAAAACCCCCTTGCACAGACCGAGATAACAATCCCTTGTGCAAATCGGGATAACAAAACCCTTTGCACAAACCGAGCTATCGAACCCCTTGCTCAAACCGAGCTAGGACTACATTTATCTTGCCTTTATTTCTTTTAGCACGGTCCCACGATCTGTGCTTAACACTTTTGTTTTTCACTTTGCAGACTTTAGGTTGCCCAGGCACTCCTTTGAGCGCTCAACCGAGCTACTCAGCACCTTTCTCCGACCGAGCTAACACAAGTTTAATTTATTCATAACTTAAGAGAAAAATGGGTAAATATAGGTTTTTAGTAGACACACCTGGTGGCTTGGCCGAATTTCGAAGGGAGTATAACATTCCTGACGATGTCCACCTCACCTTAGCCAATCAAGATGTCACACCATGGGGAAACCATGGTTTTGTACCTTTTACCCTTCTGTCCATTATAGAAACCGGACTAAGATTCCCTGTACAGCCTTTACTTTGTGAATTCCTTAGGCAAACTAGGATATGTCCCACCCAGCTTTCCACAAATTCATACCGCATAATAAATGGCATAGCCGAGCTAAACCGCCGAGCTGGTATTAACCTCGGCTTAGCCGAACTCTTCCATCAATACTCCATAGGATCAAAAGAAGATGGCTGGGTCTATTATCTAAGAATACGCCGCCGCCGAGAGAAAATAATAAAGGACACACCGGATAAAGACTTGAACGACGATGATTTTTTCTGGGTATCTGGGAATTTTGAAGATCACCAAGCCCAGATCCCTGGTCGTAGAATAAACTGGGATAAAGGAACCCCCGGTATAATTACTTCGGCTCTATTGCATGTTTTATTTTACCTCGGTTTCCACTCCCTGAACCGAACTAACTGTTTGCCTTCTTTCTGCAGATTCAGCCCATCTCAAATCACTGTATAGCTACCCCAACTTAGGCGTACTTCGTGCCGCACTACGATATCCCGAAAGAAGTTGGGCCAAGCTACTGAACTTTGAACCGACGTATAGATACAGCAGCCGACGAAAAGCCAGAGTAACAGACTTCTTACTGGAAGCCTCTCCCGAACCGGATCCATCCTTACCTCAAATCAACTTGGTCCGAACTACCGCTAAACAAGAGATGGCAAAGAGGAACAGAGTAAGGGCTTTGCTAACCGAAACACACCAAGCCTGGGTACCACAAACCGGTCAATCCACTGAGACCGTGGTAGCTCTTCCATCTCAACAACCCTCCTCATCCCGTCCAAGCAAGCGTGTTCGGACTACCCCAACCGAGCCACGCCTTGTTGATGAAGACGAAACCATTCTTCCACCAAGCCCTCCACTGAGTCCGCAACCGGAGCGCTCTGACCGAGCTAGCTCCTCCAAGTGGGCACCCAAAATTACTTTTCAAAACCGAACAATTCAGGACACTGACTCAGTGGTCGCTGAAAAAGATCACTTAATGGCATTTAACCTTGCCAAGAGTGTTTGCCTTCCAGCAGACATGGAGCACCACAAACATCTGACCGAACTGAAGGCCATCCGCTCGGCCACGAAATCCATGGTGCTTGTAAGTAGCTTTTTCTGTTAATCTTTCTAATTTACACAACTTTCATCTCGGTTTGCTTACAAGTCTTCCCTTTCTTTTGTAGGCTATGCAGAAGAGCCACATCGCTCATAAGCGTGTGCTGGAACTTTGCAAGACTACAAGGCAAGCCATGGCCGAAGTGACTGAAAAAACTGCCGAGCTAGAACAAGCCAGGAAGCAAATAGCCGAGCTAAAATCCGAGAACGGTCGTCTGACCAGACTTGTTAGCTCGGCTGAAGCAGAAAAACAAAAGCTGCAGCTGTGATAAAAGACAAATACCTGTGCGAACTGGCTAAACTTGAGGGAAAGAAAAACGCCGAGATAGAGAAGCTGAAGAAGAGTGTCGATGATGCCGAGCTCTGGGGTTACAAGGAGGGGGAGGCGACTTACATTAAACAATGTGAAGCTGCCAAGGATCTCTTCTTCAAATATGGGTGGAGGGCGGCTGTAGTGCAGCTCGGTCACGGTCCAGAGACCGAGGTCTTCAACGCTCCTGCATATTTCATATCGAGCTCCATGACGGAATATGCTGCTGCCCTTCAGCAACAATTTCTTGAGGATTCAGATGATGATGAAGAAACCGTGCCCAAAGATACCCCGGTTGTCAATGACCCTGTCGATCAGTCAGTTCGGTCGGAGCCAATGATGGAAGACCTGACCAACGAGCTGCCTACTGAGACCGAGCTCCCAAACGAGACCGTGCTCCCGTCTGAAACCGGGCTCAGGTTGATATTGATGCTGATCTTGATGATCTGTTTAACTGACTTTGTATTTTCGTCTTCTTTTTGTTTTTTTCTTTTCTTTGCTTTTGGAAACAGATTGTAATCGGGCTGAGGCCCCACCTTTTGTACTTGCTTTGAATTTTCAATGAAGTCTGCTTTTTTGTTCCAACTCTTATTTCGGTTGATCTCCATGCTTGTACTTTACTTTCTAACTGAAGTCTTGGATGAGGTACAGCATTCACTTGCCGAGATACTTTATATCGGTCTTAACCTTTGCAACTATAAGTATACCTGCCAACCACTCTTTAGCCGAGATACCTACCTCGGCTGAAGAGTACTAAGAGTTGGTTTAGTCCAGCCAACCACTCTTTTAGCCGATATCCTTATTTCGGCTAAAGAGTACCAAGTGTTGGTTTAAGCCAGCCAACCATTCTTTAGCCGATATCCTTACTTCGGCTGAAGAGTACTAAGAGTTGGTTTAATCCAGCCAACCACTCTTTAGCCGATATCCTTACTTCGGCTGAAGAGTACTAAGAGTTGGTTTAATCCAGCCAACCTCTAAATTGGTTATTTCTGCCAATTTAGAAAAATGTTTGGTTATTCCGACCAAACGTCCTGCAGCCTGGATCCTTATCCTGGGCTTAGGAGGGGTGTTGGTTTAATCCAGCCAACCTCTAAGTTGGTTTTTTCCAGCCAACCTAGAGTAAAGTGTTTGGTTATTCCGACCAAACGTCCTACAGCCTGGATCCTTATCCTGGGCTTAGGAAGGGTGTTGGTTTGTCCAGCCAACCTCTAGATTGGTTTTTCCAACCAACCTAGAGTAAAGTGTTTGGTTATTCCGACCAAACGTCCTGCAGCCTGGATCCTTATCCTCGGCTTAGGAGGGGTGTTGGGTTAATCCAACCAACCTCTAAGTTGGTTTTTCCGGCCAACTATGTTTACAATGTTCCTAACTCACTAAAACTATCTTTTACAGAAAATAACTTATACTGAAAAGAATCTACTTGTTTTATTGAGAAAGGAAAAGGAAAATTACATATGCTTGAAAAAAGTTAAAAATAAAATAATTTGAGATTGGCAGTGTTCCATGGCCTGGGAATGGCTTTGCCGTCCTCATCTTCCAAGTGGTATGCCCCTTTTCCTGCTAATCCAACCACTTTGTAAGGTCCTTCCCAATTGGGCCCTAACTTGCCATCTCCTGGTACCATGGTGTTTCCCATCACTTTGCGCAGCACCCAATCGCCGATCTTGAATTGCCTTGGATGCACTGTTTTGTTGTATTTCCTGGATAACTCTTGTTGGTATGAGGCAATGTGAACCAGTGCTCTTTCTCTTCTTTCTTCTGCAAGGTCGAGCTCCAATGCTATGGCTTCGCCATTTAAGTCTGGATCAAAATTTTCGCTTCGAATTGTGGGGAGGCCAACTTCTAGTGGGATTACTGCTTCCATACCATAGGCTAAGGAGAATGGAGTTTCTCCTGTTGACCGCCGAGGTGTGGTACGGTAAGCCCATAAAACATGAGGGAGCTCTTCTGCCCACTTGCCTTTTGCTTTCTCTAGCCTTTTTTTCAATCCATCCAAGACGACCTTGTTTGATGCTTCTGCCTGACCATTTGCTTGGGGATATGCTGGTGTAGAATTGTAGAACTCTATCTTGTACTCTTCACAAAAGCCTCTAAAGATTCTACCGTCGAACTGAGTGCCGTTGTCTGATATTAGGGCTTTTGGTATGCCAAACCGAGTGATGATGTTCTGCCAGACGAACTTCTTCACGTCTTTTTCCTTAATTGATGCTAAGGCTTCTGCCTCTACCCACTTTGTGAAGTAGTCGGTTGCTGCAAGAAAGAACTTCCTGTTGCCTGGTGCTGTTGGAAGTGGTCCTACTATGTCTAAGCCCCACATTGCGAAGGGCCATGGGCTGGTTAAGGGTAGAAGTTCTCTGGCAGGTTGATGTATTTGGTGTGCGAACTTCTGACATTTCTCGCACTTCTTCACATATTTCTCTGAGTCTGCTTGCATGTAAGGCCACCAATATCCTTGCGAGATTGCCCTGTATGCTAATGACCTTCCCCCTTGATGGCTTCCGCACACGCCTTCGTGTATTTCGAACAAGAATGCTTCAACTTTGCTGGGATGAACACACTTTAGGTACGGTCCTGAGAATGATTTTTTGTATAATGCCAAAGATGGGGAGAGCCAAAATCGCTGCGACTTCGCTCTTATTCTGTTGGCCTCTTTCTTTTCTTCCGGTAAGGTGCCATCTTTCAGGAACATTATGATGGGATCCATCCATGAAGGGCCCAACTCTGCGCAACATACCTCTTCTGCTTCGGGGTCTTCAATGCTTGGTCTGGTAAGTAGTTAATAGCAATGGATGAGGGATGGATGTATCTGCCATTGAAGCAAAGCCTGCTATTCGTCTGCTCTGCTGTTTTCCTCCCTGCCAATCTGTTCTATCCTGACTACTTCAAATTTCTTGATCTCTTTTCTGACTAAGTCTTGGTATTTAGCCATCCTGTCATCCTTTGCTTCGTAGTCGCCTGAAATTTGGTTTACCACCAGCTGTGAGTCGCTGTAAACCATTAGCTCGGTGGCCTTCATGTAGAATGCTGATTTGAGGCCTGCAAGAAGCGCTTCATATTCCGCTTCGTTGTTTGATGCTGGGAAGCCAAGGTTGACTGCTTGCTCCACAACTAGGCCGTCTGGAGAGATGAGGACTATGCCAAGTCCTGCTCCATGCCGGTTGGATGCTCCATCCACGAAGAGCTTCCACATCTCTCCAACGAATAACTTCCAGCAAGTGGAGGGTCAGATGATGCCTTGGGGTCAAATGTTGCTGGTGTTTTCTTCAAGGTCCATGCTTGCTGTTTGCCCCTCGCTATCTGATTGTACCAAGTCTTTATTTGTTGGTGAGTCTTGGCTTGGTGTAGCATGGTTCGCTTCTTCCTTGCTTTCTTTACTCTGGTCTGTCTTGGGGTCTGACTGAGTATCCTGCACCAGGGGTTGCGCTATTCCGGCGTCAACTTCTATCCCTAGTTGGTTGTGTCAGTCAGGTCGACTGGGCAGATATGATGACTTCCTGGGGTAAATTTGCGACAAAGTCTGCCAAAGCTTGGGCCTTTATCGCGGTTCTGGGTTGGAACTTGATGTCGAATTGTCCCAACTCTACTGCCCACTTCAAAATTCGCCCAGAAAAGTTCGCCCTCTCAAACAAAGCTTTTAATGGGAAAGCTGTGAGGACGACTATGGTGTGGGCGTGAAAGTAGTGCGACAACTTCCTTGAGGCCATCATCAAGGCCAAGGCCAGTTTTTCCAGTGGCAAGTACCTTGTTTCGGCGCCCAGCAATGTCTTGCTGACATAAAAGATGGGCAGATGTTGGATTCCTTCCGCACGGACCAACACTGCGCTAATTGCGTGCTGAGAGACTGCCAGGTACAGGAAGAGTTCTTCTCCAGGTATTGGGGTGACAAGCAGTGGTGGAGAAGACATGTATTCTTTCAAGTTTTCCAGAGCGCGGTCGCATTCTTCGTCCCACTCAAATTTGGCCTTTAAAGCATGAAAAAATGGTCGTAGTCTGTCTGACGACCGGCTTATGAACGATTGAGTGCAGCTGCCATGCCGGTGAGATGCTGCACTTCTTTTACTGAATTTGGCCTCTCCAGGTCCTGAATTGCTTTGATCTGAGAGGGGTCTGCTTCTATACCCCGGTTGGTCACCAGGAAGCCCAGGAATTTGCCAGATCCTACTCCGAATGCACATTTAGACGCATTGAGGCGCAACTTGTGCTTCTTTAGGATCTCAAACATCTCACCTAGGTCCTTGAGATGGTCATTCTTATCCTTGCTCTTGACCACCATGTCGTCGATGTAAGCCTCCATTGTTCTGCCTAACAATGGCTCAAACATCTTGGTGACCATTCTCTGGAATGTTGCCCCTGCGTTCTTTAGACCAAAGGGCATGACCTTGTAGCAATACAGTCCTCTTGGAGTTGTAAAGGACGTGACCTCCTGGTCTGGTTCGTACATGGCGATTTGATGGTAGCCTCTGTACGCATCAAGAAAGCTAAGTCGGTTATGCCCCGCCGTTAGGTCTACCAGTTGATCTATCCGTGGTAGGGGAAGCTGTCCTTTGGGCATGCTCTGTTGACTGTTTTGTAGTCGATGCAGACATGCCATTTGTCGTTCTTCTTTGGCACTACCACCGTATTAAAGATCCATCTAGGGTAGTGCACCTCTCTGATTGCTCCTGCCTCCAGCAGGTTTCCTACTTCTTCCGCCACTATCTCGACGTGGTGGAGTGCCGATCTGTGTGTGCGCTGAATGATTGGTCTGGCGGATGAGTGGACATTGAGTTGGTGACAGATGAAGTTAGGATCAATGCCTGGCATGTCGTATGGTGTCCAGGCGAACACTTCGATGTTAGAGGTCAAAAATTCCAAGACCTCTAATCTCTCAGTGCTGGACAACGACGAACCGAGCAAAAAGAACTTATCCGGGTTCTTTTCATCTATTCTTACCTCTACCAAGTCTTCCACCGCTTTTTGATTAGCTGCTTTGCCGACATCTACGAACAGTTCATTACTCTCAGGTTCTTCCACCGAATGAACATATCCCTTGGCAGCGCGGCTGCCATTCACAGTGGCAAAGCATTGCTTGGACATGATCTGGTCTCCGAAGACCTCTTCAATTACCCCGACTTCGTTGGGGAACCGCATTACTTGATGGTAGGATGACGCTACCGATCGCATGGCATGCAGCCATGTTCTTCCCAAGATTATGTTGTAAGTGGAAGGGACTTTCAACACCCAGAATTCCACTTGTTTTGTCACGCTTCCTGCTCTGACTAGTAGGATTATTTTGCCGACTAACCATTCTGGTATTGAGTTTAATCCAATCAGGGGAGACACGGCAGGTGCCAGGTCTTTGTCTTATAGCTTCAATTGTTTGAATGTTTCGTAATACATTATCTCACATGAACTACCCTGGTCAATCAAAATCCGCTTGACGTCAAAATTCTTGACTCGGAGAGTGACAACTAGGGCATCATTGTGGGGACAATATATCCTCGCCAAGTCTCTATCTGAAAAAGACATGATGTTCGTGGCCTCTGCCTTCCCTTTCTTGATGGTAGGTTGTGCACTTAGTACCTCCCTTAAGTGCTCGGCCTTCTTGATTGACCCTTTGAGCTCGCATACACGCTCAGGTTCGAAGATTTCATGTATCACATTGATTACGCCTTGAGGAGGGGCGTCGATTGGCATCCCGTTGGGGTTATTGTGGTCATGGGGGGCTGGTTGCGTCCCTCATTCAATGTATTTATCCAGGTGACCTGCTGCCACCAACTCCTCCAGGTGCTGTCTCAATGGCGTGCAATTTTCAATGCGGTGCCCCTTTTCTTTATGGAAGGTGCACCGTGACCTTTCGTCGTAGTCCTTCTGAGCCTCTCCTAGTTTAGCAGGCATCTGACGAAAGGTTCATCGTGTATTTCGCTTAGAATCCGGTAGATTGGCTTTTTGAATACCGTGGTAATGGCAGTGCGGACTCTCAACCATCTTTTATCCTGGTCTTCTCCATTGTCCCGCCTACCTCGTCCGTTTTTGCTCGGACGGTCTACCGCGTTGACCTTTGCTGAGGCCTTTTTCTCCGGTATTGCGGTCGTGCCAGATTTTGTTTTGGCACGGGCGTCATCCTCTTCCACCCTGATGTGCTGATGCACTCTTTCCATCAAGGCCTCCATGGTAAGGGGTGGCGTCATGGTGATTGAGTCCCTTAGTCTGTTCCCGACTGGAAGGCCTCTTTTGTACTGTGCAATGGCTAGATTGGTAGGGCAGTCCCAAATCTGGTTGAAGGTCTCCCAGTAGCGACTGTTGTAGGATCTTAAGGTCTCCTTGTCGCCCATGTCGATGGAGAGCAACTGATCGATCTCCACCGGGGTTTTGGTGTTCGTTCTGAACCTTGTTACGAACGCCTCTGCTAATTGCGCCCAGGAGGCTATGCTGCCTTCTGGAAGTTTTTTGAACCAAGTCAAGCCTAGGTTACCAAGGCTGGATGGGAAAATGATGCACATCAAAGCCTCGTTGCGTTGATATACCGCCATAACCTGGCGGAAGTGGCTTAGGTGCATGTAGGGGTCTGTCTTCCCCTCGTACGTGGTGAATTTGGGCTGAAGGAAGCCTAAAGGTAGGGGCGCGTTTTCAATTGCCGGAACGAACGGCGAGGTCTGCAGCCTCGCTAATGCTTTGTCCGTTGGTTCGTAGGCAGGCCGTGGTAATGGCATTCCAACCTGACGCTTCCATGCGTCCGAGGAGCCAACCGCTGAAGGGTAGATACCCTGCGAGGGTCACGCGCCCTATTATCCTCCTTCCATCGTGCCCTTTCTTCCAGCACGGTCTGTAAGTCGGATGATCTTGGCAACTCCGTCTGCCTAGATGATGTCTGGTGTGTGCGCGAGGGCCAATAGGTGCTTCCCTCAGTATACGACCTCTCAGTCCTCATTCTCTCAGACCTGGAGCAACGAGTCCTGGAGGTTCTGGATTGAGTATCGCCCGTCCTGAGGCTTCTACTCTCTGTTTGTGATGGCGTGGTATGCCTACTGCGATCTTCTGAGTGGCGAGGGGGCGTGTTGCCTTTACGCCCCTCTCCTGTTGCCACCCATTTTCCCTTGATCTGGCGTTTCATGGCCTCCATATTCGCCGCCATCTTCCTTATTAATTCATCCTGTTCTTTCACGCGATTATCCAGAGTTTGAGGGTTGATCCTCCGCCTTTGTCTGTCAGGACTTTGTGAACGAGAGTGACGGGGGCTGTTATTCCGCCTCCCCCTAGCATCCCTCTTGGGGTTATGTCGTTGGGGCTCCAAGTCCGCCATGGGAGGGACAGGAGGCAAACCTTCGCGCCTTCCGCCTCCTTCTGGGGTTTGTCCATCAATGGCGGACTGTGGCAAATCTTCGTTGTGCGCCATTACTTTTTATTAGCAAGGAAAACTTAATCAAGAGGTTTTGTTCTAGTCTGATTTTCCCACAGACGGCGCCAATTGTACGAGAAAGAAATAAACATTCTCGTATAATCCTGTTGATCAAGATTGCGCTCCTTCGTACGACGTCGCTTTACTCCCTGAAAACACAAACGTAAGCTAGCCGGCGGGTGTGTGCCGGATACCTCTCCGATGTCTAAGTCAGCAAAATAGACGAATAGACAAAAAGCTCTGTGAATTCGGGAATCAAAGTTGTGTTACCTCTCCATAGGTGATGTTGTGAGCTTTTATAAGCTCCGCGTGGCATAATCCTAGTAGGACTCTTACTCCTCCATGCAGAGTCCTCCTAGGAGTCATACTCCTGAAAGATAATGCTTATCCTTCAATACCCTCCTCACTGCTTAAACCAAGTGAGATGGTTTTACCATGGTCAGATTACCATACGACCGAAATAACATTGCCATACTAAACAGGCAGAAACGACCGAACTCTGCTTAGCTCGAATCTTCCTTTTACAGTCTGTATCTCGGTTTCTCCTGCTGAAACCGAACTAACCTTAACAAGCTTGGACCGGACTAACTTTAACAAGCTTGGACCGGACTAACTGCCATTAGTAAAATCGCAATGACCGATCTAATCACAAGGCTATCTCAGCACTTCGGCTCGATATGGTACGACCGCGCTGCTTGTCCAGATTGCGGTGACCGAGCTCTTTAGGACCGGAGTAACTTCAAGCCTCTCTCGGACCGGAGTAACTTCATGGCCTTTTTACTCAGCCTTTCGTACTGTGGCCCATAACGGCCCATTACCTAGCTCGGCCCAATTTTCATATAAATTACCCTCTCAGTTGGTTATGTCATCGTTTGAAGAAGTATACATGCAACGACTGTCTTTGTTATATAGTGAGTTCAGTACTTATCAAGATGCACTTCATTATGTTACCTCATCTTAGTTGGATACATACAAGTCAAAATTTGTGGCTGCTTGGACTAACACATTTATGCACTTTGAAAATTATACAACAAATAGGTAAATACGAACATTTAAATTTATTAGTTGTTTGGTTTTTGATAACATTATTTTTATAACAGTTTATTTTCATATATAGGGTTGAAAGTTCACATGCAAAACTTAAAAGATATCTTGGATCAAGTCAAGGAAATTTTGAGTCGAATTAGACAAGGATACACAATTTACTTGAGTTGCAATGTAGTGAAATAAAATCATCATTTAAGAAAAGCAAGATAGTTGTACAACATGATTTCAAACCTGCACAGTTTAAGGAGCTTCGTGGTAATGTCTCAATTACTGCATTAGATATCATATTGGCAGAGTCTAAACGAGCATCTTTTGTTGGTATTGATATTACTGCATGTGGATGTGTTGTTCAACGTACTCATGGTTTGCCATGTGCACATGAGCTAGCAAATTACATGAGGGAAAATCAGCTAATTCCCCTCACTTCGGTTTATTCATATTGGACTAAGCTTGATATGTTGAGTACCCCACACACTATAAGCGAAGAGTGGACTTGTACACCTGAGTTAGAATTGTTTGCCAAACGATTCGATGAGGTGAATTCAGATGTGAAGATGTTTTTGTTACAAAAATTGAGGGAGTTAGCCAAACCTGATTGTACAATTTTGATTGAGCCGGAAGTGAAGTCTAATCCACGGGGTCAGCCAAAATTGAAGATTGAGACCTCCACTCATCATGAGCCATCTGCGTTTGAAATAGTTGCTTCAACACAAGATAGTTATTCACCCGGAGTCATTGCCGAGGCGAGTGTAACAACAAAAAAAGGTGAAAACAAAGAAGAAAGAAAAGGTACATGGTTTACTAGTGAGGTATGTAATTGTGTCATGTTGTCTGCTTTATTATCTAATATTGGCATTGGCCTGTGATAGGTTCACCGGCTTCAATCATTGAATCCAAATTGCTTTTTAGAGGCATTCATTTCTGAATTGAGAAGATATATTAAACATGTTAAGGATGTTGCAGCAGATGGCAATTGTTGGTTCCGAGCTATTGCTGGTTTAATGGGTTTTTGAGAAGAATGATGGTTACAAGTGAGAAAAGATTTACTTAAAGAGTTGCATGCGCATAGTGACCACTACAGGAAATTATTTGGATCACAAGAGAGAATCGATGACCTTACCAACATCTTCGCATATTTTGAACCAAACCCTGGGTTGGACCGGTGGATGACGATGCCTGACATGGGTCATCTTATATCGTCTTTCTACCAAGTCGTTTTGGTCCACTTGTCTATGCAACAATGTTTGACATTTCTCCCTCTTAGGTCAATACCGACGTCTGTTACCTCTCGCAAGGAGATATGTATTGGCTTTGTCAACAACAACCATTTTGTTCAAGTATTAGTTTCTAATATTTTTGTACATTCTTGTACATTATAACGACAAATTTCTTAATAATGACAACATTTTTGTACATTCTAATATATTTTTTATTTTTTTTTTGTAGCTCATTTTGGAGCTTGGTCATCCTATTCCACCCATAGCAACTAACTGGCGGAGGTACCATGACCCTTGTGCAGTAGGCTGGGAGGTTGCATACTGTCACGACCCAAACCCGCCCCTAAGGGTTTAACATCGTAACCGGCCAGTAATCCGTGATTACCAAAGGCCTGCTTGACAGTAATAACAGTAGTACAGTATAAAAGGGGTTGGCGGAAGCCAAACAGTAATAACAAGGTGTCCAATGAGCTGTAAAAACCTGAATAGGAAAAAGCTTTCATGGACTGATCCACATTTATAACCACATATATATATATATACATATATATGAGATATACATAATATGCAGGTTGGGGATCCAATCCCTACACCATAACTGTACAACCAAGTCTTAAACATTCGATACATAACAGAGACAAAGGGTGAATCTGAGACACCCCAAAAACAGCCTTGGCTCGGGTAGACTCGGAACCTCGAAGTGAGGCACAACGGTTGGCTGGACAAAACATGAGCTTAACTTGACGCTTCTAGCTTCGGTCTGGTGCCTGGCCACCTACATACATATATAAACTGTGAGCTAAAGCCCAGTGAATAACAACTATGTAAAAGGGTTAAGAATGGATGTCCTTTCAGTAATTAAAACAATCATTTGCATCAGTAGATTAGTTATTCAATCAGTGGCTCATATTTCATGCCATATCAGTCATTTAGAAATCATAGCAATCATACGTGGTACGTTCAATAGCAGAACAGTACGGTAGGTCTTAATAGACCGAACAGTCAGTTGATGGCCATCGAAACAGTGAACAGTATTGGTTCCAAACATTGGAACTAACAGAGATCTCTATAACAGTAGCAGTAACAGTAAGTTGCTATGGATGCCACAAGTACAGTTCATAAAATAGGACAAACATTCATTCAGTAAACAATGTCACTTCAGGAAGCAGTACAATCGATTGTTCAGAAAATAATTATAATTGAACATATCTTTACAACATTGTTATTCACAGATTATGGGCTATAGGTAGGCTACTCAGCATCCTCGGGTGCCAACCCTACACAGTTGCAGAACGAACACACACTAAATTACACATTCGGGATTAATAAGTTAGCCCCTATCTTGACTTGGCGTGGTTCTATAACATTATCCTCATTATGATGCCCTAAACATGGCCTAGAATGGAATAAGGATGCAAAAATGTACTTAACAACATTTTTCAAAGCTTGCTGAAAACAGGGGTCTCACTCAAGCGTGGCTTTCTACGCTCGAGCGAGCTTATCGAATGAGAGAGGTCGCTCGAGCGTAGACTCCCTCGCTCGAGCGATCTGCAAAAGTGTGAAAAGTACTGGTTGCTGAAATTCTCCGCTCGATGCTCGCTCGAGCGTGAGACACAGTTACTCGCTCGAGCGTAGGTGTCGTCGCTCGAGCGTGCGTCTGCACACGCAAAAACCTGAGAGCTTACAATTTACGCTCGAGCCAGCATTTCGTCGCTCGAGTAGAATTCTGAAAACAAAGGTGGTCGCTCGAGCGTGGAAGCCAAATTCTGGATTTTCCAGATTTGTTCCCAAAGCTCAAACCAAGAATCAAACATGTCAAAACTCATCATTTTGGGCCAAATTTCTGGAAAACACTTAGAAACTCATAATACAACATGTTTTGAAGATCATTTTATGAAATCAACGCCCAAAAGTATGACAATTGAACACCAATTGCAATTAAAACTTTATGAACATTACAAGAACATTACATGCATGAGTTCTCATGAACTCTAAAACTCCAAAGCATGATCAAATGGAAGATTGAACGAAAAAACATGATAAATTCTAGAGTATAACCATAATATGGGCATGCATGTAAGAATTCCATGAAAACAACCTCAAAATTCTATGATATGGACATGCATGCATGAATTCACTTAGCTCCCATGAATTTAAGCTCAATACTCCCATTAATCCACCTATTTAATCCACATGCAAGTTCGAGATGACTCAATTTCAAGATTAAGAGGTTGAGTCCTTACCTAGGCTTCTCAATTAAGCTTTACTTAAGCAAGGTTCTTGAGCACATGTACAATTCTCCAAGGCTCCTTCAAATTCCTCAAAATTTTCAAGCAAAACTCTAATAGAAACCAATTCTTCCTATTCTCCCTCTCTTTCACGTTTTGGGGCAAGAAGATGGAAGGATAGATGATGTCAAACATGTAAGTAATGAGAATCAAAACAATGGCCTTGAAATAATCCACTTAATGGCAATTGTGTAATAAACTTAAGCTAATGTAATTTAACTTTATTTATTCTAATTTAATCATTCGAAATTGAATTTTAATTAAACCTACAATAAAATTCTATAAATCCTAATTAGCATATAACACAGGTCAATTTCTAAATCGGTCGCCGATAAGGCTTTCAATTCGCAGTATGAAATCAAAAACATGAACAGATCATTCTGTAACAAATAGATAGAAATACCATTAAAACAACACACTCATGTAATCTATTTAGGATTTCATCTTAATCAATTACTTATCATGCTTGAACATAAATTAATGCTAATTAGAGGTGAGGGTTGTCACACATACAGTTCCAGAGTGCAACATTTCAAATCACTCATCAGTCTAGACGTAGCCACAATCGAAACAATAGACCTGGATGAGGACTAATTTCATACGAGTGAGCTAGAAAATATAATTACAATGGATTTAGGTTATGTATTTTGAATGGATTTAATTCATGTTATTTTCTTTGTTTTAATGAATTGGAATGGTAAACAATGAATTGAAATGAATGTTATTTTCTGTGTTATACTGAATTGAAGTTAATGAAAAAAGTGAATTGGAATGGATTCAAGCTACACAGTGATGAACAAATTTTGTTCGGACATACAGTGCTGATAGGATCATTATTGTTCGACAAAATAGTTCTGAACAAAATACATTTTTTCGACTACACAGTGGTGAACAAATTGTTTTTATTCAGCTCAACAGTGCTGAAATGAGTAAGCCAGCAACTGTGAAAGGGCTAGCAAGCATTTATGTTCGGCACTATAGTACTAAAAAAACCATATATGTTCGGTATTATAGTGCTAAACGAAGACTACCTGTTTGGCATTACAATGCTGAGTGAGTCAGTTTGATTCGATTTTACAGTGCTGAACGAGGAGGATTTGTTCGGTTAATCAGTGATGAACAGAAAATTCATGTTTATCCATTAGTCCAAATTTGTTTATTCAGTGCTGACCTTAACGCAATAAACTTACCAATATTTCAAACAAACAAACTATCAAACTAATTCAAACCATCAAACCAATTTAAACTAACTAAAGTGTTATCTGACATATACTAAAGTGTTATCTGACCTTTGTTGTACTTGTGTCTAACACCATCAAAAAGTCTAACATATGTTTGAGACTAAGATTTCAAAATACACATTTAAAACATTTGAACCCAACAAATACTAAAGTCTAAGACGTTGCTCCATGCTTCCTGCGACGAGTGTACACCAAGTTCTTTGATGGTGTATGTTCTTCAGTGGACTGTTGGCCCTCCAAGACTTGTGTTATCTTCTTCATAGCATTGCGTAACATATCTCGGGTGGGATCTACTTCATTGTATCCAATTTCGAGCATTGAACGTGAAATACTTAAGGCACTGTCAATGCGCTGCAAACAATAAAATAAAACTTAACAATTGCCTTAAACAAAATATATATGAAAATGAAAATGGTAAAAATTGACATACGAATTGAAGTTGACGATAATCAGCTGATGTCTCAGTGCGTGGGTTATACTTAGAACGATGTGTCGGGTTTTGAACTTACACGTGTGAAATGGAAGTAAACTAGTCCAAGTAACCTGGCACACAATCTCATGGATGCAAGACTAGAACACTACGAGCTATCTCAGACAACAAGTGATTTTCCCAACTCTCCCAAATCGTATCCAAGTATTTATAGGCAATGATGTACTGTTTTGCAGTGGATCCTCTAGAGGCTTGAACTGGAGCAAGCGAAGGTGAGGGAATAATTTACATCCTACCAAACTGTCTCAGTACCCTGTCTAGATGGTATGGTTCAATAATGTGCATACATTTTAAACATCCACTATAGTAAGCAACATCAGAAAAAGGATGCTCAATACGCTTATCATGGTATGGATCCCAAATAACCTACAATAGTAAAAATTTTATAAGTAAGTTATGAATTAGATTGAATAATAGCAAGTAATATGTACATACATTGACATAAGATTGACACTTACGTCATGGGCCTCTAATCTGTCAAGGTCCTCTCGCAACCTTTGTAAAATAGACGTTAACGAACCAGATTGGGTGCGAGAAATCCAACGAAAAACATGAGGCTGATCTTCTTTATAGTCCAAATTGGGGTGGGGTCTAGTACCAACAAAATGCTCGTAAATCCAAGCTTCCAGCAATGTCATGTATCCCGCCATCTGTTTTACAGCATACCTTGTGGCAGTACCCAATTGTCGGTATAAAAAAGTCAATGCGGCTGCACCCCAAGCATCAGAAGCAACCGATCGCAAATCCATAAGAAAAGACAAATACACTACCGGAATACGTGTGCCTGTCTTGTCTGCAAATAAGGTACAACCTAACAAATATAACAAATATGCCCTAGCTGTACACTCAATGGTATTATCATTGTCCGCATCAGACACTGACCCAAACCGTTGTCTCAACCATTCTACCTTGATAGACTGGCCTTGTGCTACCTTCAACGCTACATTTGCCTCATCTATTGTTACTCCCAAAGCCTTAACTAGCAGATTTGCAGCGTCAACATTTGATAACTTCTTGCAAGAGACTGATTTACCAATCACTAGAATCCCTAGAATTACACTAACATCATCTAAGGTTGGTGACATCTCACCAAATGGTAGATGAAACATGTTTGTCTCCGGTTGCCATCTTTCTACAAAGGCCGAAACTAGAACTTTGTTTACAAATTTATAGGAGCAACTCACTAAAGAAATCAACCCCGAATCCATAATTAAACCATGAAATTTGGACTGTTCATTATCTTCCAAGTTGAATGACCATTCTCCAACTTTAAAACCATGATTTAAGCATTTAAGTATTCCACGTTCCTACAACATAGAATAAAAAAAAGAAAAAAGAAAAAAAAAAGAATTAGTAAAGTTGAAACAAAATTTAAAACATTAAATTAATGTAAGACAATGACTTACATCATTATGCCAAATTTTGGCTGCTATGTGACAATGAAAACTCTTCAAAATTGAAGGATCATATGGCCCTCCAGGAAAAGGTCCAGTAAGATCTTCATTAACTTTTTCAGTTGTATTTGCTGGTTGGTCTTCATAGTCACCCATGTCTGTTGGTTCATCACCAGGATCATCACCTATGTGTGTTGGTTCATCACCCATATCTATTGGTTCATCACCCAAATCATCACTCATGTCACTCACATTCAATTGATTGCCCCCATCATTTTAACCTCAACCGTTTTTGCTAGAGCAGCACCTATGTCATTCATGTCATGTTCATTAACTCCACTACCTTGATCCTTAGTCTTATGAGTGCGTCAAGGTCTCTTAGCCACTTTTTGAGAAAGTACAACATTATGTCTCTTAGACGCTGTTGGGTGATCTCAAGCAGTTTCCACCATAGCTGTCCACCAAGTACAATTAGATGTGTCATTGAAGCCTATCTTAAATAGGTGTGTCATGACCAATTCAAATAGGAAACAACAAACTACGATAGTTTCTTACCAAACACAAAATGAATAAACGATAAAAAGAAACTACTAAAAATAAGATATTTGAGTTGGACCAAAATTTGAGAATTGTAATGCATTAGAAGCATGCCAAGAGCAAGGCCGTAAAAAAAAAAAAAAATCCTAAATAAAATTATAGACAAGAACAAAGCTTTCCAAAAAAAGTGCAAAAATTTGAGAGGCTAAACAACGAAATTTGGTATTAAAAACAAAAGGCTTAGTACATAGCAAAAGTTGTGTGTTTTTTTTCGTAGGACATTTTGGATTGATTATTAGTACTTAAAGAAAATTCAACATTGGCCCAAAGCCTATAGTTGCAATATAATCACATGCATCTCCAAGTTGATATAATGTGCTAAAATTAGCACTGTTTTCAAACAGCCCACCTGCCTCTTGTTAGGTTTATGATGTGTATTGTGCTAATTAGAGTTAGTTTATGTGGAAGACAACTAGTACAAGTGTTGTGTGATTATGTGGCTATAAGTTGATGCATGAAAATACATGGAAAAGTAGCTAAAAATGTGAATTAAATAATCTGGCTGGTTGTTGCCCTGAATTAAAATTCAGATGTAATAGAAGTCTAAATTTTCATTTTCTTACTTCTTACCCACCAAACAAATATAAACTTGGAATTTATAGGGTACAATATTACATAAAAAAAGAACATAACTTTTTAAGTGCCATTTTCTTTGTTAACAATTTCAGACTTGTCATTTACAACAAACAATGTATAACAAAAACTAACCTAGCCTCACTACTAGTTAATATTGAAGTAATAAAAGTAACACAAAACAAAAAAACAAAACAAAACAAAACAAATTTTTTTTAAAAAAAATTATGAAATGAAAGTATTTCAAAACAGAGGCAAAACCAATGGCAATGGCAATGCCTTACAACCAGGGACGGAACTAGGAGAAGACTATGGGGGGCTATGGCCCCCCAGTTTCTGTGAAAAATATGGTTTGTCGTAGTATTTTAAAAATATATTTCATTTTGTACATAAAATGACCCACAATATAAAAAATATATATCTTATTTTTCTCTTATCTTGCGCTCTCTTTTTATTTTGTATCCAAAAAACTTTATCCTATTAGAAATTACTTCTGTTGTATTTGAATTTTTTTGTGTATATACATAATTTATATATCATATTGTACATACATGCATGCATATGTATATAGTACAAAAAAATTATTTGCCTTTTGGCTCCTCCGCTGATGAAATCCTAATTCCGTCCCTGCTTACAACAACAGAAAATGGACAATTTTATACTATATGTACAGTACAGACATAAAAAACACTCCAAGACAAAGGACCAGCCAAACATATTTTCTAAAAGACAAAGGGTTCTAATATTTTTTTAAAAAAAATTATTTCTAGTTGGTATGTAGACTTCTATTACATTATAATATTCAAGTCATCCATTAGATTATAATATTCAGACCTCTATTCCCAAAAAAAATTTGAATTTTATGTTGAATCAGGCCATCCATTACATTATAATATTCTCCCACAATTAGGGTTTTGTGTAGTTGTGGTTTTGGTTGGTAAAGGGTTTTTTGTTTGTGTGGTTATGATTAATTGAAGAGAAAAGATAAATAAAGATGAAAAAGTTTACAGCAGTAAATCACACCTTTGTGTCGAATTTCCAAAAGTGTTGAATTTTCGAATAATTGAAGCAGCACTTGATTAACAAATTCCGAAAGTGTTAATATGGAATCAAGCAGCACTTTCGGAATGTCCCAAGCACTTCAGCAGTAAAATGGATTCAATCGGTGTGGAGAAGATGAATACAGTAGACCGACGGTCAGAGAATGAGAGGTATGAAAAATTAGGTGGGTGTGCATTTGATTGTGAAAATATTATGACTATGAGTAGATTTGGTAATAAGTGAGGTGTCCAAAAAAATATTATTAAAATTTAGGGTTTAGGGTTGGGGTCCAAGAAATGGGGGGTCCAAAGAATTTTGGCAGGTGCTAATAGTAGCACTCTTCTTTTTTATGTTGAGAGTACGTATAAAATTGTTTAATGTAATTTCTATTTATAACTCATCATATATAAATAATTTAAATAAAACAATTATTTAAAAGTTGAGAAAAATTGTTACAACTTTTACTTTATTTTCATTTTATTATGAAATTTTAATTTACAATAAATTATGTTAGAGTAATACTACAAATCCACCTTTTTCTATCTCGAATTTATAGAGAATTATCATCTTATAATTCAGATTTATTCTACACATACACCCCTCATCACATAAATTCAATCACAACTACATAATACCATTTATCTATCTATCTATCTATATATTATATAAGAGAAAAGGAGTTTCTAACCCATAAGTCTTGTGGGAATTCCAATATCCCAATCTTAATTTTTTTTCTTCTTTTTTTGTTTTTTACAATAAAAAAAAAATGCCACTCATCCTTATTTTTGACACTTTTTGAATTAAAAAAAAAATCCTAACTACCGTAGCGGGACATCCTTATTTTTTAGACTTTACCACAACCACCTCTCTTTACCAATTATCATCAATGATGCTTATGATCCCTCTGCTTTGCCTCATATTTCGAACAGTAAGCAAACTTCAATTTGTAATTTTTCATTTACGGTGATTTTTCTTTTTATCTATTTTTAATGATTTTTTCTTAATATTTGATTGTTTTTCTTTTCATCTATTTTTATTGATTTTTTTCTTAATATTTGAGTCAATTCTTGTGGGAGTTCTAATATTTTAATCTTAATTTTCTAATTTCCTGATTTAAAAAAAAAAAAACCTCCCACTTACCATTCAATTTCAGCCTTTTTGACTTCTCTCCATACTGCCGCACATCATATTTTTTTTACAATCTTTACTTATTTTTTCTACTAGAAGGACAAACCAAGATATAGAGAAAGTTTTAGAGAGAGAGAGAGAGAGAAAGTTTCAGAGAATCTACGGAAAAAAACTGACAAAGCCTGTAAGTAATATTTTCATTTATTTTTCAATGAATTTTTTTATTACTTTGAGCAAAAAATGTGATTTTGATTTTTTACACTCCATTTTGATCTCACGGTAGTTGTATTTTTAAACTGATTAGGTTTTTAAACTCACTGCGTTCTTTGAAAAAAAATGATTGTGTTTTTTAAATATCAATTAAAAAAATTTGTAATTAATTTGTAATTGGATTTTTAACTCATTGTATTTGTGATTGTGTTTTTTAACTATCAACTGATTTCATTGCTTTTCTTTTTATTATGAGCAAAAATGTAATTGTGTTTTTCTACATGTTTTGATCATACAATGATTTTATTTTTCAGTTGATTGTATTTTTTTTATATTCCATTTTGATCACATGATGAGAAAGAAAAACTTGTTCGATTGTGACAATCTCTGTGTTTTTTGAAAAAAAATTAGATTATATTCATTACGTTCACAAAAGGAACTAATTATTGATGATGATTAGATTGTATTTTGTCTATCAAAAAACAAAATTATAATTTTGTTTTTTAACTCGGTGTGCTTTTGAAAAAAAAAATTTGTATTTTTTAACTATCAATTGACTTAATTTGTGATTGGGTTTTTAATTCACTATATTTTTGAGAAAAGAAAGATTGAATGATCGTATTTTTTAACTACTAGTTGACTTCGTTTTTTTTTAATTTTTATTTTTATTATGAGCAAAAATGTGATTGTGGTTTTTTACACTCCGTTTTGATCACACGGTGATTTTTTTTTTACTGATTATGTTTTTTTACACTCCATTTTAATCACATGATGAGGGAAAAAAAAAATTTATTTGAGTTGTGACAATCTCTGTGTTTTTTTAAGGAAAAAAAAAAGATTGTATTCATTGTATTTTTAAACCATAAATTGACTTCATTAGTTTTCTTTTTATTATAAGCAAAAATGCACATATTTTTTCTACACGGAGGACAAACCAAGGCAAAAACAAACCAAGATAAAGGCAAAAAGAGAGAGAGAGTTCGAGCGAATTTGGAAAAAAAAGGCTAACACCTCCATAGTCGCAATTTTCACTTCAACACAATCTTCAATTCAAAGCCGGCAAGTAATATTTTCATGAAAAATGATTTGTCTCCCTTAAAAAAACCCCTCTAATCCCCCTAATGCCCAAAACGACGTCGTTTTGGGCTTCTTTTTTTTTTTTTTTTTTTTTTTTTTTTTTTTTTTTTTTTTTTGCCTTGGTTTGAAATTTAGGGGGATTAGGGGGGGTTTTTTTAGGGGATGTAGCACAACCCTATTTTCATTTACTTTTTTAATGGTTCCTTTTTTTCATTTATTTTTTTTATTATGAGCAAAAATATTAATGTGGTTTTTTACACTCCGTTTTGATGACCCGGAGATTGTATTTTTAAACTATTGTGTTTTTTTACACTCTATTTTAATCGCATGGTGAGAAAAAATTAGTTTTTTTAACTCATTATGGGAAAAAAAATTGTATCAATTAAAAATTTTGTAATTAATTTGTGATTAAGTTTTGAACTCATAGTGTTTTTTGAGAAAAAAAATGATTGTAATTTTTAACATTATTTTTTTTACACTCCATTTTAATCACATGGTGAGAAAAAAATTGTAATTGATTTTTTTAACTTACTGTGTTTTTTTTTTTTAAAAAAAATTATTGTGCTTTTTAAATTAAAAAATTGTAATGAATTTATGATTGAGTTTTTAACTCACTGTGTTGTTTGGAAAAAAAAAAAATGATTGTGTTTTTTAACTATCAACTAACTTCATTGCTTCTTTTTTTTTATCAGAAAAAATGTGATTCTGTTTTTTTACACTCCGTTTTGATCACACGGTGATTTTATTTTTTAACTGATTATGTTTTTTTACACTATATTTCAATCACATTATATAAAAAAAAAAATTTGTTTTGACTGTGACAATTTTTGTGTTTTTTTTTTTTAAAAAAAAAAAGATTATATTTATTAGGTTCACATAAAGTACCCACTATTGATGATGATTAGATTATATTTTGTTTAGCAAAAAAAAAATTTGTAATTGAGTTTTTTAACTCACTGTTTTTTTAAAAAAATGATTGTGTTTTCAACTATCAATTGACCTAATTTGTGATCAGCAATAATTGTATTTTTTAATTATTAATTGACTTAATTTGTGATTGGGTTTTTAACTCATTGGGTTATTTAAAAAAAAAAAAATGATTGTCTTTTTTAACTAGCAATTGACTTCATTACTTTTTTATTTATTTCTTTATTTACTATGAGCAAAAATGTGATTATATTTTTTACACTCCATTTTCATCACATGGTGATTTTATTTTTTAACTGATTGTGTTTTTTACACTTTGTTTTGATTACATGATTGAAAAAAAAAAATTTGTTTGGGTTGTGACAATCTTAGTATTTTTTTGACAAAAAAAAAGAGAAGAGATTATATTCATTACGTTTATATAAAGTACCCACTATTCATGATAATTATATTGTGTTTTGCCTACTAAAAAAAAAAAAAAATTGTAATTGTGTTTTTTAACTTACTGTGTTTTTTGAAAAAAAATTGATTGTATTTTTTATTTACCAATTGACTTCATTACTTTTTTTTATTATTATGAGCAAAAATGTAATTGTGTTTTTTTACACTCCGTTTTCATCGCACGGTGATTTTAATTTTTAATTAATTATGTTTTTTTACCAGACAAAATACATTCTAATCATCATCAATAGTGGATACCTTATGTGAACCTAATTAATACAATATATATTTTTTTTTTCAAAAAACACAAAGATTGTCACAACTCAAACAATTTTTTTTCTCATCATGTGATCGAAATGGAGTGTAAAAAAACACAATCAGTTAAAAATTAAAAATCACTGTGTGATGAAAACGAAGTGTGAAAAAACCCAATTACATTTTTGCTCATAATAAAAATAAAAATAAAAACAATGAAGTCAATTGGTAGATAAAAATTACGTTTTTTTTTTTTCAAAAAATGTAATGAGTTAAAAAACACAATTATAATTTTTTTTTGTTAGACAAAGTACAATCTAATTATCATGAATAGTGGGTACTTTATGTGAACCTAATGAATGTAATACATTTTTTTTTTGGGTCTAAAAAACACAGAGATTGTCACAATCCAAACAATTTTTTTTTTCCTCATCATGTGATGAAAACGAAGTGTAAAAAAACACAATCAGTTAAAAAATAAAATCACTGCATAATGAAAATATAGTGTAAAAAAACACAATCACATTTTTGCTCATAAATACATAAATAAATAAATAAAAAACCAATGAAGTCAATTGGTAGCTGGAAAACACAATTTAGTATGTTTGGTTTCAGTTTTCTGAATTCAATTTTTTGAATATTGAGTTTTTTATTTTTTATTTTTTTTGTTTTTAGTGAATATTTTTTAAATTTTAAGCAATTTTTTTACTTTTTTAGATGCACATTACTTAGATGTATCTAAATAGTAAAATATTTGTGAAAAATATTTTAAAAAATTAATAAATACACAAAAATACAAAAAATGTATTGAATTTTTGTATGTTTTTGTATTTTTTGGTATTTAGTGTATTTTTTATAGATTTTTTTATACAAATATTATACTTTTTAAGTGTATTTATGTTGGTGTGTCTAAAAATTAAGAAAAATTACTTAAAATATTAAAAAAAATCATTGAAAACATTAAAATACGGAAAATAAAAAAGTAAAATTTTCTGAAAATCAGAATCAAACAAAGTGATTATTTTTTTCTTTCAAAAATCACAATGAATTAAAAACCCAATCACAAATTAAAGTCAATTGATAGATAAAAAATACAATCATTCTCAATCACAAATTAAGTCAATTGATAGTTGAAAAACACAATCATTTTTTTTCTTCAAAAAATACAATGAGTTAAAAAGTTCAGTTACAAATTTTTTTTGGTAGACAAAATGCAATCTAATTATCATCAATAGTGAGTACTTTATGTGAACCTGATGAATACAATCCATTTTTTTTCTCAAAAAAACGGAGATTGTCACAACCAAAACAATTTTTTTTCTCATCATGTGATCGAAATAGAATGTAAAAAAACACAATCAGTTAAAAAATAAAATCATAGTGTGGTCAAAACGGAATGTAAAAAAACAAAATCACATTTTTTCTCGTAAAAACAAAAAAGCAATGAAGTTAGTTGATAGTTAAAAAATACAATCATTTTTTTTTTCATACTACACAGTGAATTAAAAACTCAATTACAAATTAATTACAATTTTTTTAATTTAAAAAATATAATTTTTTTTTCCAAAAAACACAGTTAGTTAAAAAATCCAATTACAATTTTTTTTTTCTTCTCTCACCATGTGATTAAAATGGAGTATAAAAAATACAATCATTTTTTTTTCCCAAAAAATATGGCGAGTTAACAACCCAATCACAAACTAATTACAAATTTTTTTAATTGATATCTAAAAAACACAATAAATTTTTTTCCCCAAAAACATAGTGAGTTAAGAAGTTCAATTACAATTTTTTTTCTCACCATGTGGTTAAAATTGAGTACAAAAAAACACAATCAATTTAAAAATACAATCATCGTGTCACCAAAATAGAGTGTAAAAAAGCACATTAATATTTTTTCTCATAATAAAAAAATAAATGAAAAAAAAGAATCATTAAAAAATAAATGAAAAGATTACATATTGACTTTTAATTGAAGATTGTGATGAAGTAAAAATTTTGACCGGAGGTGTTAGCATTTTTTTTTCCAGATTCTCTCCAACTCTCTCTCTCTTTCTTTAAAACTTTGGGTGTGTTTGGTTTGCTTTTGAAAGAGTGATTTTCAAAAAAAATAAATAAAATTGGGGAGAGAATTTAGAATTTTTTTGTTTGTTTGTTTGGTTGTATATTTTGAAAGTAGTTTTGGAGTTTGGGAGTTTGGATGATTTGATATTTTGTTGTAATTGAGTAGACGTGTGTGAGAGAGAAAAAGTAATTAAAAATGAGAGAGGAAAGATAAAAAGTAATTGATTGATGTGTAAGAGAAAAAAAATGATTTTGAAATTTTTTGAGAAAAACTACAAACCAAACAAAATTTTGGAAAAAAATTTCAAAAACAACTCTCCCAAAAACAAATCAAACAAGCCATTTATCTCTATCTTGGTTTGTCCTCTGAGTAGAAAAAAAAAATGTGAATTTGTGTTCATAATAATTAAAAAAAAAAAGTAGTGAAGTCAATTTATTGTTTAAAAACACAATCAATACAATCAATTTTTTTTTTCCCTTTCAGAAAACACAAAAATTGTCACAACTCAAACAAACTTTTTTTTTTCTTCTCATCGTGGGATCAAAACTGAATGTAAAAAAATACAATTAGTTAAAAAATAAAATCACCGTGTGATCAAAACGGAGTGTAAAAAATCGCAATCACATTTTTGCTCATAATAATAATAAAAACAATGAAATCAATTGGTAGTTAAAAAACACAATCATTCAACCATTTTTTTTTTCCAAAAAAAAATAGTGCATTAAAAATCCAATCACAAATTAAGTCAATTGATAGTTAAAAAATAAAATCTTTTTTTCTTCAAAAAACACATTGAGTTAAAAAACCAAATTATATATATATTTTTTTTTACTAGACAAAATACAATGTAATCATCATCAATAGTGGGTTTTTTTATGTGAACCTAATGAATATAATCTAATTATTTTTTCAAAAAACAAAGAAATTGTCACAATTGAAACAAATTTTTTTCTCATCATGTGATCAAAATGGAGTATAAAAAAATACGATCAATTGAAAAAAAAATCATTGTATGATCAAAGCGTTTAAAAAAATACAATCATATTTTGGCTCATAATAAAAAGAAAAACAATAAAGTTAGTTGATAGTTAAAAAATACAATCACAAATACAGTGAGTTAAAAATCCATTCACAAATTAATTACAAATTTTTTAATTGATATTTAAAAAACACGATCATTTTTTTTCAAAGAATACAGTGAGTTAAAAAACCCAATCAGTTTAAAAATCCAACCACCGTGTAATCAAAACAGAGTATAAAAAATCACAATCACATTTTTTGCTCATAATAAAAAAAAAAATCATTGAAAAATAAATGAAAAATATTACTTACAAGTTTTGAAGATTGTGTCGGAGTGAAGATTGTGACTGTAGATGTGTCGGGTTTTTTTTTTTTCCTTCAGATTCTCTCTAACTCTCTAACTCTCTCTAAAACTCTCTCTATCTTGGTTTGTCTTTCTAGTAGAAAAAATAAGTGAAGATTGTAAAAAAAATATGATGTGCGGCAACAAGGAAATTATTTAATAATCTTAGAATACCACGTGGCCATACTCTAAGCCAATCACCAATTACTTAATTCTCATGTTGTTCTCCTATTCCCAACATAAATCATGGGCCCCTATTCCTCTCCACCAATCAAAATTTTATGGAGTACTACGTGTCTATACTTCGGAAATATTGAATAATCACCCACGGCGGTATGAGGAGAAGTCAAAACAGTTGAAATTGAATACTGTGGCGATAGGGTTTATGGTTTTCAAAATTCAAAAAGGCTGAAATTGAATGGTGAATAGGAGGTTTTTTTTTTTAAATCAAAAAATTAAAAAATTAAGATTGGAATATTTGACTCTCACAAAGCTTGACTCAAATATTAAGAAAATATCAATAAAAATAGATGAAAAGAAAAACAATCAAATATTAAGAAAAAATCACTAAAAATAGATGAAAAGAAAAATCACTGTAAATGAAGAGTTACAAATTGAAGTTTACTTACTGTTCAAAATATGAGGCAAAGCAGAGGAATCGTCTAGGAAGCACGGATACGGATACGGGATATGGTTACAATACGATACGGATACGACGATATAACAAAATTTGAAAAACTAGGATATGGGTACGGCGGGGATACGTTCGTAAAAAGTATTATTTTTACAATTTTTAGTAATGTAGCATACATAAAAATAAAACTTAAACAATTTTTAGTAATGTAGGTTCAACTTTGTTTAGCCAAATAGGTTCAACTTTTTTCATAATCAAACACATTTACAACTTATTTTAATTCTTTTAAACTAATAATCTAAAATTTTGTAAGTATAAAAGCTAACATGTAAATGATATCAAATGGGGCCAATGTGAAAACCATGAAATTTCTTAGTTTTCAGAATTTGTAAATTTTACTAGAAAAATTGAGAAAAAATTTCCCCCTATAATCTCAAATTTAATATTGATTTCATTTTATAGATCTTAAAGGATAAAGAGTATATTTAAAAAAAAAAAAGAAAAAGAAAAAGAAAAAGAAAAAATGTGTATTATAAAAGCAGCAATAGGAGATCAAAATAAAGAGAGAGGAGAGCAAGATGAGTTGAAAGAGGAAGAGGGAGAGGTCGAGCGAGAGCGAAAGAGAGAGAGTGAGTGAGATCGAGTCTGTCAGTCTAGAGAGATCGAGCGAGAGGGAGAGGGAGAAGGAGAAGGAGAGGGAGAGGGAAAGAGAGATAGTGAGATCGAGCGAAAGGGAGTGTGTGAGAGAGAGAGAGAGAGAGAGAGCAAAAGGAAGAGAGAGAGGGATGAACCTGTTCGATGATGACGACTCTGCTATTTGTGAACCTGATCAACGACACTGTTGTCCCAAGAGACTCCTTCTCCTCCTCTTTTGCCACTGCTACTAGGGCTTGGTTTGTTGTTTTTTTTGTTTTATTTTACAAAACTTTTGTTATTTTACAATTTGACCCCATTATAAGTTTTTAAAATTATTTTTTTGACCCGTCGTATATCAAAAGTATCCCGAGCGTATCCTTGAAGTATCCTCGCATATCCCAAACGTATCCGAAATTCAAAAATTTTTTAAAAAAAATAGGATACTTATTTGCCGCATTCGATACGTATCCCGCCGTATCGGACGTGTATTCGTATTCGATACGTATCCGACACGCGTACGGGAACTATTTCAGAGTATTCATGCTTCATAGGGGATCGTTGATGATAGTTGAGAAGAGGCAACAGAGGCATCATTGATGATAATTGATAAATAGAGGTAGCTGTGGTAAAGTCCAAAAAATAATGATGTGCGGCTATGGTAGTTAATATGGGGGGTTTTTTTTTTTAAATTCAAAAGGTGCCAAAAATAATGATGAGCAGGGTTTTTTTTATTTTTTATTTTAAAAAATAGAAAAATTAGAAAATTAAAATTGAGATATTAGAGCTCTTACAAGGCTTTGAAAAAAAAAATTGATTGTATTTTTTAACTACCAATTGACTTCATTGTTTTTTATTTTTATTTTTATCATAAGCAAAAATGTGATTGTATTTTTTTACATTCCGTTTTAATCACAGGATATTTTTATTTTTTAATTGATTGTATTCTTTTATGGAAAAATTACCACTAAATCCTATATGGTAGAAAGTTAAACCATTTAGTCCTACAAGTTTTCTTATGCACCATTTAGTCCCACTATCTACATCAGCAACATCAACAACATCATTAACATCATCAAAACATTAGCTACATTAACTGCACCAATCAATAATATCAAACATTAACATCATCATCAAAACAACATTAGGATCATCATCAGCCCACCTCGACTTCCTCTTCTTCGCCTCCCCATTCTGAACCTCGCCGTCAGCCGGAGGGTCTCACTGACTCCGGCGGCGGCGGCGATTCGTCACTGGATGTTATTCCCCCTTTTTACTTTCCTCCCTTTATTTATTTATTTATTATTATTTTTTTTAATGTTTTCCTTCTTTCACGATTGCTTCCTCTGTTCTCATCTCCAATTTTTCCAGACCAATATACTCTCTCTCTGTTCCTTTCCAGTCTTATTTATTTCCCTTCTTGAATCTTCTGCTTTCTGGGTTTTGCTTTTCATAACCCTTTTGTGGGTTGGGTTGTGGGTTGGCTTGGGTTGATTTCAATTTCCCCTTCCAGAGTTTTCTTGTTCATTCTTGGTTGTCATGATTGTGAGGGGTTAATTGAGTTGTGTTTGGTTTCTGGAAATTTGCTTTGTCATGATTCCTTTCCATTCATGATCGGATCGCCCATCACTTTTTAAAACTTTTCTCATCTTTGTTTCCTCTGAATTCGGATTCCTTTATCAAATCTTTTTTACGACTTTGGATTCAAATCACTCTCTTGATCGGATTTAGTGCCGGATTTCTGCGATTGAAATTGTCATCTAGGTCCTAATGTTTAATGGTTGAGAATATGTGTTTGATGTTTGATGAAAGAGGCCGAGGAGTTGTGGTTTTTGAGATGTGTTCCGAATCAGATCTGGGTTTTGATCTGAGATGTTTTTAATGTTATGATGATGTTTGTTTAAAAAAATTGTTAGGATGATATTTGATTAAAAAAATTGTTATGATGATGATGTTTGACCAGGAAAAATTGTTTAATTGTTATTTTTTATGTTTGATGTTATTTTAATTGTTGTTTTGATGTTTAATCGTTATTTGAAAAATTGTTTAATATTTATTTTGATGTTTAATCGTTATTTTAAAAATTATTTAATCGTTATTTTTGATGTTGTTTTGATGATGTTATATGATGTTTTGATGTTTGATGTTGTTTTGATGATGATGTTTGATATTATTTCGATGATGTTATTCATAAATTTGATGTTTGATGTTTTGATATTTGATGGATAATGTTTGATGTTGATAATGTTCAATGGTCATTAACATTGGGATAGGACCTAACGGTTCATAAGAAAATTCATAGGACCAAATGGGTTACAAGATACACATTTAGGATTTATTGGTGCATGTCCCATTTTTTTATACTCTATTTCGATCACATAATGAGAAAAAAAAATTGTTTGGATTGTGACAGTCTGTGTGTTTTTTGAAAAAAAATGAATTGTATTCATTGAGTTTACATAAAGTATCCACTAATGATAATGATTAGATTGTATTTTTGTCTTGTAAACAAAATCTATAATTGAGTCTTTAACTAACAATTTTCAGAAATTTTCTCTACAAACAAATTTGTTTACACCCATTTGAAAAAATGATTGTATTTTTTAATTATCAATTGATTTAATTTGTGATTGAATTTGTTTACACCCATTTTTTTATCACACCGTGATTTTATTTTTTAATTGATTTTATTTTTTTATATTCTATTTTAATCACATGATAAGAAAAATAATTTGTTTGAGTTATGACAAATGTCTATATTTTTTAAAAATTTATTCAGTCAAATAATAAATAATTTTTTAAAATTTACTTCTGTATAGTTTGAGAATAAATTCAAACTTGGTAAAGGTGAGTATTTATATTCATTGATTAGGTTATAATATCTACACCGTTGCCGCGTGGGGTCTCTGTTTCGCGTCCTAATAGGCGGCGGCGGGACCACTTGCCCGTGCGAATGTCTTTGACCCGTTCACTGCTTTCTTCCTCAAAAAAAATACTAACAATACATCAAAATAATAAAACAAAAATTAAAAAGAGCAAACAAATAAATATGGAGAAATTTTTTTTAAAAAAATCTAAAATTTAGGCCATGTTTGGATTGTATATGTGAAATAATTTTCAAAAATAATTTTTTGAAAAGATTTATAAAAATTTGTTTTGTTGAATGTTGTGAAAATAATTTTGAAATTTTGGAGTTTTGGATGATTTAAATTTTTTTTTTTAAAAACAAGGCCTTAATCTCTTTAATAAATTAATTTAATTTAAATTATAAACTTTTAAATAGTATCAATTCTACTTATAATTAACAAAAAAGAGGCAATTTAAACAATTTAATAACTTTTTTTCCTTTATTATCATTGACAACTACCTCCCAACTGCTGTCCATTTCCACCCCCTTCTGTTTCCTAATCCACTGATGCAACGCCATAATTTATTTTTTTTGCATTCACCACTACTCATACCTTCCTTTTCCAACTCAATGTCGCCCCTTTCATCCCTTCTTCAGTTAATAGCCATCGTTGTGGTTAGGGGTGATCATAGATCTTTTTAACTCATAAATTAATCAAACCTAATTGATGTTAGGTGGATGTGTGTCTTGCAGCGGACAGATGCAGATAAAATATTTTAAAATTCATGAGTACAATTTAGATGACGGATCAACCATCTCGCATTGTATGAACCCGATCCATTCGTTGATGAAGTTCTAAAAAATAACAACAAAGAAATTGCTATCAAATAACAGCATAAAGTAGAAACAATAAATATATATTTTTGTGAACATATAAAATAATATTTTAAAAATATGCATATGTGATGCCATAGCTTATTATAGACAAATAATATATATTTTTTCAAATTACTAGTTATTAGAGATTGTAAAAGTTATGAATTATAATTCAAAAAAAGTCCAAAATTTGTAAAACCCAAACTGCCAAATCGATCGTATCCATTTGCCAACCAGCATAGCCCACTCAATCTGTATCGGCCAAACTGGTGGATGAATATGGATTGATTTTTTTCTAATCCTTCTAATTTTTAATGGATGACGGATGTGATGCCACCCGACTCAATCCGATCCGCGATCACCCGTAATTATTGTCCTGCACCATCGATAAAAAGTGGTTAAATTATTTAAATTAGTCATATCTTGTTTTTTTTATAATTAATGAATAGTTAGAATTAATAGAGTTTAAATTAAAACAACTAAAAAATTAAACGTTGATTTGTTACTAAGTCAAATCCTTCTTTTTTTTTAAAATAAAATTTCCAGCAATAAAAATAAAGAAAACTATTATTACAAAATTTTAAAATAAATTATAAATACACCCCTTAATGTTTAATTAAAACACAAATCACTCTTGTGATTTTAAAAATTATATTTCATCTTTTGAGATTTTTAATTTCATAACAAATTTTTCTTCTTATTAATAAATTATCAAGTCAATTAACAGTTTTTAATGATATTATAAATATATTTCAATTAATAATTTAAATAATTTATTATTGTATGAGACAATAATTACGAATCTCATTTTTTTTTATTAATTTTATTAAATAAATTTTTTTTAATAAAAGGTATTTATAATTTTTTAAATTATAACGATTAATATGTACTTTAATAAATCTCAAAATAGCTGTGTTCGTAATTTATCGCAAATTTTTACTAGGCAAATACCAGTCAAGGAGTAAACGACTGTGAGAACAGAGATTGAGAGAGACACTGTGAGAGAGTGTGAAAGAGAGAGGCTTTGACTAAAACCCCTCCACAAACGACTCTCTCTCTGCCCCCCTTCCTCACGGACCGTTGAATTCTCTCTCTCTCTCTCTCTCTCTCTCTCTCCGGCATGCTCTCAGAATTTTCTTTGGAAAGTGAAAGAAAATTTCCTTAACTACCTTCAGCGTCAAAGTCTGCTCCAAACAGTTCTCCTCCGGTGAGCTCCGGCGACGACTTCCCCTTCCGATTCTCGCTTTCGATCAATCGATAGGTGCCAATGTTTGGCTACCAAGGGATTTAGATTTCCTTAAACCAATAGTTTGATTTTGAGTTTTTTTTTTTTTATTTTTTAAAATTACTAGTTCTGAGAGTTGATGAGGAATATATAAGTTTTTTAGCTGAAGCAATTGTTGTGGCAATGAATCGAGCGGTCTCGGCGATCTCATCCTCGGCTTTTCTTTGTCTATTTCTGGTTTTTTCTCGGTTATTTCGGGCCTCTGGTAATGCCGAAGGTGAGTTCCGATTCTGTTAGCTTCGATTTTATGTTGATTTTGACATTTTCTTCAAGTCAATTTGAGTCAATGTTTCTTGGATTGTGTTCTGCTTGCATTGAACTTTGCATAATCAAATTCAGCAATCACTGAACTTTTAATGGATTTATTCAGTTCTGAGCTTTGAATCATTACGTGAAATTAGGAAAATAACTGAAATTGGAATTTACAGTTCATTTATTCAATTATTTATTGAATTCATTCAAAAATTCAAGTACTTGTCCTTACTAGTGCAATTTTTAAATTTGAATTTCATATAAAATAAAAAAAACTTGAACTTGAATGGTGTATTCTGCTTCTTGAAGTGCTCCCCTATAGCCTTGGAGCCTGTTTGATTAGTAGGATTAATAGTGAGGGAATTAACAATTCACGAGATTAGTGTAGATTGGTTATCCAGTTGGATTAGTGAGGTACATAATTCCCTCTTGTCCATGTTTGTTTCGCAATAGATACGGAAATATATAATCTCAATTATATGTGTGCTTTGTGTTATTAGTTGTAGGATTAAAAAATGGGTCAATTTTGTTGGATAGAATGGCCACTGTAATTTAATTTGAATAATAAAATTGGAAACCAAACAATGGAATGCGAGTGCCATGAATTAATAATCCTAATCTTATGCTATAATCCGCTAATCAAACAAGGCCTTGATGTTGTATTTAGTAATGTTGAATTAAGTTGTAGAATTTGAAAATCTTCATGTTATGGTATGAGTGTTAGTCTGTTACACAACTTAGTAGCTTGCATCCTCTTGGGATTTGTTTTGGTTGATGATGTTAGTTAGAATTATGGTGAAAGGGAAATATTGTATTGAGATTGATATAACTATTACAAGTGGTTGCCTATTTATAGGGTTGCATAGACTGATCAACAAAGAAACCTAGAGTGCTAATCATTTAATAACTTAAGCAAGGAAATTGGTAAATATAGGAATAGAATATCTTGGAAATATTCTCTAACAATGTTAATGCATTTGACAAGTGCCTGATGATTGCCTCTTTCATGAAGAACAGGTGATGCCTTGAATGCGCTGAAGACCAACTTAGCTGATCCTAATAATGTTCTGCAAAGTTGGGATGCTACTCTTGTCAATCCCTGCACTTGGTTTCACGTAACGTGCAACAGTGAGAACAGCGTTACAAGAGTGTAAGTTGCTAATATCTGTGACAATTCTTGTGATGTAACTTGCCATTTGAAACTATTGTTGCTTTCGTACTACCATTTTCAGTGGTGGGATTGATGATGAATTTTGCTTCCATTTGTGTACACCCAGTGATCTTGGAAATGCAAACTTGTCTGGTCAACTGGTTCCACAACTTGGACTGCTTACGAATTTGCAGTACTTGTAAGTCCTACTTCAGTACTACTTTAGCTCATACTAATTTATCACTTGTTTTATAAATTTTAGTCTTATTCTATATCTACCTTTTGAGAATATGAGGATTTACTTTAAAGATGATATCTTTGTATTAAAGCTTCAATAACATGAACTTTGGTAACTCTTTGAAAGTCTTGATAGTTGATTGTATAATGTAAGCTTCTTATTATTTATTGCATAAGCTAATAAACGTAACAAGTTTTGGGTCATAAACTTCTTCCTTCTCTATCGTTGTTAACAAAAATATAATTCAGTTTTATTTTTGGCCATATTCTGATGTTGAGAAATAATAATGTGCATTGACAAAAATTAACTTTGCTTTGGTGGAACTCAATTACTTTCTATATGTCGTAGTTTTGAATCCTCTGTTGAATCTTTCATTGTGCTGTATTCAACACACTCGATTTGGCTATCTGGATATCATCGTTTTATGTATAAAGACAACCTTGAAAACATGCTCTTCCACACATACATGCACATGATATTGTTAAGCTTTTTTGGTTAAAAAGGAACAAATGACTAAAGGGGCATATTCTTGTGCTTTGAATGATTTGGGATACCTCTGATTGGTGCATTCCCAGGTGAGTTCATTTTTAGTGTTTTGTTTTATTGGCTGCCATTGTAACCTCCCGCAAAAATAAATAAATAAGTCTATTGCAATGCTAGCTTTTGGAGTTGTGTACAACTTCATCTGCAAAAGAGCTGAATATGTTTTGACTTCCCTATAAAGCATTTGTCTTGACTTCTTGGTTAACATTTTGTACTGATTGTGATCATGTGCATCTTTTACTTTGATGAAACAACTAACCTGTAGAAAGAAACTCCAGTTTCCTAGCAGCTTATTGTGTTAGGTTATCTTTTAAAAATGGGTGGTTCATAGTTGGTGGCTTGAGCCCTTTTCTGTTCCCCTTGTATTCATTATCTTGATATTATTGCTGCACAATTTTTCTCCCATTAATAACATGATAATCTTTTGTTTGTCCCTTTGGTTTGCATATTATTAACATGTTTCTTGACAGGGAACTTTATAGCAACAACATAAGTGGAAGAATTCCTATTGAGCTTGGCAATTTGACAAGTTTGGTGAGCTTGGATCTTTACTTGAACAATTTGAGTAGTATCATCCCGGACACATTGGGCAAGCTTCAGAAATTACGTTTCCTGTATGAATTACATGTCCTTCATCTTTTTTACTTCTGTTATTAAATTTATTGTGCATCTGTTTAAGTGTACTTTTATTGTATTTCAGTTTTCTTATTACAAGGTTTTCTCAAAAGTGGGTTGCTTATGCATTGATATATGGGAATATGGATACATGGCATCGTTTTAGTTTTTTAATGATTTCTTAAAGAATATACTCTCATGATTTCTGTCTTTTTTATTTTTATTTTTTTATGTATATTTAGAAAAATGCATGAAAACAAATTATTCAAGTTATTCAGTCCAGGATATTGCATGTTTCATTGAAATCAACCCCAAAGATGGAAATCCCATTGTTGTCAATATTTCTAGATTAATATACAATAGGGCCTATAAAGACGATGTATTTTGGTGATAAATGCATTGATTTTTACTTTTTGTTAGTAAAATTATTAAAATGCATACTGATCAATGATTAAAAATAGCATCCTCTTGAAAATGGCAAACAGTGCCGAAGGGCTATTTGTGTTACTTTATTATGTGCATCTACTAGTTGTTTGTACATTGCGGATCAACTTTCATCCGAAATTGGATTATATTGCACAGAGGGCTCTGATTGATCACATATTTCGTGTATTATGATCTACTAGCGTTGATCAGCCATGTCCCTAGGAATTTTATTGATATACCATTTTGATTGTTTGGAATGTACTGATGCCTGGTCCTTGTATTTATTTGCAAGGATAGACGGCTTAACAACAACACTTTGTCTGGAACTATTCCTATGATATTGACTACTATCAATTCACTTCAAGTCCTGTGAGTACCAAGTTGACGTGTTCTTTATTTTTCCTTTTTGGTGAATAATAAAGGTTTTCTTTTTTTGATTAGCTTTAATTGGCATAAACTAACTACAAGAACATGATATGGCTTCTTGCCATTTGGTATACAGTGATCTTTCAAACAATCACTTAACAGGAGATATCCCAGTTAATGGCTCCTTTCAACTTTTTACTTCCCTCAGGTTTGTTGCTAGTAACATCATTTTCCATACTAGTGGAGTCAGGTGACTCATCTAGACATATGCTGACCACTATTCTTTCATTTTTCAGTTTTCAAAATAATAATTTAACAAGTCCTCCGACTCCTCCACCGCCTCCATTTTCGCCGCCACCCCCATCAAGTGCTTCAGGTTTGTTTCATTTTATCCTAGGTTGTTGCTGATATTGGGTTCTGTTCTGTTTGTCCAACACTTTCAATTCCTCAATTCTTAAATCATAAACTTCGTTCCATGCTGCCTGTTCAGACCTTGTCACAGATGACTTAGCTGGATTTGTAATTTGTCTTTCTAACTTCATGCACATTATTGTTTTTGAAAGCAACTATACGAAAATAAATTGTATGTCAGGTCAATTCCTCAACCAGTATGTATAGGTTTTAGTTTCCCCACATATTTATGATCTAGGAAGCACGGATAAGGGATGCGGCGATACGGGAATACGGATACGACAATACACCAAAATCTGAAAAAGTAAGATAAGGGTACGGTGGGTATACGTTCATAATTTTTTTTTTATAATTTTAATAATGTAATATGCATGAAAATAAAACCTAAAGCAAATTAATAATTAAAGAGAGGGATTCCTATTAAGCTAAGCGTCCTCAAACATTCATAAAATATCCAAAACTAAAAGCAAAAGTAAATGCAAATTAAACATCATCCTTACATACCAACACAAAAAAATGCCAACACAAAAAAAAAGAATGAGAGCAGAGAAACGTGAGAGAGTGAGAAAGACAATAAGAATACATCAATTTGACAAATTTTATTATTTTAACTCTCACTATATTCCTCTTATCAAAGAACTAAACAAGGTATTAGAAGTAATATGTGACTTCGAGTATCCAATATTTCAAAATTAAATATCCGATACTCCAAAATTATAAAAAATTAATTAAGAAGTATCCGATATGTATCCTCAAGTATCCAAGGAGTATCAGTATCTGATAAGTATCCGATACGGATACGTCTCCCTTTTTGAAGTATTCGTGCTTCATAGTTTATGATACACAACCAATACTTATTTTCCTAGGGAAACCTCCATGCTTTGATCTTTTTTATTTGTCCAAGTATCGTTCAATCTTCAGCTTTCTTTAGATTAGTGACTTATGATATGTTGCTAAAGTTAGAATCTAATTTTTCTGCTAGACTCTGCACCTGGATTGTCCAAACCATGGCATTATTCTATTCCATTCAATTGTCTTCCTATCAAAATTTTCAGTTGTGAAGGGAATGCACAATAAGAGTGAACTTACTAATTTCTGATTGCAAATCTTATTCCAATAGGTAGCAGTGCCACTGGAGCCATTGCTGGAGGAGTAGCTGCTGGTGCTGCCCTGTTGTTTGCTGCCCCTGCAATCACACTTGCTTGGTGGCGGCGAAGGAAACCGGAGGATAGCTTCTTTGATGTACCTGGTTAGTGGACCAAGTTGAAAATGCGTTAAATTGATTTTTATTTATATTTTTTATGAACAAGGCTTAAATTGATTGTTACGGTGTTGTATAATGCATTTCCCCTTTCTCTTTGCAGCTGAAGAGGATCCAGAAGTTCATCTAGGACAGCTCAAGAGGTTTTCTCTGCGTGAACTACAAGTTGCAACTGATAGTTTTAGCAACATAAATATTCTAGGAAGAGGTGGGTTTGGCAAGGTATACAAAGGACGATTGGCCGATGGCTCTCTAGTGGCAGTAAAAAGACTAAAAGAGGAACGCACTCAGGGTGGGGAGCTGCAGTTCCAAACAGAAGTTGAAATGATCAGCATGGCCGTCCATCGAAATTTACTGCGTCTGCGTGGCTTTTGCATGACACCGACAGAACGATTGCTTGTTTATCCCTTCATGTCTAATGGAAGTGTTGCCTCATGTTTAAGAGGTACTACTTGCATGCATCTTCATATGCTTCCCTTTTTTAATTATTTGTCAAGTATTATATTCATTAGAACTTTTAGTAGATTTGATATGATATGCTTTATTTCTATTCCAATTCCCAATTTGATACCAGGAGAAAAGGCTTGTTTAGTTTGATTTTTCAAAAACGGTTTTGTGACACCCTATTTGGTTTCAATTTTCTGAATTTTAATTTTCTGAAAATTGAGATTTTTACTTTTCGCTTTTTTTTTTTGTTTTTAGTGAATTTTTTAAATATTTTTTTAATTTATTTTTAACTTTTTAGATGCACTTAATCTAGATGTACCTGAAAGTAAAATATTTGTAAAACAATATTTTAAAAAAATCAATAAATACATAAGAATATAAAAATGTACTGAATTTTTGTATTTTTGGTATTTAGTGAATTTTTTAAAGATTTTTTTCACAAATATTATACTTTTTAATTGTATTTACATTAAGTGTATCTAAAAAGTACAAAAATTGCTTCAAATATTAAAAAATTCACTAAAAACAAAAAATACAAAAAATAAAAAACTCAAGTTTTAGAAAATGGGAGAAAATTTTCATATTTTAGTTTTTTTTAAATACTTTTTTAAACACTAAAGGCAAAAGAAAACTGGGAATTAAAAATAAAGTTTAATTTTCATATTTTTTTTGTCTTTCGTGAATTGCTTTTATTTTTTTAGATTTCGTCACATATACTTTACTTTTAGGTGCTGACAGTAAAAAAATTATAGTTGACCCAAATTTTTTGAGCAAATGTTGAAATTTTTTAAAATCAATAGTCCCTACCCTGCTTAATCTCTACAATGTTTGCATGATCTCATTGCTTCATTGTTGTAGAGAGACCTGATTCACAACCCCCACTTGATTGGCCCAAAAGGAAGCGAATTGCATTGGGATCCGCAAGAGGCCTTGCATATTTGCACGATCATTGCGACCCAAAGATAATTCACCGTGATGTCAAAGCTGCAAATATATTGTTGGATGAGGAATTTGAAGCAGTTGTTGGAGACTTTGGGTTAGCGAAACTTATGGATTACAAGGATACACATGTGACCACTGCTGTACGTGGTACAATTGGGCATATTGCTCCCGAGTACCTCTCCACTGGAAAGTCTTCTGAGAAAACTGATGTTTTTGGGTATGGAGTCATGCTTCTGGAGCTCATCACTGGACAGAGGGCTTTTGATCTTGCTCGACTTGCCAATGACGACGACGTTATGTTGCTTGATTGGGTAAGCATTTGTTTCTCTCATACGATCTGTTTTCATTACGTAACTAGGGTACTTGAGTTGGCTGTTTTCGTACCATTCTTTGAGTTCATCTTAAAAGCCCTTCTGTAAAAAATCTGCTTCCAATTTGCTGGCTATAAGGTTTGTCAAAAGCACATGAATGGAATTGTTATTCTGTTGCTTATATAATTCAAAATGAATCGAGTAATGTTCATGATGGTATTTAAAAAAAAAAAAAAAATGTCTCGCTCAATGCATTTTAAAGTAAAGTCTACTCAACAGTTACATTGAAGAAATTTGTCATCATCGTGATTTACTGATTTTTACAGTATCACAATCTTAAATGTCCATCATGTTTTCAAATGCTAGGAAACTTCGAATTTAGTCATCTTTTATTTCATAGTATTGAAGCTTGAAAAGAAAAATACATCATAATACTATACGAGGCTCAGTCTTTACCTTGGACACCATAAATTCTATATTGAAATTTTAGGATTGAAGTTTTCACACATTTCAGTTTGGACGAAGAAAAGGAAATTTAGAATCAAAATTGAAAATCATAAGCCACCTTTGTCTCTCCGTTTCATTTTTATTATCAGTTTTCAAATGTCCGATTTTGTGATTTTTTCTTTTACTATTATGCCGCTTTCTCGAATTTGGAAAGTAGTTAATAGACGGTGCTCTTCCTTATTAATGAGATCATTTCATAACCTGTGTCATATTACATCTGTGATTCAAAATACCCAAAAAATTCAGGTGAAAGGACTTCTGAAAGACAGGAAGCTGGAAACACTAGTCGATGCAGATATGCAGGGAAACTATGTCGAAGATGAGGTGGAGCAACTTATCCAGGTGGCTCTGCTCTGCACGCTGAGCTCCCCAATGGAACGTCCCAAGATGTCGGAAGTTGTCAGAATGCTTGAAGGCGATGGGTTGGCAGAGAGGTGGGAAGAGTGGCAGAAGGAGGAGATGTTCCGGCAAGAGTTCGTCAATATACACCACCAAAATAACGATTGGATCATTGCCCAAGTCAACAACCTTCCCGACTCCACTCCCAACCTCCCTCCAGAAGAATTGTCCGGTCCCAGATGATCTTTTAAATGGATTTTGTTTTTGGCATACAGAGAAGTCTCTTGGAGTCCCACTCTTTATTCAAATGTGATATACACCATCTGTGTATATGATTTCTCCTCTTTTAACTTTTTTTTTTTTTAGCTTGATTTATTACTATGATTATGAATTTTTAGGTATAAGCAAAAACATGAGGAAAGGCTATGTAATGTGTCCAATTAGTATATATTTTATACATCAATAAATACATTTTGTTTTTAGTCTGAAAGCAAATTTTAACACTTAAAGCATTTTGTGATTACTGATTATAGCTTTGTTAAGTGTTTGGGATATCTGAATATAGTGTGGAAGATTGAAAGCAAAGGGACACCTCTAAAATTTGATGTACGTCTTCAAGTGTGGGGCACATCTCATGTTTGCCGAATCTAAGAATACGAATGAGATAAAAAATGCTCTGACGAGGCTCAAAGGAATCTATCAATGGAACGATCTTTGAAGAAGAGAGGGGTTAATATCTGGGAAAAAGATTTTTAAAAAAATGGATATGCACATAGATGTAGCCGTTGTTGCAAAAAGGACATTTCATCTATCCCCTCTTTCTCTCTCTCATGTTGACCAAATAGCATACTTCATCCACCTTATGTCTAAATTTTTTAACAGTATTACTGACATGGGATATCCAAATTCTTTTGAGCACTTTTGCTATGATAGAATTGGATGAAATAAAATGTTTATTTTAACTTTGCATTTTTTTCTCTTATTTTGATACGCCTTATTTAAATGAAAAATAATTTAAATGATTATTGTAACAAAATATGATAATACCTATTCCTTTCACCAACTCATTTATTTCTTTTGGAACTGTCATATTCATTAAATTATATTTTAAGAATCTCTTACTTTGAAATTTTTACGACTTACTTTGAAATTTTTACATGGTTTGACGATTATGACTTCTTTGGGATAAGGGCTATGGTTAAGCTCTAGCTTTCTTCCCCCCAATATGTAAGATAAGATGCAAGGAAGTTCGGCTCTGTTTGGAACGATTTTGGAAATAGTTTTCTACCCACACATTCTAACTTCATGTTTGTTTACGGTTTTCAAAACACATTTTCACACCCGTGTTTGAAAAATCGTGTACCCGGATGTCCCCCGGACGTCCCCCGAACGTTCGGCCGGTTGACCGAAACAGTGTTCTTGAATTTTTTTTTTTGCACTTGTTATTTTTATATGTTAAATAAAAAATATTTTTAATTTTTCTTTTAATTTTTTATGAGTTTTGAATAGAATTTTGGATTGTATTTAGTTATGAGTTGTAAGTTTTTGTATAAAAATTATGTTACATCACTCAATTCAAAAACTCTTTTCAAAACTCATTCACCAAACAAATTTTCTACACTCAAATCATAATTTCAAAACTCACAAACTCAAAATACAACTCATATTCTCAAATTATATTTACAAAACTCTACCAAACGTAACCTTCGTTTCTGAATTATTTATTTATTTATTAAAAATTTCAAGAAATAAAAATAAAGAAAACTATTAATTCAAATTTTTACTAGGAAAATACCAGTCAAGGAGTAGAGTATAGAATACAGAGATTGACAGAGACACTGAGAGAGTGTGAGAGAGAGGCTTTGACAAAAACTCCTCCACAAACGACTCTCTCTCTCCGGCATTCTCTCAGAATTTTCCCGGGAAAGTGAAAGAAAATTTCCTTCACTACCTTCGGCGTCAAAGTCAGCTCCAAACAGTTCCCCTCCGGTGAGCTCCGGCGACGACTTCCACTTCCGGTTCCCGTTTTCAATCAACCGTTAGGTGCCAATGTTTGGCTACCAAGGGATTTAGATTTCCTTCAACCAAAAGTTTGATTTTTAGTGTTTTTGAGTTTTTTTTTTTAATTACTAGTTCTAAGAGTTGATGAGGAGTATATAGGTTTTTAGCTGAAGCAATTGTTGTGGCAATGGATCGAGCGGTCTCGGCGATCTCATCCTCGGCTTTTCTTTGCCTATTTCTGGTTTTTTCTCGGTTATTTCAGGCCTCTGGTAACGCCGAAGGTGAGTTCCGATTCTGTTAGCTTCGATTTTATGTTGTTTTTGACATATTCTTCGCGTCAATTTAAGTCAATGTTTCTTGGATTGTGTTCATTGAACTTTGCATAATCAAATTCAGCAATCGCTGAACTGTTAATGGATTTATTCAGTTCTGAGCTTGGAATCATTACGTGAAATTCGGAAAATAACTGAAATTGGAATTTACAGTTCACATATTCAATTATTTATTGAATTCTTTCAAAAATTCAAGTACTTAGCCTTACTAGTGCAATTTTTAAATTTTAATTTCATATAAAATAAAAAAAACTTGAACTTAAATGGTGTATTCTGCTTCTTGAAGTGCTCCCCTAATAGCCTTGGAGCCTGTTTGATTAGTAGATTACTAGTGAGGAGATTAACTGTTAGGAAAAATAGATGATTTTTCACAAGTAAATCAATCAATTGAAATAAAAACTAATGCATAAAAATTAAATCAACAGCGACATAAGACTTTTTACGTGGTTTCAATGTGAGGTACGTCCATTTGATCAAAATCTGATTCCACTATCAATCAAAAAGTTTCCAAACGATTACAAATGAGACACGAATGGCCTTACAAACCACTCGGTGAATTTCAAATAATCACTAGTAAATAAGAGAAAATATCTCACCAAATAGATGAACAAAAGTCTTCGAAACAGAGTTGTAGAAGACTCAAAATAATAACCCAAATCAACTTCAAATCAGAAACAACAGTAGCAATGAACCAAGCACAATTTCTACTACACTACCAAGCCAAACCCACCGAATCAAAACAACAGCACTACGCTTGTCCACAATGATGATAACCTCACTGAAGATGATCACCCAGCGCGCGCACACACACAAAACAGCTGCTGCCTTCACTTGGGAAAAAACAAAAACAATACTTTTTGGGCTTTTTATCAAACTAGTTGTTACCAAACATATTATTAAATATCCATTGGCCCTCCAAAAAATTAGATATAATATATAAAAATATATTATAATCAACACCAAACCAAATTAAATATTTTAATAAACTAATTAGGTCCCATACTCCAATAAGGAGGTATGCCCCAACATTAACAATTCATGAGATTAGTATAAGATTAGTTATCCAGTTGAATTAGTGAGGTACATAATTCCCTCTTGTCCATGTTTGTTTCGCAATAGATATGGAAATATATAATCTCAATTATATGTATGTTTTATGTTATTAGTTGTAGGATTAAAAAATCTGTCAATTTTATTGGATAAAATGGCCACTGGAATCTAATTTGAATAATAAAATTGGAAACCACACAATGGAATGCGAGTGCCATGAATTAATAATCCTAATCTTATGCTATAATCCGCTAATCAAACAAGGCCTTGATGTCGTATTTAGTAACTTTGAATTAAGTTGTAGAATTTGAAAATCTTCATGTTATGGTGTGAGTGTTAGTCTATTAGACAATTTAGTAGCTTACCTCCTCTTGGGATTTGTTTTGGTTGATGATGTTCGTTAGAATTATGGTGAAAGTGAAATATTGTATTGAGATTGATATAACTATTTCAAGTGGTAGCCTATTTATAGGGTTGCATAGACTGATCAACGAAGAAACCTAGAGTGCTAATCATTTAATAACTTAAGCAAGGAAATAGGTAAATATAGGAATACAATATCTTGGAAATATTCTCTAACAATGTTAATGCATTTGACAAGTACCTGATGATTGCCTCTTTCATGAAGAACAGGCGATGCCTTGAATGTGCTGAAGACCAACTTAGCTGATCCTAATAATTTCCTGCAAAGTTGGGATGCTACACAAGTCAATCCCTGCAATTGGTTTAACGTAACGTGCAACAGTGAGAACAGCGTTACAAGAGTGTAAGTTGCTAACATCTGTGACAATTCTTGTGATATAACTTGCTATTTGAAACTATTGTTGCTTTCGTACTACCTTTTTCAGTGGTGTGATTGATGATGAATTTTGCTTCCATTCGTGTACACCCAGTGATCTTGGAAATGCAAACTTGTCTGGTCAACTGGTTCCACAACTTGGAATGCTTCTGAATTTGCAGTACTTGTAAGTCGTACTTCAGTACTACTTTATCTCATACTAATTTATCACTTGTTTCATAAACTTTAGTCTTATTCTTGTATCTACCTTTTGACAATATGAGGATTTACTTTAAAGATGATATCTGTGTATTAAAGTTTCAATAACATGAACTTTGGTAACTCTTTGAAAGTCTTAATAGTTGATTGTATAATGTAAGCTTCCTATTACTGATTGCATAAGCTAATAAACATAACGAGTTTTGGGTCATAAACTTCTTCCCTCTCTATAGTTGTTAACAAAAATATAATTCAGTTTTGAGAAATAAAAATGTGCATTGACAAAAAATTAATTTTGCTTTGGTGGAACTCAATTACTTTCTATATGTTGCAGTTTTTGAATCCTCTGTTGAATCTTTCATTGTGCTGTATTCAACACACTTGAGACCTTAGTTTCATTCCCTCGATTTGGCTATCTGGATATCATCATTTTATGTATAAAGACAACCCTGAAAACATGCTCTACCACACATACATGCACACGATAATGGAGAATACATGATATTGTTCAGCTTTTCTGGTTAAAAGGAACAAATGACTAAAGGGGCATATTCTTGTGCTTTGAATGATTTGGGATACCTCTGATTGGGCATTCCCAGGTGAGTTCATGTTTAGTGTTTTGTTTTATTGGCTGCCGTTGTAACCCCCTGCAAAAATAAATAAATAAATCAGTCTATTGCAATGCTAGCTTTTGGAGTCATGTTCATCTGCAAAAGAGCTAAATATGTTTTGACTTCCCTTTAAAGCATTTGTCTTGACTTCTTGGTTAATATTTTGTACTGATTGTGATAATGTGCATCTTTTGCTTTGATGAAACAACTTACCTCTAGAAAGAAACTCCAATTTCCTAGCAGCTTATTGTGTTAGGTTATCTTTTAAAAATGGGTAGTTCGTAGTTGGTGGCTTGAGCCCTTTTCTATTCCCCTTGTATTCATTATCTTGATATTGCTGCACAATTTTTCTCGCATTAATAACATGATCATCTTTTGTTTTTCCCTTTGGTTTGCGTATTATTAACATGTTTCTTGACAGGGAACTTTATAGCAACAACATAAGTGGAAGAATTCCTATTGAGCTTGGCAATTTGACAAGTTTGGTGAGCTTGGATCTTTACTTGAACAATTTGAGTGGTATCATCCCGGACACATTGGGCAGGCTTCAGAAATTACGTTCCCTGTATGAATTACATATCCTTCATCTTTTTTACTTCTGTTATTAAATTTATTGTGCATCTGTTTAAGTTTACTTTTATTGTATTTCAGTTTTCTAAGGTTTTCTCAAAAGTGGGTTGCTTATGCGTTGATATATGGGAATTTGGATACAGTGGCTTTCTTTTAGTTTTTTAGTGATTTCTTAAAGAATATACTCTCATGATTTCTCTGTCTTTTTTATTTTTTATTTTTTTTTATGTATATTTAGAAAAATGCATTAAAACAAATTATTCAAGTTATTCAGTCCAGGATATTGCATGTTTGATTGGAATCAACCCCAAAGATGGAAATCCCATTGTTGTCAAGATGTCTAGATTAATATACAGTAGGGCCTATAAAGACTAGGTATTTTGGTGATAAATGCATTGATTTTTACTTTTTCTTAGTAAAATTATTAAAATGCATACTGATCAATGATTAAGAAATAGCATCCTCTTGATAATGGCAAACAGTGCAGAAGGGCTATTTGTTTTAATCATATGTTACTTTATTATGTGCATCTACTAGTTGTTTGTACATTGCAGATCAACTTTCATCCAAAATTGGATTATATTGCACAGAGGGCTCTAATTGATCACATATTGCATGTATTATGTGTATCTACTAGCGTTGATCAACCGTGTCCCTAGGAATTTTATTGATATACCATTTTGATTGTTTGGAATGTACTGATGCCCGGTCCTTGTATTTATTTGCAAGGATAGACGGCTTAACAACAACAGGTTGTCTGGAACTATTCCTATGATATTGACTACTATCAATTCACTTCAAGTCCTGTGAGTACCAAGTTGACGTGTTCTTTATTTTTCCTTTTTGGTGAATAATAAAGGTTTTTCTATTTTTTTGTTTCTTTTTTTGATTAGCTTTAATTGGCATAAACTAACTACAAGAATATGATATGGCTTCTTGCCATTTGGTATACAGTGACCTTTCAAACAATCACTTAACAGGAGTTATCCCAGTTAATGGCTCCTTTCATCTTTTTACTGCCATGAGGTTTGTTGCTGGTAACATCATTTTCCATACTAGTGGAGTCGGGTGACTCATCTAGACATATGCTGACCACTATTCTTTCATTTTTCAGTTTTCGAAATAATAGTTTTACAATTTCTCCATCTCCTCCATTTTTGCCGCCACCCCCATCTTCTGCTTCAGGTTTGTTTCATTTTATCCTAGGTTGTTGCTGATATGGGTTCTGTTCTGTTTGTCCAACTCTTTCAATTCCTCAATTCTTTAATTGTAAACTTTGTTCCATGCTGCCTGTTCAGACCTTGTCACAGATGGCTTGGCTGGATTTGTAATTTGTCTTTCTAACTTCATGCACATTATTGCTTTTGAAAGCAACTATACCAAAATAAATTGTATGTCAGGTCAATTCCTCAACCAGTATGTATAGGTTTTAGTTTCCCCACATATTTATGATCTAGGAAGCACTGTTACGGCCATACAGGAATACGGATACGGCTATACACCAAAATTTGAAAAAATAAGATACAGGTACGGTGGGGATACTCATAAAAAAAAAAATATATTTTTAATAATGTAATATGTATGAAAATAAAACCTAAAGCAAATTAATAAATAAAGAGAGAGATTCCTATTAAGTTAAGAGTCTTCAAACATTCATAAAATATCCAAAACTAAAAACAAAAGCAAAAGCAAAAGCAAATGCAAATGCAAATTAAACATCATCTTTACATGCCAACACCAAACAAAGAATGAGAGCAGAGAAACGTGAGAGAGTAAAGAGACAATAAGAATACATCAATTTGACAAATTCTATTACTTTGACTCTAACTATATTCTCTTATCACATAACTAAACAAGGTACTAGAAGTAATATGGGACTTTGAGTATCCAATACTTCAAAATTAAGTATCCGATACTCCAAAATTAATGAAAAATTAATTAAGAAATATTCGATACGTATCCGCTACGTATCCAAGGAGCATCGGTATCTGATAAGTGTCCAATACAAATACGTCTCCCTTTTTGAAGTATCCATGTTTCATAGTTTATGATGCACAACCAATACTTATTTTCCTAGGTCCCATGATTTGATCTTTTTTATTTGTCCGAGTATCGTTCAATTTTCAGCTTTCTTTAGATTAGCGATTTATGATATGTTGCTAAAGTTAGAATCTAATTTTTCCACTAGACTCTGCCCCTGGATTGTCCAAACCATGGCATTATTTTATTCTATTGGATTGTCTTCCTATCAAAATTTTCACTTGTGAAGGGAATGCACAATAAGAGTGAACTTACTAATTTCTGGTTGCAAATCTTTTTCCAATAGGTAGCAGTGCCACTGGAGCCATTGCTGGAGGAGTTGGTGCTGGTGCTGCCCTGTTCTTTCTCGCACTTGCTTGGCAGGGCTGGCCCTGAGGTGAGGTGACTAAGGCGGTCTCCTCGGGCCTCCAATTTTGAACAAAATTTAGGGCCCCCAATTAGGGGAGTGTGTCATGTTGTGTTATTTCATAATTACTTTAATATTAGCTCAATTAATTTATTTTCATGTTGTTGTATGGTGTTATAACTTATTTTGATTCGTGTCTGATTGATGTTTAATGTAAAAACTCACTTTTAGTTAAAAATAACTTAGCAAGTGTATGGTGAGATTAAAATTTTTCCCATAAGTTAAATTTTATAAAATTTATTTCTACTAAATGAAATTATTTATAGAATGTTTGATTTTAATTCAATTTCTTTTTTCTAATTAAAAAATTTGTACCTTATTAATATATATTTTTTACTAGATTGACTCTAAAATAGGTAACAAAATAATACATATCTTAAATGAAAAAATATATTAGCCTTAATTATTATTTTACGTACTTTTTTATTCAGTTAGATGGAGTTAATTAAAAGATTAAAAAAACTGTCATGGCATCCCTTAGTGAACATTAAAATATATAACTAATAATTCATGTTATTGAGTTGTGTTATACTTGGATTCATGTTGAAAAATAGTCAACCCTAACTAGCTAATTTCATATATTGCTTGAGTTGTGTTGAAAATTCTCATCCTTAACCCCAATTAATTTTAGTTATTATAGCATTGGTAAGCTAAAAAATAAAGATTTGATTCAACTAATTGAAATTTAACTATTATATATATATATATATATTTGTTATTTAAATTTTGTTAAATTGTAATGTAATAGAAATAATTTTTTATTCTTTTTGTTTTATCCAATTTTTTTTGTTTTGTTTTGTTTTGGGTAATGATATATGAAGGGTCCAATTTAAAAAATTTACCTTAGGCCTCTAATAACTCAGGGCCGACCTTGTTGCTTGGTGGCGGTGGCGGTGGCGGTGGCGGCGAAGGAAACCAGAGGATAGCTTCTTTGATGTACCTGGTTAGTGGACCAAGTTGAAAATGCCTTAAAAGAGGAACGCATGCAGGGTGCGGAGCTGCAGCTCCAAACAGAAGTGGAAATCATCTGCATAGCCGTCCATCGAAATTTATTGCGTTTGCATGGCTTTTGTGTAACACTGACAGAACGATTGCTTGTTTATCCCTTTATGTCTAATGGAAGTGTTGCCTCATGTTTAAGAAGTACTACGTGCGTGCATCTTCATATGCTTCCCTTTTTTAATTATTTGTCAAGTATTATATTCATTAGAACTTTTAGTAGATTTGATACAATATACTTTATTTCTGTTCCAATTCCCAATTTGATACCAAGAGAAAAGGTTTGTTTAGTTTGATTTTTCAAAAATGGTTTTGTGACACCCTATTTAGTTTCAATTTTCTGAATTTTAATTTTTAAAAAATTGAGATTTTTATTTTTTGTATTTTTTTTTATTTTTAGTGAATTTTTTAATATATATATTTGTTTACTTTTTAGATGCACCTAACCTAGATGTACGTAAAAAGTAAAATATTTGTAAAACAATATTTAAAAAAATCAATAAATACATAAGAATACGAAAATGTACTGAATTTTCTTCTTCTTTTTTTTTTTTGTATTTTTGGTATTTAGTGAATTTTTTTAAAAAAAAATTCACAAATATTATACTTTTTAATTGTATTTATATTAAGTGTATCTAAAAAGTACAAAATTTGCTTAAAATATTAAAAAAATTCAATAAAAACAAAAAGATACGAAAAATAAAAAATTCAATTTTGAGAAAATGGAAGAAAATTTTCATATTATAGTTTTTTTAAAAAATACTTTTTTGATGCATCTAAAAAGTTTTAAAATAAAATAAAAGAAAAAGACTAAAATATGAAAAGGAAAAAACACTTAAGGCAAAAGCAAACTAGGAATTAAAAATAAAGTTTAATTTTCATATTTGTTTTGTCTTTAGTGAATTGTTTTTATTTTTACTTTTATTTTTTTAGATTTCTTTACATACACTTTACTTTTAGGTGCTGACAGTTAAAAAATTATAGTTGACCCAAAGTTTTTGAGCAAATGTTGAAATTTTTTAAAATCAATATTCCCAACATTGCTTAGTCTCTACAATGTTTGCATGATCTCATTGCTTCATTGTCGTAGAACGACCTGATTCACAATCCTCGCTTGATTGGCCCAAAAGGAAGCGAATTGCATTGTGATCTGCAAGAGGCCTTGCATATTTGCACAATCATTGGGACCCAAAGATAATTCACCGTGATGTCAAAGCTGCAAATATATTGTTGGATGAGGAATTTGAAGCAGTTGTTGGAGACTTTGGGTTAGCGAAACTTATGGATTACAAGGATACGCATGTTACCACTATTGCACGTGGTACAATTGGGCATATTGCTCCCAAGTACCTCTCCACTGGAAAGTCTTCAGAGAAAATTGATGTTTTTGGGTATGGAGTCATGCTTCTGGAGCTCTTCACTGGACATAGGGCTTTTGATTTTGCTCGACTTGCCAATGACAACGACGTTATGTTGCTTGATTGGGTAAGCATTTATTTCCCTCATACGATCTGTTTTCATTACGTAACTAGGGTACTTGAGTTGGCTGTGTTCATACCATTCTTTGAGTTCATCTTAAAAGCCCTAATGTAAAAAATCTGTTTCCAATTTGTTGGCTATAAGGTTTGTCAGAAGCACATGAATGGAATTGTTATTCTGTTGCTTATATAATTCAAAATGAGTTAAGTAATGTCCATGTGCATTCAAAAAAAAAAAAATGTCTCTCAATGCATTTTAAAGTAAAGTCCACTCAACAGTTACATTGAAGAAATTTGTCATCATCGTGATTTGTTGATTTTTACAGTATCAAAATCTTAAGTGACCATCATGTTTTCAAATACTAGGAAACTTAGAATTTAGTCATCTTTTATTTCATAGTATTGAACCTTGAAAAGAAAAATACATCATAATACTATATGAGGCTCGGTCTTTACCTTGGACACCATAAATTCTATATTGAAATTTTAGGATTGAAGTTTTCACACATTTCAATTTGGACAAAGAAAAGGAAATTGGGGAAATTATATAAAAAAACCCCAGGGTTTAGCGCATTTTTCAAATTAAACCCCAGGTTTCAAATTGTGACAATTTGAGCCCCACCATTCCACCTGTGTAGCAATCTGATCCCCTCGTCCATCTCTGTCTCTAGTAGTTAACGGAAGAATGATTTGGGTGCCAAAATTGCCCTAATCTTCACGAGTTAGGGCAAAACACACCCCCCATTGCAATTTACAGCTCCATGCAACCCATCTGGTGATTCAACCTGCGATTGAAGCCACGCATCGAAGGAAGACTGCAATTTCATAGTTGATTTTCCAAAAAGCTTTGGACTTTGAGATAGAGGTAAGAAATGGGTTCGTTTTTGGTTGTTTTATACGATTTTCCCCTTCTTTTTTCTCCATTGTTAACCTTCTTTTTGTCTCCATTGTCTCCATTGTTTATTCGTTTATGACATTGTTTTTCTCTCCATTGTCTGATGACGTTGCTTTTGTCTCCGACTATATGCATGCCTCTATATCACTGAATACATTGTGGTCCTAGGGTCTCTATTATTTTTGTAGGGTCTTCTGTGTCTACTTTTCTGTCATATTTTCTCTCCATAGATGGAGAATTGTGGGCCAAGTAGCTTTATATGAGGGTTTTGTTTTTTTAATATGCTTTTGTTTTGCAAGTGGACCCATAGTTATTGTCATTATTGTTTTGTTTATGTATGGATGCAGTAATGGCAACTTTTGTTAAAGTTTTGATACACCACAGTGGGTATTTTATTGAGAATGATGAAAATAGTTATGTTGAGGGTAATGTGGATGTATTTGATGCAGTTGATGTTGATAAATTATCTATCCTAGAGATTAGCTGCATGTTGAAAGAGTTTGGTGTATTTTTATTACAAGCATATTTTCTATAGGATTCCCAACAAAAATTTGGTCTTAGGGTTAAGAGTGTTGGCTAATGATGATGATATTAGAGAAATGTATTGCTTGTTGGAAAATACAAATACCTTAGAGTTGTTTATTGAGCATCATAAGCCACATAATGTAGATATTGCTCATCCTGTGTTATTCTTTACTGATGTACCTGTGAAAGATGTGGAAAATGATGGAAATTACAACAATGATCACTGTCAAGAGGACTCAAACACTGACAGTGATGGCAATCATGACCCATCAGACAGGAATTTCTCAGATAGTAGTGATGATGATGATCCCGAGCTTGATGACATCATGTTTGATAGTAATGTTGAGAGAGATGTCAATGAAGAAGGGCTTAAAGAAGGTGATGAGTGTGAAGTGAATGATGCAGATTCATTTGAGGAAGAACTGGTTACCCCTACAGGCTCTGATGATGAGGAGAATAACAACAGGCCTAAGTACCTTGAATTTAGGCCTGAGGTTGATATGCAAAACATAGAATTCAAACTAGGAATGTTATTTAGTACTGCAAATGAGTTCAAAGATGCTGTCAAGGAATATGCAGTAAAAGGAGGATCTGATGTGAAGTTTACTAAGAGTGAAAAATGGAAGGTTCAAGTGAATTGCAGTGCTAGGTGTGAATGGAGACTGTATGCATCCAAGATGACTGGAGAGAACACTTTGCAGATGAAAGCATATCAACCTAAACACTCTCGCTGTAGAACTTACAAGAATAGACAAATGACAAGTTCTTGGTTGGCAGAGAAGTATGTCCAAAAATTTAGGACCACCCCAACATTGAAAGTGAATGAGTTTTAAGAAAGTATCAAAGAGGATTTTGTTATAAGTGTGTCAACAATGAAAAGCTTATAGAACCAAAAATGCAGCAATTCAGAAGATTGAGGGAGCCAATGCTGAACAATATAGTAGGATATGGGATTATGCAGCTGAGTTGAAAAGAACCAATGAGGGTACTAATGTTGACATAAATGTGTGGAGGCCTCAATTGGAAGTTAAACCTAGGTTTCAGAGAATGTATGTATGCCTTGGTGCAATTAGGAGAGGGTTTCTATTTGGTGTGAGATCATTAATTGGGTTGGATGCTTGTTTTCTGAAAGGACCTTGCCAAGGGCAGTTATTTGCAACTGTTGGATGGGATGGAAACAATCAAATGTATCCAATAGCTTATGCTATAGCTGAGGTAGAGTGTAAAAAGAGCTGGACTTGGTTTTTACACAACTGGTTACAAGATATTGGCCCAATTGAAGAACATGGATGGACATTTATGGCTAATCAACAAAAGGTAAATATTTTTATGTATTCCTTATGTTTTTAAATACTCTTATCATCATGTCATTCCTAGAAGAATGTTGTCAATTAATTGTTTGGCTATGTTATCTGCGTTTTGTTACAAGGACTTGTTCCAAGCTTGAGATTGGTATGCCCTAAAGCCAATCACAGGTTCTGTTTCAGACATTTGTATGCAAACTTCAAGAAATTGTTTAAAGGGAAAGAGTTGGAGGATTGTGTTTGGAAGACAGCAAAAGCATACACAAGGGTTGAATGGGAGAGGCACATGACTAAACTGCATGTAGTAGATAGTAAGGCATATGACTGGATGATGAGAGTAAACCCAGTCCAATGGTTTAGGCATGGGTTTAGTCTAAGAACCAAATCCAATAGGCTCCTTAATAATATCTCTGAATGCTTTAACTCATGGGAGATACAAGTTAGGGACAAACACATCCTTACCATGATGGAGATGATAAGGAGGGCTTTGATGGTGAGGATACATGAATGTAGGGACAGTATGCTGAAGCAGAAAGGGCCCATTTGTGGAAAGATACAATGCAAAGTTAAAAAGAGGAAGCTGAAGTCCAGAGTATGGACACCTACATGGTCAAGAGGTGCTGAGTTTGAAGTCAGACATGGAGGGGATGGGTATGTAGTGAACTTAGAGAATAGGACATGCACATGCTTGAAATGGGACCTCACTGGAATCCCTTGTCCCCATGGGGTAGCTGTTATACTTTTTCAGAAGGAGAGGGTTGAAGATCATGTTCATGCATATTTCAAGAAAGAAACTTTTTTGAGGACTTATGAGGCATTGATTAATCCAATTAATGGGCCAGATTTGTGGCCTAAAACAGGGTGTGACCCTCTTCTACCTCCTAAGCTTAAAAGACCAACTGGTAGGCCTTCTAAACATAGAGTTAGGGACCTAGATGAACCTAAGAATCCATACAAGTTGTAGAGGAGGCAGTCTACCCTAAAATGCTCCAAATGTTGTTGTTATGGTCACAATCAAAGGACTTGCAAGGGTCCAGTGAAAGGAAAGACAAGTGGACCTTCTAGGAAATCCAATAGTAGTGTAAGTATTCCATTGAATGAAAGTAAATAAACATTATGTTAGTAATAAATTATTAATGTTACTAATTACAAACTTCTTTTGCAGACATTCATGGGCTTTAGGACAGCTGCATTATTTGGGGAAGAGGGGAGCAGCCAAGTAGCAGCAAGTGATTGTCAATCTAGGAAGAGGCTAGTAGCAGTAAGTGGTGTTGAAGATTCAACTGATGGGTAACCAAGGAAGATGACAAGATCAGCAGCAACAGACATTGGCAACAAGCAAGCAATGGGCTGCCAGTGCAGTGTGAACAAGTGATTTTGAACACTTTTGTAATTAAAATAGGGTTTTTGCAATATTCATGGGGTTTTTGGAATGTCCATGGTTTACCTTACCTTACTCACCACTTTTGTAATTAAAATAGGCTTTTGGAACAATTATGCTGTACATATGGGTTATGAAACCTTGAACAATACTTGTATGGTTATTATCCTTCAATGCAATGGTTGAATGGTTGAAACCCTATTGTTTGGTTGGCTTGAATTATGTTCTAAGTGCATTCATGAAAATAGCAGGTTCTTATGCTTATGTCAAACCAGGTTTCATATGCTTCTTTGGCTGGCTTGTTTTGTTGTGGTTGCTATGGTTATGTGAAACCAGGTTTTATATGCTTGTATGGTTATCAATTTTGACCATGCTTGTATTGTACATGAATGATAAAACCATTGCACCATGCTGAAGCTAGAGACAAACCATTACAAAAAACCATTGCACCATTACAAAACAAAACCATTTCACCAATTGATAACAAAACCATTGCAATTACAAAACAAAAGCATTTCACAAATCATTTCAAACCAAACATTTTATTTTCATTTGACCATTACTAAACAACAACAATGCACAAAGCATTTCCCCATTACAAACCAAACACAATTGATATTGCCATTGTTCAACAAAAGTATTGCAATTACAAAACACATTGTGGAAGTAATGCACCTAGCCAAAACACATATTATCAATTACATAGCAAGTCTAGACACTATTTTGGAGTACAAATAGTCCATTCATAAGCAATGTAGCAATCAAGGCAATGACAAGCCACTTCTGTCATGCACGATAACGTTGAACAATATCCTTTAATTGTGCAACCTCACTGACACATTCTTCTAGTGCTGCAACCTTATCCACCAACTTCGGCAACACTTGTCTACCACGAGCACATGTGGGAGGATCGTACCAGGAAAAGTAACCACAAGCCCCATGTTTCTTTAATTGCAATCAAACATAAACAAATGAGCAATTGTTTTTGGGTGAATCTTCCATAGAGTTGTTATCTTCTTCGAATTGAACATATTACTTTATTCTCAATTTTCTATAAATATTGATAAATTGCTAACTGACTTTATTGAAAACTTGTATACACTTACTCCATAATTAGGACAACCCAAAAACCTCCTAGCAGGATTAGCATGAGTCCACGAAGTTTTGATCTTCGCTCTTAACCCACAGCTGCAATGAGTCAACTCACCCAAATTGTTCCCACTCCAGCTATTACTTTCACGCATTTTTGTCTTTCACTTTGATGGAATAGAAAACAGTTTGGACGACTATGGAGAGACAAAGAAAGTCAACAATGGAGAGAAAATGAAGGTCAACAATGGAGACAAAAAGAAAGGGGGAAATCGTATAAAACAACCAAAAACGAAACCATTTCTTACCTCTGTCTCAGAGACCAACGCTTTTTGGAAAATCAACTATGGAATTGCAGTCTTCCTTTAATGCGTGGCTTCAATTGCGGGTTCATGGAGCTGTAAATCGCAATGGAGGGGTGTGTTTTGCCCTAACTTGTGAAGATTAGGGCAATTTTGGCGCCCAAATCATTCTTCCGTTAACTACTAGAGACGGAGATGGACGGGGAGATCGGATTGCAACACGGGTGGAATAGTAGGGCACAAATTGTCACAATTTGAAACATGGGGTTAATTTGAAAAAGGCGCTAAACCCTGGGGTTTTTTTTATGTAATTTGCCCAAGGAAATTTTGAATCAAAATTGAAAATCATAAGCCACCTTTGTCTCTCTGTTTCATTTTTATTATTAGTTTTCAAATGTTCGATTTTGTGATAAGAGTGGCAGAAGGAGGAGATGTTCCGGCAAGAGTTCGTTAATATCCACCACCAAAATAATGATTGGATCATTGCCCAAGTCAACAACCTTCCCGACTCCACTCCCAACCTCCACCTAGAAGAATTGTACGGTCCCAGATGATCTTTTAAATGGATTTTGTTTTCGGCATACAGAGAAGTCTCTTGGAGTCCCACTCTTTATTCAAATGTGATATATACCATCTGTGTATATGATTTCTCCTCTTTAGTTTTTTTTTTTTAGCTCGGTTTATATGACAATGATTATGAATTTTTAGGTATAAGCAAAAACATGGCTGGAAAGGCTATGAAATGTGTCCAAATAGTATATATTTTATATACCAATAAATACATTTTGTTTTTAGACTGAAAGCAAATTATAACACTTGAGCATTTGTGATTACTGATTATAGCTTTGTTAAGTGTTTGGGATTTCTGAATATAGCTTGGAAGATTGAAAGCAAAAGGATATCTCTAAAATACGATGTACTTCTTCAAGTGTAGGACACATCTCATGTTTGCCAAGTCAAAGAATACGAATGAGATCAAAAAACGCTCTGTCAAGGCTCAATGGAATCTACCAATGGAACGATCTTTGAAGAAGAGAGGGGTCAATACCCAAAAAAAAGATTTTAAAAAAAAATGGATATACACATAGAAGATGTAACCATTGTTGCAAAAAGGACCTTTCATATCTCTCTCTCTCTCTCTCTCTCTCTCTCTCTCTCTCATGTTGACGAAATAACACACTTCATCTACCTTTTGTCTAAATTTTTTAACAGTATAGTTGACACGGGATTCTCTATACCCAAATTCTTTTGAGCACATTTGCTATGATAGAATAGACTAAAATGAAATGTTCATTTTAACTTTGCATTCTCTCTCTCTCTCTCTCTCTCTCTCTCTCTCTTGTTTTGATACACCTTATTTAAGTGGAAATAATTTAAATGACTATTCTAACAAAATGTGACAATGCCTATTCCTTCCAACTATTCATTTATTTCTTCTGAAATAGTCACATTCATTGAATTATATTTTAGGGCAAATTACACTATCAGTCCCTATAGTTTGGGACTCCTGTCACTTTGGTCCCTGACTTTTTAATTGTGACACATTTGACCTTGAATTTTGAATCTTGTTCCAAATAAGGACAATTGAATATAATATTGTTTAATTTCAAGGGCAAAATTGTCAATTTAATAAAATATAAACTAATTTGACAAAAATAAATGTCAAACAAATATTTTTAATTTAAAAAAAATTATTTTTATCCACGAATGATAAAATTATGTAAAATTGATAAAATTTAATAAAAATTACATGATTAATTTTTAAAAATTAATTTTACATGATCATCATTCAAACACATAATAAAAATTAATTTGGTAAAAAAAATAAATAAATGTCTAAAAGATTTATCAATTTTTCATAATTTTATTTTTAGTGAGTAGAAATAATTTTTAAAAATTCAAAAATATTTGTTTGACATTTATTTTTGTCAAATTAGTTTATATTTTATCAAATTGACGATTTTACCTTTGAAAAATCTAATGATATCTTTAATTGTCCTTATTTGGAACAAGATTCAAAATTCAGGGTCAAATGTGTCACAATTGACAAGTCAGGGACCAAAGTGACACTAGTTCCAAACTATAGGGACTATTAGTGTAATTCACCCTATACTTTAAGAATCCCATACTTTGAAATTTTTATGACTTACAATTCTTATACTAATTTTTAAAATTGTGACTTCTTTGGGACAAGGGCTCTGGTTAAGCTCTAGTTTTCTTCCCTCCCAAAAGAAAAAAAAAAAAAAATTTCAAGAAATAAAAATAAAAATAACTACTACCACAAATTTTTAGTAGGAAAATTCCAGTCAAGAAGTAGAGTAGAGAACAGAGATTGAGACTGTGAGAGAGTGTGAAAGAGAGGGAGAGAGGCTTTGACTAAAACCCATCCACAAACGTCTCTCTCTACCTCCCTTCCCCACAGACCGTTTGAATTCAATCTCTCTCTTTCTCTCTCTCTCCGGCATTCTCTCAGAATTTTCCCAGGAAAGTGAAAGGAAAATTCGTTAACTACCTTCAGCGTCAAAGTCAGCTCCAAACAGTTCCCCTTCCGGTGAGCTCCGGCGACGACTTCCCCTTCTGATTCCCGTTTTCGATAGGTGCCAATGACATTGTTTGGCAAAGGTTAAAATTAGGCCATTTGTTAAAATTCAAAAAAAAATAAAAAATAAAAAAAATAGAATAATTAATAAAATAGAATGTCACATTAAATCTATATATTTTTTCTCACAAACATTCTAATTATAAAAAAAATTAAACTATCTTTCCAAACACAAATATTTTAACTCACTTAAATAATCAAAAATTAAGTAGTTAACTCACTTAAATAATAAAAAATTAAGTAGTTAAGTAGGCGAATGTTTGGCTACCATGGATTTAGATTTCCTTCGACCAAAAGTTTGATTTTGAGTGTTTTTGAGTTTTTTTTTTTAATTACTAGTTCTAAGGGTTTGTTTGGCGTGAGAGTTTGGGTTGGGTTGGGTCTATTTTAATTCCAAAAGAAAAAAATAAAAAAATAAAAAGACAAATAAATTTTTTTTTAATCTAATAAAACAAAACGTCTCATTCAAATCATAATATTTAAAAAAAAAAAAAAAATCAAAATGCCCATCAAAGAAGATTTTTAGCTCTATTAGTTGATGAGGAATTGTGGGGTTATATTTCTGAGTATCAACACGTGGCAAGATGACGCCGACGTGTCAGCCGAGGTTCCACGTGTCACAGTAAGTTTTACCAAGGTAATCTAGGAATTGCCGAGGTTATCTCCGAAGATATCTTAATCCGGGACAAGGGCCTCTCCTTTGTTTATACCTCGGCTTAACATGCAAAGGCCGTGCTACCGAAGAAGAATTAAGCCGAGGTAACTGTCAGATTGGCCATACCTGCCTATATAATATGATAATATTATCTTGGTCAGGTGGATGTACAGCCATGTGAAGAAAGCCTTGAGGCCATAACTGCTGGCCATGAGGCCATGTGTTGGCCATGAGGCCACGAGCAGCCATGTGGAGTAATGAATAGCTTTTATCTGGAAAGCTGCCAAAAGTGGAACAATGGGCTGGCAACCCAGCTCATTAGCTGATGGCCTCTCCATTAACTTCTCTGGTATATATATGGAGAAGTTGAGAAGAATGGGGGGACGGATGAGAGAAGAGAGAAAACGACAAGCTAATTGTAATACTCTAGCTGAGAGAGAGCAAAGTGAGAGAGAGAATTACAGAGAGTTAATTGTAATTCTTACTGCTTGTTCAATATAGTGAATTACCTCGGCCTCCCGTGGACGTAGGCAATATTGCCGAACCACGTTAAATTCTTTGTGTTGTTATTTGTGCCATCTATTCTGCTTGTGTTCTACAGTTGAATCACTAGGATAGGCAGTGTGATCAGAAAATCACTCACACAATTTGGCGCCGTCTGTGGGAAAGTAAGACGAATAGATGGCCAGTAACGCACAAACGAGAAGGTCGGGGGCAACACTCCAGCTGGGAGTGGCAGGCCTATTGACATTGACGTTGAAGAAGACAACCACAATGACAAAGCCCGTGACCAGGGGCACGGGGGAAAAGACGCCGTCCAAGAGGGCATATACTACAAGGAGGATAACCTCCAGGTATGGAGGGATAGGTGCATACGAAGGGATGAGGAAGTCAAGGACCTGGCAAACAAGTTGGCAGACCTGCAGTCGGTCGTCAACTTCATGATGCAAAACAATGTCATGCAGCCGCCATACCCACTGCAGGATACGCCAATCCCAGCAGTTAAAACTCAGAATGGAGGAAGGAAGATAACTCCTGAAGCATCGCGACGCTCCACGAGCAAAAGGCACACTCACCCGCCCTCCGGGGAGGTCGGGCGAGAGGAATCCAGACAAGAGAAGTCCCGGAGGACGTATCATACAAAGGATCAGGAACCCAGAGAACATCGGCATGTACAAAAGCAGGCTCTCTGCTTCGACACAACCCATGGAGAAAGATCAAAACGGGCACACCACGAGGCCGAGAGTAGTGTGCCAAAAGGACTCAAATCGAAAGATAGCCGAGCTCCGGGAAGGAGCAAAGAAGACTTGAGGAATTATCTCAAGAGGAGGGAACAGAACGCTGAAGCCGAGGTAAACTCATTCACAACGCCGAGGACACCATTCTCGGTAGAACTGGACAAATTCGAAGCACCAAAAAGATTCAGCATGCCGAGGTTTCAAATCTATGACGGTAAGTCAGACCCTAACTTCCATGTTGGATTATTTTTGAACTCAATGGCGTTATACAGTGGAAATGAGCCTTTGCTCTGCAAAGTATTCCCCTCGTCCTTTGGGGAGATTGCATCAGATTGGTTCCATAGATTACCAAAGGGAAGCATAAGGACGTGGGAAGGCCTGGCCGAGATGTTTGTGGCCAGGTTCGTGACGAACAAGCTACAGCCATTAAGGGTGGACGCTCTAATGGCTTTGAAGATCAGCAAGGATGAAGGCCTTAGGGCCTATGCAAAAAGATATTACGAGGTGTTCAACCGAATACCTGAATGCAACCAGGAGGTAGCGGTCGTGTCTTTCAAGAACGGCCTGAAAGAAGATTGTTCACTACGGAAATCTTTGGCAAAAACATTGCCAAAGAACATGGAGGAACTCATGGCAAGGATCGAAAAGTATGCCAGAGCCGAGGAGGATACATCGGCACCAAAGCAGGTCAAACAGGAGCAAGGGAACGGCTCGCCGAAGCGAAGCCGAAGTAACAACGGATTCAGTAAGGCAGAGGTAGAGCTGAGGGCTAAACAAGCAGTAACAACCGTGTTCCGAATTCCAATTCAAAAGGTCCTAGGAAAAATTCGGAGCCAGCCTTATTTCAGAACACCAGTAAGGGAACCCGGGGAGTTTATGGGAAGAAACGCGGACAGACATTGTTCTTATCACAATGAAAACGGACATACAACACAGGGCTGCAGAGCCCTCAAAGCACACTTGGAAGATCTGGTGAGGCAAGGCCACCTCAGAGACCTTGTCGATGAAACCAGAACGAGGGAAGAACAGGCAAGACTGCCTCAGGCTGAAGCAGCCCCACCACCGCCGCAACCCCGGGCAGAAAGACCTCGGGTAGTAAATGTAATTCACTCCAAGGTGAATGAAAACGACATTCGGGGGGAAACCCAAAGAGTAAAACACTTGCAGTACGTGAACCAGATCGGACTGAAAAGGTCTCGGCCAGAAGATTGCCAAGGTCCGATGATAACCTTCACCGAGGCCGACCTGGAGATGGTCCAGCACCCGCATAATGATGCCTTGGTAGTATCCCTCCAGGTTGGGGAGTGCCAAGTAAAACGCATCCTGATAGATCAAGGCAGCTCTTGTGACATCATGTACGTTAGATGTTACAAGGAGCTGGGCCTTCACCCCGACGATCTGGAGCAATCAAACGGCCCGATGGTCGGCTTCAATGGAACGCCAACGTGGCCACTGGGTGCAACAAACCTGGAAGTACAAGCAGGCACCAAAAAGATCAGGACCGAGTTTATCGTGATTGATACACCCTCACCATACAACATCATCATGGGCAGGCCGTGGTTGCATGCAATGGGGGCGGTTCCCTCAACATTGCACCAACTACTACGCTTCCCAACAGAGCATGGGATTGAAGAAGTCAGAGGAGATCAACTGCAGGCAAAAAATTGCTCCATGGCAGCAATGAAGACTACCTGCAATGTTCGAGAACCAGCCAAGGCCGAAATTGAAGACGAGGACATGGAAGTCCTGGATGATGTCGGCAAGGAGCCGGCCGAGAAGAGTGAGGAATCACTAAAGAAAATTCTCGTCCAGGAGGGCGATGAGGAGCGCTTTTTTCTTCTCGGCTCAGGCTTAGCCGAGGAAGAGGAAAGAGAACTGGAAGCCTTTTTAAGAACAAACATAGAGGTGTTTGCCTGGACACCTTATGAAATGCCTGGCATTGACCCCGAGGTCACATGCCACAGACTGAACGTCGACAGGTCGGCTAAACCTGTGATACAGCGAGCTAGGAGACCGACGTTGATACACGTCGAAGCAGTGGAGGAAGAGGTTGACAAACTTCTGGAAGCCAGGGCCATCAGAGAAGTCAATTATCCAACATGGTTGTCAAATACTGTGGTGGTAAAGAAGAAAAACGGTAAATGGAGGGTTTGCGTAGATTTTACAAGCCTGAATAAAGCCTGTCCCAAAGACAGCTTCCCTCTGCCAAAAATTGACCAGCTGGTGGATGCTACATCTGGACATGGGAGGATGAGCTTCCTGGACGCTTATAGGGGGTATCATCAGATAGCCATGTACCCCCCAGACGAGGAGAAGACAGCGTTCATCACCCCAAAAGGCCTGTACTGTTACAGGGTGATGCCTTTTGGACTAAAGAACGCAGGAGCAACCTACCAAAGGCTGGTAACCAAAATGTTTAAGCACCAAATAGGCCAAACAGTGGAAGTCTACATCGACGACATGGTCGTAAAGTCCAAGGAGCCAGAAAATCATCTTGCCGACCTAGCAGGGTATTCCACATACTCAAAACATATCGGCTCCGACTCAACGCATCAAAATGCGCGTTTGGGGTTGGATCAGGTAAGTTTCTAGGGTACCTGGTAACAAGAAGGGGAATAGAGGCCAGCCCAGATCAGATCAAGGCCATCCTAGATCTTCAGAGCCCGACCTCGGCAAAACAGGTTCAAATGCTCACTGGCAGGGCCGCAGCCCTAAACAGGTTCATAAGCCGAAGTTCAGACAAGTGTAAACCCTTCTTCAACCTGGTAAAAAAGACTGCAGACTTCCTGTGGACCGAAGAATGTGAGGCCGCTTTGGCCGATCTAAAAAAGTACCTGATCACGGCTCCAGTCCTCTCGACACCTGAGCCCGGGGAAGAGTTGTTTTTGTACTTAGCCGTGTCAGAGCACGCAGTGAGCGCAGTACTAATCCGAGAAGAGCAGGGAGACCAGAAGGCTGTCTACTATGTAAGTAAAACCTTAGCCAGCGCTGAAACAAGGTACTTACCACTGGAGAAGTTAATGCTGGCCTTAGTTATGGCCTCAAAGAAGTTGAACCACTACTTCCAAGCACACAAGATTGTGATACTAACAGAGCACCCATTGAAATCCCTGTTACAACAAGGAGACTTAACAGGAAGAATTGCAAGGTGGGCAGTGGCCTTGGGCCAGTATGACCTGGAATTCAGGCCCAGAACAGCAATTAAGGGCCAAGTTTTGGCCGACTTTGTGGCAGAATTCACGCCGGAGTTCAACGAACGTCGGCCTCCGTTGAGCCGAGATGAACGAAGTCCTAGCAAGCAAGAAGAATCCCAGCCGACAGCAAAAGAGCAAAAGAAGGAAAAGCTCAGACCTTGCAGCATCTACATCGGCGACTCATTCAGACTCTTTGTCGATGGAAGTTCAAACCGACGAGGAGCGGGGGCAGGAGTACTGCTGATATCCCCAGATGGAGAAATAATAGAACAATCCATCCGTTTGGGGTTCAAGGCCTCAAACAATGAAGCTGAATACGAAGCATTGATTGCAGGACTAAAACTGGCAGCAGCAGCAGCAGAAGCAGATGAGGTAATAGTTTTTTGTGATTCACAGTTAATTGTTAACCAATCAACAGAAGAATTTGCAGCCAGGGACGAGAGGATGTCGGCATATGCCAAAGAGGTCATCAGATTAGCCGAGTTATTTCAGAACTGCCGACTTCTTCAAGTTAGCCGAGATGATAACAGCCACGCCGACGCGTTGGCCAACCTGGCGAGTTCAATGCAGACTGGAAAGACAAGAACAATTATGATCGACTACATGTCGGGCCCGAGCATAGAACCACGGAACGCAAAGCAAGAAGCAATGTGTGTGGACATGGGGCCGAGCTGGATGGATGCAATTGTTGCATTCCTGAAAGAAGGAAAACTGCCAGAAGATCGCAAGGAGGCACACAAAGTCAGATTGAAGTCGGCAAGATTCAGCCTGACTGCGGACGGACATCTCTACAGAAGGTCCTTCACTGGACCCCTTCTAAGGTGCGTACACCCTTTACAAGTTGAAGATTTTTTATATGAAATTCATGAAGGGATTTGTGGAAGCCACACTGGGGGCAGATCGTTAGCCCATAGGGCCATTACCCAGGGGTATTGGTGGCCATACATGCAAAAGGATGCAGAAGCATATGTGAAGAAGTGCGAACCCTGCCAACGGTTTGCACCTTTGATTCATCAGCCAGCTGCTGACCTGAATCCAGTATCCAGCCCTTGGCCGTTTGCCCAATGGGGCATGGATCTGGTCGGACAACTTCCCCAAGCAACTGGGCAGAGAAAATACTTGCTGGTAGCAACGGATTACTTCACAAAGTGGATAGAGGCAGAACCTCTTGCTAAAATCCGAGATGTGGACGTCAAGAATTTCATATGGAAAAACATTATCACCAGATTTGGCATTCCCAGAGCCATTGTTGCCGACAACGGAACGCAGTTCGACAGCAAGCTCATCAAGAACTTCTGTGCGAAATTCAAGATCAAGAATTACTTTTCAACACCAAGTTTCCCCCAAAGTAATGGACAAGCAGAAGCATCCAACAAAGTAATTTTGGATGGAATAAAGAAGAGGTTGCAGGCAGCAAAAGGGAAGTGGGTAGACGAATTGCCCAACGTGCTTTGGGCATATCGGACTACGCCGAGAAGATCAACAGGGGAATCTCCCTTTGCCATGGCCTATGGCACAGAAGCAGTCATTCCACTGGAAGTCGGCATCCCAGGGATCCGAACCCAGGGAGTTGAAAATGGGACTAATGATATACTCTTAGCCCGAGATCTGGATCTTTTGGAAGAACGAAGAGAGAAGGCTGCAATTCAGCTTGCAGTGTACCAGCAACAGCTTGCCAGAGCTTACAACAAGAAGGTCAACCCAAGAGATTTTCAAGTCGGCGATCTAGTCTTGAGAAAAGTGGTCGGCAACAAGAAAGATCCCAGAGAGGGCAAGCTTGGCCCAAACTGGGAAGGACCTTACAGAATTACCTCGGTGTTAGGTAATGGAGCTTATCGGCTTGAGGACAATGAGGGCAAAGCATTGCCAAGACCCTGGAACACTTGTAATCTGAAATTTTTCTATCATTGAGATGATCATTATTCTTGGCCGATGTCATCAATAAACTCACATGACTGATAAAGATGCTGGAAGACATGAACAATGAGAACCCAAGTGGAACTCAGGTTCACATTGGGGGCAGAGAAGATACAAAGCCTACCACTTGTTGAAATTTGTAGCAATTTACAAGTTGGTCTGGCCGAATACAAAGCCTACCACTTGTTGAAATTTGTAGCAATTTACAAGTTGGTCTGGCCGAATACAAAGCCTACCACTTGTTGAAATTTGTAGCAATTTACAAGTTGGTCTGGCCGAATACAAAGTCTACCACTTGTTGAAATTTGTAGCAATTTACAAGTTGGTCTGACCGAATACAAAGTTTGCCACTTGTTGAAATTTGTAGCAATTTACAAGTTGGTCAAACCGGTACAAAGCTTAGCTTCGCTTGTTGAAATTTGTAGCAATTTACAAGTTGAAGTTAAGCCGAGATGGTTCCTTAGCTTCGCTTGTTGAAATTTGTAGCAATTTACAAGTGGAAGTTAAGCCGAGATTACTACTCTCCTCGCTTGTTGAAATTTGTAGCAATTTACAAGTCGGGGTGAAGCTGATGCTATTGCTAACCGACGTATAGCAATCCACAAGGTGGTCAAGCCAAAGAAGATGTTCAGACACTTGTTGAAATTTGTAGCAATTTACAAGTTGAAGTTAAGCCGACATATGATCATCTGTTGAAATTTGCAGCAATTTACAGGTTGAAGTAAAGCTAAGTATATAATCCTTGTTGAAATTTGCAGCAATTTACAAATAGATCACTGTTTACACTTGATTAAAACTTGAGAAAAGTTTACTGTATATGATAATCCTTGTTGAAATTTGCAGCAATTTACAAGTAGGCTGGACTGATATTACAGGTTGAAGTTAAGCCGACATGTTATCATCTGTTGAAATTTGCAGCAATTTACAGGTTGAAACGAAGTTAAGTATATTGTTTAAACCCTTGTTGAAATTTGCAGCAATTTACAAGTAGATCATTGTTTAACATTTGTTTAACTTGAGTAAAGTTTACTGTTTATACTAATCCTTGTTGAAATTTGTAGCAATTTACAAGTAGGTCAGACTGAGATTGTGTTGAAACTTAAGAAAAGTTTGCAAAGTTAACATTGAATAGTATATGTTTTATACTTGTGAAATTTATGATTGCAGGTCAGTATCTTGCCGACGTAAAACTTGAAGTTATCATACCCGAGGTATGTAACCCCGAGAAGATTATGCAAAGGAAGAATTATGTAAATCATGCAAAATATTCTAAGTATAGAATCAAACAGAAGCAATGAAGAAAAATTAAAGACTAGCATTCAGAAAAAACAGTTGCATATAAAGAAGGCACTATGGCCTAGCAAAGTAAATCGTTCACAAATGACAAGGAAGGGCACATCGGCCACAAAAAAAGCTTACATTGTTCAGAACAAACAATAACAAAAAAAAGAAACAAAGTACAAAAAAGAAAAAAAACAGAAGACATTCAAACTTCTTCAACGATGGTTGGGTGAAACCTCGGAGGGCTCTGGAAGAACCACCTCGGCATCTTTTCCACCTCAACCTCTGCACCTTTTTCTGTCACGACCTCGGCCTCCTTCTCTGCCGCAATCTCGGCGTCAATTTCTCGACTGTTTGATCAACACTTTTTTCAGCCAAAAGGAATGTCAGATAATGCTTGTCAGGAGTGCCCCTAATGACCTCCTCATCCTCCTCATTAGTCAAGTCTAGGACTTGATCATCCTGAGGAAGGGACTTGGTCTCAGTGGCATCCTTGGGCTTCCTGACCAAGGCCTCATCATCATCCTTCTCCTCTCTTCGGATTCAGACTCAGATCATCTTCAGCTTGACTTGGAGGAGGAGGTTGAGGGAATGGTAGAGGAATCTGATCGGCGTTCCTCAGAGGCGAGTCAGCCGGGGTGTCAAGTTTCTTCAGCACGGCCATCCAACCAAGGGAGAAGCCCCTGTTGCATGCCTGCTTGACCTGAAGCTTATAATCTTCTGCAACATCGGCCATACCCTGACTATAGGCCTTTTCATCGGCCTCTTCGATTTCGGCCTTTTTCGTGGCCAGGGCTTCTTGAAGCTCCTTCTCGGCCTGGCCCTTCTGATCCTCAGCTTCCTTCAACTGGGCTTGAAGAACTTTGTTTATAGCCTCAGCAGCGCCGATCTTCTCCTCGGCAGAAGTTCGGGCTTTGGTAGCAGCCTCGGCTTGATCTTCTAATTTTTCATTTTGCTTGAAGGCCCTTGTTGATTTTTGAAGGCAGAGAACTCCCTCTTCATCTCGGCCAACTTTTCTCGACTTTCAAAACTGCATCGAAAAGGAATGGGCGTACTGGATACTGACAGAAAATAGAAGTGTTAGAAAAAATTCTAAGTGTGAAACAAAAGAAAGGACGAGTACCAAACTGGAACACTTACTTGAACTGAGTGTTGGAGCATTAAAGCGTAGTTCTCATATTCACTATTTTCAGCATTTCGCTCCAAATCACCAGGCAGAAGCAGTGCAGTACTGAGAGCCACGCCGACATTTATGTCCTCGGCACTCTCATTGGCCAGTATTGGCCTGTCTTCCAAGGTAAATTTGGGGGCCCATGGACTTCGGTATCTTGGACTTCGAAGTTTCACAGAAGAAGACCTCGGCTTCTTCGATCTTTGGGACTCCGCTGGCTGAGTTTCGCGGGCCTTTTTGCCGAAGTCGAGGCGTTCTTCATGTTCTCGGCTAGTTGTGAGATGGGCACAGCATCCTCAGCTCAGCATCAGTAGACTTGGTCTTTGGCTGAGCCTTCTTGGCTCTTTTTTGGTTTGGTGGTGGCAAAGTTGAGTTGGTTCAGCGTCGTCTGGAAGGTCGGCAAGAAGATCTAGAACAACTGGCTTCGGGCGAACCATCTCGGCAGTTTTTACAAGACGTCGCCGACGCTTTCTTTCTGTTACTGGAATCAAGTATGGTGCCGAGTGGAAGGCTGATCGGCTGGGTCAGGTGTGGACTCTTGATCAGTTCGAGATGTGGATGCAGGTTTGAGTCGGGCAGTTGGTGGAGAGGCGCTCTTCTTCTTCTTCTTGGAACGTCGGCCAAGTTGACTTGTAGGTGGGGATGAAATTCAGCACCAATGGAGCCTTGCGCTTCTGGAGTGGAAGGTCCAGGAGCTTCTTCAAGCCTTTCCAGGTAATAGGACTGGCGAAAGTTCTTGGAGGCTTGCGAACGTCTGCAAAAAGAAACACAATATCAGAAACAGATAAAATTTTTGGAAAACTTGAAGAAAGCAACAGCTAAGCAGTTGACGTTGGGCTCTTACCCTTGCCCTCTTTTACTGTTCGGGGAGAGGGAAAAGATGGACTTCTTCATCTGGGCCAAACTCCCAATTACCAGATGCAATAAGATAGTCATCTCCAGCACCTTTGTTGGAGTCAGGAAGGTCGGCTACGATTTTAAACTCGGTGGACCTCGGCTTGAGGTAATACACATAACCTTTTTCCTTTAGGTTGAGGGCACACATGGTGTAACAATATTGGATGTCGGCAAGAGTGATCCTAACACTCTCCTGCCGAGCTAAGGCTATTATACCATTAAGCGTTCTATGGGCGTTGATGGTTAGTTGCATAGGGTTCAAGAGTATAGTAATGAAGGACTTCACGGAAAAGGGGATTAAGGGGAGCCGAAGTCCACACTCAACAAAAGCTACAACAGGAAAGGCATGGTATCATCCTCGGGCATAATGGAATCGTTCTCCCCAGCTAGCCTGAGGTGAACATCGGCAGGGATGGAGAACTCTTGCCTAAAAAATTCTAGTTTGGTTGGGGTGTTAACCCTATTTCTCCACATACCCATGTTTTGGTGTAACAAGTACTTGGCTACAAAACAGGTATTCCTAAAGGGTTCTTGGGACCTCGGCTTAAACCTAGGTATGTATTGGTAAATTGTTTCAGTTTTTCCTAAGGATTGATGGTCTATAAGCAAATCCCAAACCTAAATCTACGAAGAACGAGTATGAAAGACAGCAAAATCTGGAAAACAGAAAAGCAAAACGAGATTTCAGATTCAAGAACACAAAGGGTGGAAGACCAAGAACAAGAGAGAAACAGTGCAAATGTTCAACATGTGCAAAAAAACAGAAATAAAGACATTCAGGTGAATGATTCGCAAATTAAATACTAGAGCAGAACAACAATGGCAAGAAATTTCAGGGATAATCAAGAACTGGAGAGAAAAGCCAGTTGCTTACCAGAAAAGGTGAAGGCCGGAATGAGCTTCGCCGAGACAGATGACGGACGCTACAGTGGCGAAAGCTTCGCAGAAATGGCAGATGCAAGGCAGTAGCAGAGGAGAGCTTCGAGCAATGGCAGATTCGAAGAAGAGGAGCTTAGAGAGAGAAAGCAAGGAAATCAAATGCAAAAGTGAAGAGAAGAGAGAGAGGCAAATGTTTTGTCCAAAAACATGAAACGGCGGCAAAACAAACGCAATTATTGCGCCTAGGTTAACGCATGCGTCAGACGGCGCAAGCAGAGAAAAAACGGCTTATGGGCGCGTCACCAGCACGGACCAATAAGGGTGAAACGCGTTAGTGTAACGGTTGAAAAATGGTGCATGACAGCTCATGCGCGTAGGAGCATTGATCTGAATTCTTGCTCTTGGAGGAAGACATGTCGGCCTGAAATAAATGATCTCGGCTAGAAAGTTTTTAAGCCGACGTACGAGAAAGAATGTTCAATGTAAGTTCCATCACCTCAGTATGCCGAGGTAATAGAATTAGGGGGCAGTTGTGGGGTTATATTTCTGAGTATCAACACGTGGCAAGTGACGCCGACGTGTCAGCCGAGGTTCCACGTGTCACAGTAAGTTTTACCAAGGTAATCTAGGAATTGCCGAGGTTATCTCCGAAGATATCTTAATCCGGGACAAAGGCCTCTCCTTTTCTTATACCTCGGCTTAACATGCAAAGGCCGTGCTACCGAAGAAGAATTAAGCCGAGGTAACTGTCAGATTGGCCATACCTGCCTATATAATATGATAATATTATCTTGGTCAGGTGGATGTACAGCCATGTGAAGAAAGCCTTGAGGCCATAACTGCTGGCCATGAGGCCATGTGAGTTGGCCATGAGGCCACGAGCAGCCATGTGGAATAATGAATAGCTTTTATCTGGAAAGCTACCAAAAGTGGAACAATGGGCTGGCAACCTAGCTCATTAGTTGATGGCCTCTCCATTAACTTCTCTGGTATATATATGGAGAAGTTGAGAAGAATGGGGGGACGAGATGAGAGAAGAGAGAAAACGACAAGCTAATTGTAATACTCTAGCTGAGAGAGAGCAAGTGAGAGAGAGAATTACAGAGAGTTAATTGTAATTCTTACTGCTTGTTCAATATAGTGAATTACCTCGGCCTCCCGTGGACGTAGGCAATATTGCCGAACCACGTTAAATTCTTTGTGTTGTTATTTGTGCCATCTATTCTGCTTGTGTTCTACAGTTGAATCACTAGGATAGGCAGTGTGATCAGAAAATCACTCACACAGGAATATATAGGTTTTTAGCTGAAGCAATTGTTGTGGCAATGGATCGAGCGGTCTCGGCGATCTCATCCTTGGTGTTTCTTTGCCTATTTCTGGTTTTTTCTCAGTTATTTCAGGCCTCTGGTAATGCCGAAGGTGAGTTCCGATTCTGTTTGCTTCGATTTTATGTTGTTTTTGACATATTCTTCGCGTCAATTTAAGTCAATGTTTCTTGGATTGTGTTCTGCTTGCATTGAACTTTGCATAATCAAATTCAGCAATCACTGAACTTTTAATGGATTTATTCAGTTCTGAGCTTGGAATCATTACGTGAAATTCGGAAAATAACTGAAATTGGAATTTACAGTTCATTTATTCAATTATTTATTGAATTCATTCAAAAATTCAAGTACTTAGCCTTACTAGTGCAATTTTTAAATTTTAATTTCATATATAAAAAAAAAAAAAATTGAAGTTAAATGGTGTATTCTGCTTTTTGAAGTGCTCCCCCAGTAGCCTTGGAGCCTGTTTGATTAGTAGGATTAATAGTGAGGGGATTAACAATTCATGAGATTAGTGTAGGATTAGTTATCCAGTTGGATTAGTGAGATACATAATTCCCTCTTGTCCATGTTTGTTTCGCAATAGATATGGAAATATATAATCTCAATTACATGTATGTTTTATGTTATTAGTTGTAGGATTAAAATATCGGGCAATTTTATTGGATAGAATGGCCATTGGAATCTAATTTGAATAATGAAATTGGAAACAACACAATGGAATGCGAGTGCCATGAATTAATAATCCTAATCTTATGTTATAATCCGCTAATCAAACAAGGCCTTGATGTTGTATTTAGTAACTTTGAATTAAGTTGTAGAATTTGAAAATCTTCATGTTATGGTATGAGTGTTAGTCTGTTAGACAATTTGTAGCTTACCTCCTCTTGGGATTTGTTTTGGTTGATGGTGTTTGTTAGAATCATGGTGAAAGTGAAATATTGTATTGAGATTGATATAACTATTACAAGTGGTAGCCTATTTATAGGGTTGCATCGACTGATCAACGAAGAAACCTATAGAGTGTTAATCATTTAATAACTTAAGCAAGGAAATAGGTAAATATAGGAATAGAATATCTTGGAAATATTCTCTAACAATGTTAATGCATTGGTGACAAGTACCTGATGATTGCCTCTTTCATGAAGAATAGTAGATGCCTTCAAAATGTGCTGAAGACCAACTTAGCTGATCCTAATAATGTTCTGCAAAGTTGGAATGCTACACCTGTCAATCCCTGCACTTGGTTTCACGTAACGTGCAACAGTGAGAACAGCGTTACAAGAGTGTAAGTTGCTAAGATCTGTGACAATTCTTGTGGTGTAGCTGGCTATTTGAAACTATTGTTGCTTTCGTACTACCATTTTTAGTGGTGTGATTGATGATGAATTTTGCTTCCATTTGTGTACACCCAGTGATCTTGGAAACGCAAACTTGTCTGGTCAACTGGTTCCACAACTTGGACTGCTTCCGAATTTGCAGTACTTGTAAGTCGTACTTCAGTACTACTTTAGCTCATACTAATTTATCACTTGTTTCATAAACTTTAGTCTTATTCTAGATCTACCTTTTGAGAATATAAGGATTTACTTTAAAGATGATATCTTCATATTAAAGTTTCAATAACATGAACTTTGGTAACTCTTTGAAAGTCTTAATAGTTGATTGTATAATTTAAGCTTCTTATTACTGATTGCATAAGCTAATAAACGTAACAAGTTTTGGGTCATAAATTTCTTCCCTCTCTATAGTTGTTAACAAAAATATAATTCAGTTTTATTTTTGGCCATATTCTGATGTTGAGAAATAATAATGTGCATTGACAAAAATTAACTTTGCTTTGGCGGAACTCAATTACTTTCTATATGTCGTAGTTTTGAATCCTCTGTTGAATCTTTCATTGTGCTGTATTCAACACACTTGAGACCTTAGTTTCATTCCCATGCAAGTGTGGAAGAGCATGTTTTCAAGGTTGTCTTTCTACATAAAATGATGATATCCAGCTAAAATTAACTTTGCTTTGGCGGAACTCAATTACTTTCTATATGTCATAGTTTTGAATCCTCTGTTGAATTTTTCATTGTATTCAACACACTTGAGACCTTAGTTTCATTCCCTTGATTGCACTAGCTGGATATCATCATTTTACGTATAAAGACAACCTTGAAAACATGCTCTTCCACACTTACATGCACATGATAATGGAGAATACATGATATTGTTCAGCTTTTCTGGTTAAAAAGGAACAAATGACTAAAGGGGCATATTCTTGTGCTTTGAATGATTTGGGATACCTCTTATTGGGGCATTCCCAGGTGAGTTCGTGTTTAGTGTTTTGTTTTATTGGATGCCATTGTGACCACCCGCAAAAATAAATAAATAAATAAATCAGTCTATTGCAATGCCAGCTTTTGGAGTCATGTGCAACTTCATCTGCAAAGGAGCTCAATATGTTTTGACTTCCCTTTAAAGCATTTGTCTTGACTTCTTGGTTAATATTTTGTACTGATTGTGATAATGTGCATCTTTTACTTTGATGAAACAACTAACCTCTAGAAAGAAACTCAAGTTTCTTAGCAGCTTATTGTGTTAGGTTATCTTTTAAAAATGGGTGGTTCATAGTTGGTTGCTTGAGCCCTTTTTTGTTCCCCTTGTATTCATTACCTTGATATTGCTGCACAATTTTTCTCCCATTAATAACATGATCTTCTTTTGTTTGTCCCTTTGGTTTGCATATTATTAACATGTTTCTTGACAGGGACTTCATAACAACAGCATAAGTGGAAGAATTCCTATTGAGCTTGGCAATTTGACAAGTTTGGTGAGCTTGGATCTTTACTTGAACAATTTAAGTCTTATCATCCCGGACACATTGGGTAGGCTTCAGAAATTACGTTTCCTGTATGAATTACATATCCTTCATCTTTTTTACTTCTGTTATTAAATTTATTGTGCATTTGTTTAAGTCTACTTTTACTGTATTTCTGTTTTCTAATTACAAGATTTCTCAAACTTGGTTGCTTATGCATTGATATAGGGGAATATGGATACAGTGGTGGTGTTTTAGTTTTTTGGTGATTTCTTAAAGAATATACTCTCATGATTTCTCTGTGTTTTTTATTTTTATTTTTTTTATGTATATTTAGAAAAATGCATGAAAACAAATTATTCAAGTTATTCAGTCCAGGATATTGCATGTTTGATTGAAATCAACCCCAAAGATGGAAATCCCATTGTTGTCAAGATGTCTAGATTAATATATAGTAGGGCCTATAAAGACTAGGTATTTTGGTGATAAATGCATTGATTTTTACTTTTTCTTAGTAAAATTATTAAAATGCATACTGATCCATGATTAAGAAATAGCATCCTCTTGATAATGGCAAACAGTGCGGAAGGGCTATTTGTTTTAATCATATGTTACTTTATTATGTGCATCTACTAGTTGTTTGTGCATTGCAGATCAACTTTCATCCGGAATTGGATTATATTGCACAGAGGGCTCTGATTGATCACATATTGCATGTATCATGTGCATCTACTAGTGTTGATCAGCCATGTCCCTAGGAATTTTATTGATATACCATTTTGATTGTTTGGAATGTACTGATGCCTGGTCCTTGTATTTATTTGCAAAGATAGACGACTTAACAACAACAGTTTGTCTGGAACTATTCCTATGTCATTGACTACTATCAATTCACTTCAAGTCCTGTGAGTACCAAGTTGACGTGTTCTTTATTTTTCCTTTTTGGTGAATAATAAAGGTTTTTCATTTTTTGATTAGCTTTAATATGGCATAGACTAACTAAAGAATATGATAATGGCTTCTTGCCATTAGGTATACAGTGATCTTTCAAACAATAACTCAACAGGAGTTGTCCCAGTTAATGGCTCCTTTAAACCTTTTACTTCCCGCAGGTTTGTTTCTGGTAACATCATTTTCCATACTAGTGGAGCCAGGTGACTCATCTAGACATATGCTGACCACTATTGTTTCATTGTTCAGTTTTCAAAATAATAATTTAACAATTCCTCAACTCCTCCACCGCCTCCATTTTCGCAGCCACCCCCATCTACTGCTTCAGGTTTGTTTCGTTTTATCCTAGGTTGTTGCAGATATTGGGTTCTGTTCTGTTTGTCCAACACTTTCAATTCCTCAATTCTTTAATTATAAACTTCGTTCCATGCTGCCTGGTCAGACCTTGTCACAGATGACTTGGCTGGATTTGTAAGTTGTCTAACTTCATGCACATTATTGCTTTTGAAAGCAACTATACGAAAATAAATTCTATGTCAGGTCAATTCCTCAACCAGTATGTATAGGTTTTAGTTTCCCCACATATTTATGATCTAGGCAGCATGGATACGGGATACGGCGATACGGGAATACGGATACGGTGATACACCAAAATCTGAAAAAGTAAGATACGGGTACGGAGGGGATATGTTTGTAAAAAAATTATTTTTTTATAATTTTAATAATGTAATATGCATGAAAATAAAACCTAAAGCAAATTAATAAATAAAGACAGGGATTCCTATTAAGTTAAGAGTATTCAAATATTCATAAAATATCCAAAACTAAAAGCAAAAGCAAAAGCAAATACAAATGAAACATCATCCTTACATGCATTTATCAAAAAAAAAAAAAAAAAAGCATCATCCTTACATGCCAACACCAAAAAAAAGAATGAGAGTAGAGAAACGTGAGATAGTGAGAGAGACAATAAGAATATATCAATTTGACAAATTCTATTACTTTAACTCTCACTATATTCCTCTTATCAAAGAACTAAACAAGGTATTAGAAATAATATGTGACTTCGAGTATCCGATACTTCAAAATTAAGTATCCAATACTCCAAAATTAATAAAAAATTAATTAAGAAATATTCGATACATATCCGCAAGTATCCAAGGACTATCGGTATCTGATAAATATCCAATACGGATACGTCTCCCTTTTGAAATATCCGTGCTTCATAGTTTATGATGCACAACCAATACTTATTTTCCTAGGGAAACCTCCATGCTTTGATCTTTTTTATTTGTCCGAGTATCGTTCAATTTTCAGCTTTCTTTAGATTAGCGACTTATGATATGTTGCTAAAGTTAGAATCTAATTTTTCCACTAGACTCTGCACCTGGATTGTCCAAACCATGGCATTATTTTATTCCATTGAATTGTCTTCCTATCAAAATTTTAAGTTGAGAAGGGAATGCGCAATGAGAGTGAACTTACTAATTTCTGATTGCAAATCTTATTCCAATAGGTAGCAGTGCCACTGGAGCCATTGCTGGAGGAGTTGCTGCTGGTGCTGCCCTGTTGTTCTGCAATCACACTTGCTTGGTGGCGGCGAAGGAAACCAGAGGATAGCTTCTTTGATGTACCTGGTTAGTGGACCAAGTTGAAAATGCCTTGAATTGATTTTTATTTATATTTTTTTTGAACAAGGCTTAAATTGATTGTTATGGTATTGTATAATGCATTCCCCTTTCTCTTTGCAGCTGAAGAGGGTCCAGAAGTTCATCTAGGACAGCTCAAGAGGTTTTCTCTGCGTGAACTACAATTTGCAACTGGTAATTTAGCAACATAAATATTCTCGGAAGAGGTGGGTTTGGTAAGGTATACGAAGGAGGATTGGCCGATGGCTCTCTAGTGGCAGTAAAAAGACTAAAAGGGGAAGGCATTCGGGGTGGGGAGCGGCAGTTCCAAACAGAAGTGGAAATGATCAGCATGGCTGTCCATCGAAATTTACTGCGTTTGTGTGGCTTTTGCATGACACTGACAAAACGATTGCTTGTTTATCCCTTCATGTCTAATCGAAGCATTGCCTCATGTTTAAGAGGTACTACTTTCATGCATCTTCATATGCTTCCCTTTTTTAATTATTTGTCAAGTATTATATTCATTAGAACTTTTAGTAGATTTGATACAATATGCTTTATTTCTATTCCAATTCCCAATTTGATACCAAGAGAAAAGGTTTGTTTAGTTTGATTTTTCAAAAACGGTTTTGTGACACCATATTTGGTTTCAATTTTCTGAAAATTGAGATTTTTATTTTTCATGTTTTTTTGTTTTTAGTGAATTTTTTAATATTTTAATTTTTTTTAACTTTTTAGATACACCTAACCTAGATGTACGTAAAAAGTAAAATATTTGTAAAACAATATTTAAAAAAATCAATAAATATACAAGAATAAAAAAATGTACTGAATTTTCTTTTTTTTGTATTTTTGTATTTTTGGTATTTTGTGAATTTTCTAAAGATTTTGTTTTCACAAATATTATACTTTTTAATTGTATTTACATTAAGTATATCTAAAAAGTACAAAATTTGGTTAAAATATTTAAAAAATTCACTAAAAACAAAAAATACAAAAATAAAAAAACTCAATTTTCAGCAAATCGGAGAAAATTTTCATATTTTAGTTTTTCTTAAATACTTTTTTGATGCATCTAAAAAGTTTAAAAATAAAATAAAAGAAAAGGACTAGAATATGAAGAGGGAAAAACACTAATGCTGTGTTTGGTTGAGAAATTTGAAGAGGGATTTGGAAAGGGAAATGGAAAAAGTAGGTAAAATGTGAATAAAATATACCTACATTTCACTTAGTTTCACACTTTTTTTCCTTTCCAAATCCCTCTGCAAATCCCCTAACCAAACATAGTGTAAAGGAAAGAAAACTGGGGGGGGGGGGGGATCACATTTTCATTTTTTTTGTCTTTAGTGAATTGTTTTTATTTTTATTTTGATTTTTCCAGATTTCTTCACATATACTTTACTTTTAGGTGCTTATTGTTAAAAAATTATAGTTGACCCAAAGTTTTCGAGCAAATGTTGAAAAATTTTAAAATCAATATTCCCAACCGTGCTTAATCTCTACAATGTTTCCATGATCTCATTGCTTCGTTGTTGTAGAGCGACCTAATTCACAACCCCCACTTGATTGGCCCAAAAGGAAGTGAATTGCATTGGGATCCACAAGAGGCCTTGCATATTTGTCTTTAGGTCGCTCTACAACAACGAAACGATGAGATCATGGAAACATTGTAGAGATTAAGCACGGTTGGGAATATTGATTTTAAAATTTTTCAACATTTGCTCGAAAACTTTGGGTTTCACAACCCCCACTTGATTGGCCCAAAAGGAAGCGAATTGCATTGGGATCCGCAAGAGGCCTTGCATATTTGCACGATCATTGCGACCCAAAGATAATTCACCGTGATGTCAAAGCTGCAACTATAATGTTGGATGGGGAATTCGAAGCAGTTGTTGGAGACTTTGGGTTAGCGAAACTTATGGATAAGAAGGATACACATGTTACCACTGCTATACGTGGTGCAATTGGGCATATTGCTCCCGAGTACCTCTCCACTGGAAAGTCTTCAGAGAAAATTGATGTTTTTGGGTATGGAGTCATGCTTCTGGAGCTCATCACTGGACAGAGGGCTTCTGATCTTGCTCGACATGCCAATGGCGAAGACGTTGTGTTGCTTGATTGGATAAGCATTTATTTCCCTCATACGATCTGTTTTCATTACGTAACTAGGGTACTTGAGTTGGCTGTTTTCATACCGTTCTTTGAGTTCATCTTAAAAGCCCTTCTGTGAAAAATTTGCCTCCAATTTGCTGGCTATAAGGTTTGTCAGAAGCACATGAATGAAATTGTTATTCTGTTGCTTATATAATTCAAAATGAGTCAGAGTAATGTTCATGATGGCATTCAAAAAAAAAAAAAATGTCTTGCTCAATGCATTTTAAAGTAAAGTCCACTCAACAGTTACATTGAAGAAATTTGTCATCATCATGATTTGCTGATTTTTACAGTATCAAAATCTTAAGTGACCATCATGTTTTCAAATGCTAGGAAACTTAGAATTTAGTCATCTTTTATTTCATAGTATTGAACCTTGAAAAGAAAAATACACCATAATACTATATGAGGCTCAGCGTTTACTTTATACACCATAAATTCTATATTGAAATTTTAGGATTGAAGTTTTCACACATTTCAATTTGGACAAAGAAAAGGAAATTTTGAATCAAAATTGAAAATCATAAGCCACCTTTGTCTCTCCGTTTCATTTTTATTATCAGTTTTCAAATGTCCGATTTTGTGGCCTTTTCTTTTACTATTATGCCGCTTTCTCTAATTTGGAAAGTAGTTGATAGACGGTGCTCTTCCTTATTAATGAGATCATTTCATAACCTGTCATATGACATCTGTGATTCAAAATATCTGAAAAATTCAGGTGATGGGACTTCTGAAAGACAGGAAGGTGGAAACACTAGTCGATGCAGATATGCAGGGAAACTATGTCAAAGATGAGGTGGAGCAACTTATCTAGGTGGCTCTGCTTTGCACGCTGAGATCCCCAATGGAACGTCCCAAGATGTCGGAAGTTGTCAAAATGCTCGAAGGCGATGGGTTGGCGAAGAGGTGGGAAGAGTGTCAAAAGGGAAAGATGTTCTGGCAAGAGTTCGTCAATATCCACCACCAAAATAACAATTGGATCATTGCCCAAGTCAACAACCTTCCCGACTCCACTCCCAGCCTCCCTTTAGAAGAATTGTTTGGTCCCAGATAATCTTTTAGGTGGATTTTGTTTTTGGCATATAGAGAAGTCTCTTGGAGTCTCACTCTTTATTCAAATGTGATATATACCATCTGTGTATATGATTTCTCCTCTTCAGCGTTTTTTTTTTTTTTATTAGCTCGGTTTATATGACAATGATTAGGAATTTTTAGGTATAAGCAAAAACATGGCTGGAAAGGCTATGTAATGTGTCCAATTAGTATATATTTTATACACCAATAAAATACCTTTTGTTTTTAGTCTGAAAGCGAAATATTACACTTGGGCATTTGTGATTACTGATTATAGCTTTGTTAAGCGTTTGGGATCTATGAATATAGCTTGGAAGATTGAAAGCAAAAGGATATCTCTAAAATTCATTGTACTTTTTCAAGTGGGGAACACATCTCGTGTTTGCCGAATCTAAGAATACGAATGAGATCAAAAACGCTCTATTGAGGCTCAACGGAATCTACCAATGGAACAATCTTTGAAGAAGAGGGGTCAATAACCAGAAAAAAGATTTTAAAAAAAATGGATATGCACATAGAAGATGTAGCCATTGTTGCAAAAAGGACGCTTCATCTCTCTCTCTCTCTCTCTCTCTCTCTCTCATGTTGATAAAATAATACACTTCATCCATCTTGTGTCTAAATTTTTTAACAGTGTAGCTGACACGAGGTTCTCTATACCCAAATTCTTTTGAGCACATTTGCTATGATAGAATGGGCTGAAATAAAATGTTCATTTCAACTTTGTATTTTCTCTCTCTTGTTTTGGTACGTCTTATTTAAGTGAAAATAATTTAAATGACTATTCTAACAAAATGTGATAATGCATATTCTTTCCATTGACTCATTTATTTCTTCTAAAATAGTCATATTCGTTGAATTATATTTTAAGAATCCCATACTTTGAAATTTTTATTACTTACAATTCTTGTACTTTGAAATTTTTACATGATTCACAATCGTGACTTCTTTGGGACAAGGGCTTTGGTTAAGCTCTAGCTTTCTTTCCCCCAATATGTAAGATAGGATTTAAGGAAGTTCGTTTCTGATCAAGAAATAAAAATAAAGAAAACTATTACTACAAATTTTTGCTAGGAAAATACCAGTCAAGGAGTAGAGTAGAGAACAGAGATTGAGAGAGACACTGTGAGAGAGTGTAAGAGAGGGAGAGGCTTTGACTAAAACCCCTCCACAAACGACTCTGTTTCCCCCCCTTCCCCACAGACTGTTGAATTCAATCTCTCTCTCTCTCTCTCTACCGGCATTCTCTTAGATTTTTTCCGGGAAAGTGAAAGAAAATTTCGTTAACTACCTTCAGCATCAAGGTCAGCTCCAAACAGTTCCCCTCCGGTGAGCTCCGGCAATGACTTCCCCTTCCGATCCCCTTCTTCAATCAACCGATAGGTGCCAATGTTTGGCTACCAAGGGATTTAGATTTCCTTCAACCAAAAGTTTGATTTTCAGTGTTTTTGAGTTTTTTAATTTTTTTTTAATTACTAGTTCTAAGAGTTGATGAGGAATATATAGGTTTTTAGCTGAAGCAATTGTTGTGGCAATGGATCGAGCGGTCTCGGCGATCTCGGCGATCTCAACCTCGGCTTTTCTTTGTCTATTTCTTGTTTTTTCTGGGTTATTTCAGGCCTCTGGTAATGCCGAAGGTGCGTTCCGATTTTGTTAGCTTCGATTTTATGTTGATTTTGACATTTTCTTCGCGTCAATTTGAGTCCATGTTTCTTGGATTGTGTTTTGCTTGCATTGAACTTTTGTTTTTTTTGATTAGTAAAGAAAAGTTTCATTAACAATATGAAATTAAAGGTACAAGAAGATGATATGCATCGAGAAAGATTCGGAAAGTACAAATTATCCCTACTACTGCTACTTGCATCTATACAACCAACCCTTTCGCCTCACGAACTATTTTTAAAAAATAAAAATAAAAAATAGACCAAAAAAATAAAAAAGTTAAGAAAGACTTAACTAAAAAATAAAATACATAATCCTCACAAAATCAACCCACACAACCCAAAACCAAAACACCCAAACTGCTCATGCACTCTTCTTTTCAACAAACCACAGTCTTCGTTTTCAACACCTAAGCTGCTGCACTCCTCTTTACAACAAACCACTCTACTTTTCAACCCAAATATTTTATTCACCTATGCTGCTGTGCTCCCAAAAACAAATAAACTCTTGTTTTCAACAGGCCACACAACCAATGCCAAGACCCACGCCTGACGACACTATACCATAGCATCAAAAAGCGTTCTGCACGCTCCGCTGATCCTACCGAGAACGTTCCATGGCCAGAAAACTCCATAGCCAAAAGCTCCATGGCTGGAAAAACTCCCTTGACCGGAAAACTATGGCCGAAACACATCCAAGGACAATACCCAAGGGCCAACTTCTTTGCAAACACCCGTTGTAGAAACTCCTAAGATGACGATCCAAACACCGAACAACCGCTGAGACACCTCCATACATCTGGATGAAGTTCACCCCTCAAACTCCCACTCGAAGAGGAGCACTCGAATGAAAACCAGATAGATCTGCATCGACTTCGACACCCATGTTTCCCCCCAAACAAAGCATCGACACTTCTCCATAAATTTGAACCAGAGTTCACCCCTCAAACTCCTACTCACAAGAGAGCGCTTGAATGAAGATCCTAACCAAATCTGGACGTCCTCTATGCCGGTCCAACACCAACCTCCTCCTCTATATAGACCCTTGTTCCAGGCATCCCCTGTTGAAAACAACACACCACTGCTACAACCCCAATGAATCATCTATAGCGGGCACTGAAACACCAAAAAATAAAGATCAATAGCAGCACACAAATCACACCTAGGTGGGAAGATAATGGGGGAATCAAGTTTATTAAAAGGGATAACTAACAAACAAACACAGGAAAGAGCAGGGCCAACCGACCGCCATAGCAAAAGGCGGCGGCCGGCCGGGTTTTTAGAGAGAGAGAGAGAGAGAATCAAGTTTTAGAGAGAGAGACTTGTTGTAATAGTTGCTTGCATTGAACTTTGCATAACCAAATTCAGCAATCATTGAACTTTTAGTGGATTTATTCAGTTTTGAGCTTGGAATCATTATGTGAAATTCGGAAAATAACTGAAATAGGAATTTACAGTTCATTTATTCAATTATTTATTGAATTCATTCAAAAATTCAAGTACTTAGCCTTACTAGTGCAATTTTTAAAATTTCATAAAAAATTAAAAATTAAAAAAAAAAATACTTGAAGTTCCATGGTGTATTGTACTTATTGAAGTGCTCCCCTAATAGCCTTGGAGGCTGTTTGATTAGTAGGATTAATAGTGAGGAGATTAACAATTCATAACATTAGTGTAGGATTAGTTATCCAGTTGGATTAGTGAGGTACATAATTCCCTCTTGTCCATGTTTGTTTCGCAATAGATATGGAAATATATAATCTCAATTATAAGTATGTTTTATGTTATTAGTTGTAGGATTAAAAAATGGGTCAATTTTATTGGATAGAATGGCCACTGGATTCTAATTTGAATAATAAAATTGGAAACCACACAACGGAATGCGATTGCCATGAATTAATAATCCTAATCTTATGCTATAATCCACTAATCAAACAAGGCCTTGATGTCTTATTTAGTAACTTTGAATTAAGTTGTAGAATTTGAAAATCTTCATGTTATGGTATGAGTGTTAGTCTGTTAGACAATTTAGTAGATTACCTCCTCTTGGGATTTGTTTTGGTTGATGATGTTTGTTAGAATTATGGTGAAAGTGAAATATTGTATTGAGATTGATATAACTTTTACAAGTGGTAGCCTATTTGTAGGGTTGCATAGACTGATCAACGAAGAAACCTAGAGTGCTAATCATTTAATAACTCAAGCAAGGAAATAGGTAAATATAGGAATAGAACATCTTGGAAATATTCTCTAACAATGTTAATGCATTTGACAAGTACCTGATGATTGCCTCTTTCATGAAGAACAGGTGATGCCTTGAATGCGCTGAAGACCAACTAAGCTGATCCTAATAATGTCCTGCAAAGTTGGGATGCTACACTTGTCAATCCCTGCACTGGGTTTCACGTAACGTGCAACAGTGAGAACAGCGTTACAAGAGTGTAAGTTGCTAACATCTGTGACAATTCTTGTGATATACCTTGCTATTTGAAACTATTGTTGCTTTCGTACTACCTTTTTCAGTGGTGTGATTGATGATGAATTTTGCTTCCATTCGTGTACACCCAGTGATCTTGGAAATGCAAACTTGTCTGGTCAACTGGTTCCACAACTTGGACTGCTTCCGAATTTGCAGTACTTGTAAGTCGTACTTCAGTACTACTTTAGCTCATACTAATTTATCACTTGTTTCATAAACTTTAGTCTTATTCTTATATCTACCTCTTGAGAATATGAGGATTGACTTTAAAGATGATATCTTTGTATTAAAGTTTCAATAACATGAACTTTGGTAACTCTTTGGAAGTCTTAATAGTTGATTGTATAATGTAAGCTTCTTATTACTGATTGCATAAGCTAATAAACGTAACAAGTTTTGGGTCATAAATTTCTACCCTCTCTATAGTTGTTAACAAAAATATAATTCAGTTTTATTTTTGGCCATATTCTGATGTTGAGAAATAGTAATGTGCATTGACAAAAATTAACTCTGCTTTGGTGGAACTCAATTACTTTTTATATGTCGTAGTTTTTGAATCCTCCGTTGAATCTTTCATTGTTCTGTATTCAACACACTTGAGACCTTAGTTTCATTCCCTCGATTTGGCTATCTGGATATCATCATTTTATGTATAAAGACAACCTTGAAAACATGCTCTTCCACACATACATGCACATGATAATGGAGAATACATGATATACATGATATTGTTCAGCTTTTCTGGTTAAAAAGGAACAAATGACTAAAGGGGCATATTCTTGTGCTTTGAATGATTTGGGATACCTCTGATTGGGCATTCCCAGGTGAGTTCATGTTTAGTGTTTTGTTTTATTGGCTTCCATTGTAACCCCCCGCAATAAACAACTAAATAAATCAGTCTATTGCAATGCTAGCTTTTGGACTCATGTACAACTTTATCTGGAAAAGAGCTAAATATGTTTTGACTTCCCTTTAAAGCATTTGTCTCGACTTCTTGGTTAATATTTTGTACTGATTGTGATCATGTGCATCTTTTACTTTGATGAAACAACTAACGTCTAGAAAGAAACTCCAGTTTCCTAGCAGCTTATTGTGTTAGGTTGTCTTTTAAAAATGGGTGGTTCATAGTTGGTGGCTTGAGCCCTTTTCTGTTCCCCTTGTATTCATTATCTTGATATTGCTGCACAATTTTTCTCCCATTAATAACATTGAAAAATCTAGAAACCTCCTAGATGATGATTTGTGATTATGTACCAATTTTAAGCAAAAAATAACAATCCCAATCAAACAATCAAGAGAAAGAGACACAAAGATTTTACGTGGAAAAACCACAATTGGAAGCCTTCCAATTGTGATAAAAAAACCACGGGCAACAGCCACAAGAACAATCCACTAAGAAGATATAAAGGAATTACACAGGTATCACTCTCAATTATCTAGCCATAACGCCTAATTGAACCAACCTCTATGTGCCTCTTCCAATCCCATCTTCAGCACGGAATTGTCTTTCTGATGAGCCACTCCGGATTCCCTCCAAAGCTTCAGGCTCGAATTCTTCAGAATTCACAACTGAAGAACAACTCTCTCTTTTGTGTATAACAAACAAACCTTTGATGTACACTCTTTAAACCATGAGTTTGAATACTCAATAAGACATCAAAGAAAACTAACAAAATATCCCCAGATATAAACTTTAAGATCTAAAAAGAAGATCTGGAGGAATTAATCAGTAGTCTAGTTTTGGGAGAAAACCAACTACTTATAGAAAATCCAAAGCAATCCTAGTTGGAAAAGAAAACCAACTTCTTGTTGCAGAACTCCAAAGTCATCCCACTTCTTATAGAAACTCAAAATAAACCTTGTTTCAGAAGAAAACCAACTCCATAATGAATCTGGAAATCTGGGATCGCGCGGTCCGCTCGAGCGTGGGTCTTCCCGCTCGAGCGGAGACTTCAAAATTTGTGATTTCATATAGGCTCCCCGCTCGAGCGTCCGTTTCCCCGATCGAGCGGAGAATCACACCTTCCAGTATTTTTTCAGGCAAAACAGAGATACTGTGAGCTTGCAAACCCCGCTCGAGCGCCCATTTCCCCGCTCGAGCGGGAAGGCCAAAACTGGAAAATCTTGAAAAGTATAACATGAACGGACAGGCAACTTTGAATGCATTTTTGCATTTTGCTTCGGGCCGCGAGCTGACCGGGCAGCTCGACCCCCGTAATAATCAGCGAAGTGGCAATCTTGTATACATTGACATCACAAACTTCTCTGCAAAGCACGATTCGGGTTGGATTTGCCTCTAACAACTTATAGCCTCACTGAAATATAAATGCGAATAAAATTACAACTCAAAGGAGTTTTGTCAAACGGGATTGCCAAGAATAAAAACCTAACAATCTCCCCCTTTGGCAATGCCGTGACAAAACACACCTAACAAATAAAAACCTAATCACCCCAACCCATTACAGCCAACAAACGCAAACTTCTTTCTGACGGTCAAGATCTGCAAAACAACTATTAATGCCACAATCTCCAAAACAACTATTAGTGCCACAAGAGTATATGAAAAAGCAATAAACATATGACAAGATTATCTTGAAGCATGAGATGGAAAACATGAATAGATGTGGCTTGAAGATGTTAAGAACATGTAGCATGAAAACCTGAAACACATGAAAAACAACTTTCTCCCCTCAAATAACAAAAGCAAGATCATAAACCACACAAGCATGATAAGATGATGTAAATATCAGGACATGCAAAACAACGATAACCAATCTCCCTTACCAAACAAATCAAAGTGATCATGCGAACAAACTGTTGTAACAATAAACCAAACTCCCCCTCACTAAAAGCAACCACAAATATTGAAAACAGTGAATAAGAAGAAATTGACAAAAATAATATGGTGGAGCAAGCAAGGAATTTCAGATTAGTACCTTAAAACACACAAGATTATCCAAGAAGCACAATTACTAGTAAACACAATGTGCACAGTCTGTAGAAGATTCCTCATGAAAGAAAGTGATGCATTATGTGAAAAGCATAGATCCCATGATAAAAGTGTGTGTGTGACTCTTGGAGTTCGACAAACACAAGATACAAATCCTAGTAGTGATATGAAAGCTGGACCTCCGACAAGAGAATCTAAGCATAACTAAGGAAAGTCAAACCACTAGGAATCAAGGGGTATTTGGTGAGTAAAGGCGGAGGCTCCCCCTCAATCAATGAATCCTTTATTTTTCCCTTTTTTTTCACATCTTTTTCTATTCTTTCTTTTGCACATTTTTTTTTCTTTTCTTTTGCACTTTTTTCCTTTCTTTCTTTTGCACATTTTTTTTCTATCTTTTGCACATTCATTGGTGGCTGACACGCTCAAGAGTATGGAAACCGAACCAGAGAAGCATGGAGATAATAATGATGGCCTGGTTGGTGACTCTGAGGTAGCCTTTTCCTCATGGCTGGACTACAAAGAACAGAGGGGAAAGCCATGGAGATGCAAAAAGATGGAAGGTGGTTAAGAGACTCAACATCACCCATGATGTGCTAGTATAGGTCAATTCCTCTAGAAAAACAAAAGATACAATGCCAGAAGTCCATAAAAAAATAATCACTAAGTCGGAAGACTCCGATATATGCTAATCCAAGAGTGTGTACAGAATGAGACATACTAATCAAAGAACACACACTCCAAAATGAGTAATGACCACAGAAAGTACACACATGGTAACATGTAATGGATATTCTCATCAATTCCAATATGCACCAAGAACCACTCAAAAATTTCAAGCTTGCAAAACCATACTAAGAAAATCTTTTTGGGATTTTTTTTTTTTTTTTTTTTTTTTTTAAACAAAGCAAGACAAAAAAAACTAACATGCACACATTTTTTTTCAATTAAAAAAAACATACAGAGACCCAAAAAAAACTAAACAGAGTAAACACATTAACACAAGTCAAGTTTTCTCACCCAAATCTTTTTGGTCTTAACAAAATCAGGTCTAGCGGTCTTGGTAAATGTCATGGTGTTGTGAACACCCTCATGAATCTTGGTATTCCGCCTAGACAAGTAAGGTTGTCTCCTAACCCAAAAAGTATTCGAATTTCTACCATTTTGAGACATTCTCCCATGCAACTTATAACAAAAAGGGCGAATATGACCATGCATACCACAATGATGACAAATAAAAACAGGGTGTACAGAGTGTACCTTCTTTTCTTTTACCTTACCAACTCTAGGGAGTTTGAGAAGTTTTTCCTCTTGTTGAATCTTTTGTCCTCCCTTTCCTTGAGTTCTTGTATCATGAGATGTAGAAGCACTCTGTTTTTGCTCTCTCTTATCTCCAAAGCCAATGCCACTCTTGTCTGAACAGATTTGTTGAGACCCAATGATATCCTCCAAAGTCTTTGATCCTTTGTTCCAAAGACTAATGGTAACCATGGCAACCTTGAGCTCTTCCTCTTTCTTGATCATTAGTTCTTCTAAAGCAACTTGAGACATCTCGAGAGATTCAATCTTTTCTTCATACATGGCATGAGTTTCCTGTAGCTCATTCCTCTCTGTCTCACAAGTCAACAGTTTTGCACAAAGAACTTGTTGATCATCAGCTATCTTGATGGCATTGATCCTAGCCTCGGAAATCTCCTCCTTAAGTTTGACATTCTCACATTCACATGCTTTGAGTTTCTTTGTGAGTTTGTCATTCAATTTGAATAAATTAAGAGACTCCTTATACAGCTTTTCATAGGCTTGCTCAAGTTCTTCATGATCACTCTCTGAGGATTCATCATCAGTAGAATTCTCAACTGACCTTTTCGGAGACTCTGTTTGTCCTTCAGTTTCGGAAGCCACCATGAAAGCAAGGAATTGCTTATGTCCCTCTTCGCCTTGATCTTCGTTGTCACTGTCATCTTCATTAGATTCTGATTCATCATCCCAAGTGACAGCGAGGGCTTTCTTTTTCTTCAAACGAGTAGGGCATTCTTGAGCAAAGTGGCCAAAACCTTGGCATTTATAGCATTGGACTCTTTCAGAGTTCCCTTGTATCTTTCCTTTCTCCTTCTTGGCTATAGAATTAATTTTGAGTTTATCTTTGCCTTTAAATTCATGAGCATGAGTAGAGTCCAAAAGATTAGGATTCGTTTTCAAAAAAGATTTTTTAAATTGTTTAACAAAAGCATCCATAATCTTAGAATCTATCTCACAGTCCTCATCAGAATCCTCTACCACTTTATGAGCACTACTAAAAGCAAAATCTTTTTGTTTCTTTTTGAAATTTCTATGTGCCTCATAAGTTTGGAGATTTCCAACCAACTGATCTAGCTTGAGGTTGTCAACATCTTGAGCCTCCTCAATAGCCGTAACTTTTGGTTGGAACCGATCGGGCAAGGATCTCAAAATTTTTCCCACAACTTTGGATTATGGTATTTTTTCACCTAAATTGAAGCTGGAATTAACAATGTCACTCAACTTTGCATAAAATTCATCAAAGGTCTCACTATCTTTCATTGAAAGGTTTTCGAAACTAGATGTGAGCCTTTGAAGTTTTGAGCGTTTAACAGAAGGAGTGCCCTCATGAATAGTTTGTAAGATATCCCAAGCCTCTTTTGCGACTTCACAATTACAAATATGGCTAAACTCTTCAGGTGTGACAGCGCAAAAGAGAGAATTGATAGCTTTACTATTCCAGCTACTATTTTGCTAACAAAATATCCCCAGATATAAACTTTAAGATCTAAAAACAAGATCTGGAGGAATTAATCAGTAGTCTAGTTTTGGGAGAAAACCAACTACTTATAGAAAATCCAAAGCAATCCTAGTTGGAAAAGAAAACCAACTTCTTGTTGCAGAACTCCAAAGTCATCCCACTTCTTATAGAAACTCAAAATAAACCTTGTTTCAGAAGAAAACCAACTCCATAATGAATCTGGAAATCTGGGATCGCGCGGTCCGCTCGAGCGTGGGTTTTCCCGCTCGAGCGGAGACTTCAAAATTTGTGATTTCATATAGGCTCCCCACTCGAGCGTCCGTTTCCCCGATCGAGCGGAGAATCACACCTTCCAGTATTTTTTCAGGCAAAACAGAGATACTGTGAGCTTGCAAACCCCGCTCGAGCGCCCATTTCCCCGCTCGAGCGGGAAGGCCAAAACTGGAAAATCTTGAAAAGTATAACATGAACGGACAGGCAACTTTGAATGCATTTTTGCATTTTGCTTCGGGCCGCGAGCTGACCGGGCAGCTCGACCCCCGTAATAATCAGCGAAGTGGCAATCTTGTATACATTGACATCACAAACTTCTCTGCAAAGCACAATTTGAGTTGGATTTGCCTCTAACAACTCATAGCCTCACTGAAATATAAATGCGAATAAAATTACAACTCAAAGGAGTTTTGTCAAACGGGATTGCCAAGAAATAAAAACCTAACAAACATGATCATCTTTTGTTTGTCCCTTTGGTTTGCATATTATTAACATGTTTCTTGACGGGGAACTTTATAGCAACAACATAAGTGGAAGAATTCCTATTGAGCTTGGCAATTTGACAAGTTTGGTGAGCTTGGATCTTTACTTGAACAATTTGAATGGTATCATCCCGGACACATTGGGCAGGCTTCAGAAATTACGTTTCCTGTATGAATTACGTATCCTTCATTTTTTTACTTATGTTATTAAATTTATTGTGCATCTGTTTAAGTTTACTTTTATTGTATTTCAGTTTTCTTATTACAAGGTTTTCTCAAAAGTGGGTTGCTTATGCGTTGATATATGGGAATATGGATACAGTGGCTTTTTTTTAGTTTTTTAGTGATTTCTTAAAGAATATACTCTCATGATTTCTTTGTCTTTTTTTTTTTATGTATATTTAGAAAAATGCTTGAAAACAAATTATTCAAGTTATTCAGTCTAGGATACTGCATGTTTATTGATTGAAATCAACCCCGAAGATGGGAATCCCATTGTTGTCAAGATGTCTAGATTAATATATAGTAGGGCCTATAAAGACTAGGTATTTTGGTGATAAATGCATTGATTTTTACTTTTTCTTAGTAAAATTATTAAAATGCGTACTGATCAATGATTAAGAATTAGCATCGTCTTGATAATGGCAAATAGTGCAGAAGGGCTATTTGTTTTAATCATATGTTACTTTATTTTGTGCATCTACTAGTTGTTTGTACATTGCAGATCAACTTTCATCCGGAATTGGATTATATTGCACAGAGGGCTCTGATTGATCACATATTGCATGTATTATGTGCATCGACTAGCGTTGATCAGCCCATTTTGATTGTTTGGAATGTACTGATGCCTGGTCCTTGTATTTATTTGCAAGGATAGATGGCTTAACAACAACACTTTGTCTGGAACTATTCCTATGTCAGTGACTACTATCAATTCACTTCAAGTCCTGTGAGCATCAAGTTGACGTGTTCTTTATTTTTCCTTTTTGGTGAATAATAAAGGTTTTTCATTTTTTGATTAGCTTTAATTGGCATAAACTAACTACAAGAATATGATATGGCTTCTTGCCATTTGGTATACAGTGATCTTTCAAACAATCACTTAACAGGAGTTATCCCAGTTAATGGCTCCTTTCAACTTTTTACTTCCCTCAGGTTTGTTGCTAGTAACATCATTTTCCATACTAGTGGAGTCGGGTGACTCATCTAGACATATGCTGACCACTATTCTTTCATTTTTCAGTTTTTGAAATAATAGTTTTACAATTTCTCCACCTCCTCCACCGCCTCCATTTTTGCCGCCACCCCCATCTTCTGCTTCAGGTTTGTTTCATTTTATCCTAGGTTGTTGCTGATATTGGTTTCTGTTCTGTTTGTCCAACACTTTCAATTCCTCAATTCTTAAATTATAAACTTCGTTCCATGCTGCCTGTTCAGACCTTGTCACAGATGACTTGGCTGGATTTGTAATTTGTCTTTCTAACTTCAAAATTAATTATCCGATGCTCTGAAATTAATAAAAAATTAATTAAGAAGTATCCGATACGTATCCGCAAGTATCCAAGGAGTATCGGTATCTGATAAGTATCCGATACGGATATGTCTCCCTTTTTGAAGTATCCGTGCTTCATAGTTTATGATGCACAGCCAATACTTATTTTCCTATCCATGCTTTGATCTTTTTTATTTGTCCGAGTATCGTTCAATTTTCAGCTTTCTTTAGATTAGCGACTTACGATATGTTGCTAAAGTTAGAATCTAATTTTTCCACTACACTCTGCACCTAGATTGTCCAAACCATGGCATTATTTTATTCCATTGAATTGTCTTCCTATCCAAATTTTCAGTTGTGAAGGTAATGCACAATAAGAGTGAACTTACTAATTTCTGATTGCAAATCTTATTCCAATAGGTAGCAGTGCCACTGGAGCCATTGCTGGAGGAGTTGCTGCTGGTGCTGCCCTGTTGTTTGCTGCCCCTGCAATCACGCTTGCTTGGTGGCGGCGAAGGAAACCGGAGGATAGCTTCTTTGTTGTACCTGGTTAGTGGACCAAGTTGAAAATGCCTTAAATTGATTTTTATTTATATTTTTTATGAACAGGTGTTGTATAATGCATTTCCCCTTTCTCTTTGCAGCTGAAGAGGATCCAGAAGTTCATGTAGGACAGCTCAAGAGGTTTTCTCTGCGTGAACTACAAGTTGCAACTGATGGTTTTAGCAACATAAATATTCTAGGAAGAGGTGGGTTTGGTAAGGTATACAAAGGAGGATTGGTCGATGGCTCTCTAGTGGCAGTAAAAAGACTAAAAGAGGAACGCACTCAAGGTGGGGAGCTGTAGTTCCAAACAGAAGTGGAAATGATCAGCATGGCCGTCCATCGAAATTTATTGAAGTGTTGCCTCATGCTTAAGAGGTACTACTTGCTTGCATCTTCATATGCTTCCCTTTTTTAATTATTTGTCAAGTATTATATTCATTAGAAGTTTTAGTAGATTTGATACAATATGCTTCATTTCTATTCCAATTCCCAATTTGATACCAAGAGAAAAGGTTTGTTTAGTTTGATTTTTCAAAAATGGTTTTTTGACACCCTATTTGGTTTCAATTTTCTGAATTTTAATTTTCTGAAAATTGAGATTTTTATTTTTCGTATTTTATTTTTTGTTTTTAGTGAATTTTTGTAATATTTTATTTTGTTTATTTTACTTTTTAGATGCACCTAATGTAGATGTATCTAAAAAGTAAAATATTTGTAAAATAATATTTAAAAAAATCAATAAATACAAAAGAATACGAAAATGTACTGATTTTTTGTTTTTGTTTTCTTTTGGTATTTAGTGAATTTTTTAAAGATTTTTTTTCAAAAATATTATACTTTTTAATTGTAGTGTATCTAAAAAGTACAAAATTTGCTTAAAATATTAAAAAAATTCACTAAAAACAAAAAATACGAAAAATAAAATACTCAATTTTTAGAAAATGGAAGAAAATTTTCATATTTTAGTTTTTTTTAATAACTTTTTTGATGCATCTGAAAAGTTTAAAAATAAAAGAAAAGAGAGAGACAAAAATAAGAAGAGGAAAAAACACTATAGGCAAAAGAATACTAGGAATTAAAAATAAAGTTTAATTTTCATATTTTTTTTGTCTTTAGTGAATTGTTTTTATTTTGATTTTGATTTTTTCAGATTTCTTCACATATACTTTACTTTTAGGTGCTAACAGTTAAAAAATTATAGTTGACCCAAAGTTTTTGAGCAAATGTTGAAAATTTTTAAAATCAATATTTCCAACCCTGCTTAATCTCGACAATGTTTGCATGAACTCATTGCTTCATTGTTGTAGAGCGACCTGATTCACAACCTCCACTTGATTGGCCCAAAAGGAAGCGAATTGCATTGGGATCCGCAAGAGGCCTTGCATATTTGCACGACCATTGCGACCCAAAGATAATTCACCGTGATGTCAAAGCTGCAAATATATTGTTGGATGAGGAATTCGAAGCAGTTGTTGGAGACTTTGGGTTAGCGAAACTTACGGATTACAAGGATACACATGTTACCACTGCTGTACGTGGTACAATTGGGCATATTGCTCCCGAGTACCTCTCCACTGGAAAGTCTTCAGAGAAAACTGATGTTTTTGGGTATGGAGTCATGCTTCTAGAGCTCATCACTGGACAAAGGGCTTTTGATCTTGCTCGACTTGCCAATGACGACGACGTTGTGTTGCTTGATTGGGTAAGCATTTATTTCTCTCATATGATTTGTTTTCATTACGTATCTAGGGCATTTGAGTTGGCTGTTTTAAAGCCCTTCTGTAAAAAATCTACTTTCAATTTGCTAGCTATAAGGTTTGTTAGAAGCACATGAATGGAATTGTTATTTTGTTGCGTATATAATTCAAAATGAGTCGAGTAATGTTCATGATGGTATTCAAAAAAAAAAAAAAAAAATGTCTCGCTAAATGCATTTTAAAGTAAAGTCCACTCAACAGTTACATTGAAGAAATTTGTCATCATCATGATTTGCTGATATTTATAGTATCACAATCTTAAATGACCATCATGTTTTCAAATGCTAGGAAACTTAGAATTTAGTCATCTTTTATTTCATAGTATTGAACCTTGAAAAGAAAAATACACCATAATACTATATGAGGCTCAGTCTTTACCTTGGACACCATAAATTCAATATTGAATTTTAGGATTGAAGTTTTCACACATTTCAATTTGGACAAAGAAAAGGAAATTTTGAATCAAAATGGAAAATCATAAGCCACCTTCGTCTCTCCGTTTCATTTTTATTATCAGTTTTCAAATGTTCGATTTTGTGATATTTTCTTTTACTATTATGCCGCTTTCTCTAATTTGGAACTTAGTTGATAGACCGTGCTCTTCCTTATTAATGAGATCATTTCATAACCTGTCATATGACATTTATGATTCAAAATACCCAAAAAATTCAGGTGAGACAGGAAGGTGGAAACACTAGTCGATACAGATATGCAGGGAAATTATGTCGAAGATGAGGTGGAGCAACTTATCTAGGTGGCTCTACTCTGCACTCTGAGCTCCCCAATGGAACGTCCCAAGATGTTGGAAGTTGTCAGAATGCTCGAAGGTGATGGGTTGGCAGAGAGGTGGGAAGAGTGGCAGAAGGAAGAGATGTTCCGGCAAGAGTTCGTCAATATCCACCACCAAAATAATGATTGGATCATTGCCCAAGTCAACAACCTTCCAGACTCCACTCCCAACCTCCCTCCAGAAGAATTGTCCGGTCCCAGATGATCTTTTAAATGGATTTTGTTTTCGGCACACAGAAAAGTCTCTTGGAGTCCCATTCTTTATTCAAATGTGATATATACGATCTGTGTATATGATTTCTCCTCTTTAGTGTTTTTTTTTTTTTTTTTTAGCTCGGTTTATATGACAATGATTATGAATTTTTAGGTATAAGCAAAAACATGATTGGAAAGGCTATGTTATGTGTCCAATTAGTATATATTTTATACACCAATAAATACATTTTGTTTTTAGTCTGAAAGCAAATTATAACGCTTGAGCATTTGTGATTGCTGATTATAACTTTGTGAAGTGTTTGGGATCTCTAAATATAGCTCGGAAGATTGAAAGCATTTGGGATCTTTGAATATAGCTTGGAAGATTGAAAGTAAAGGGACATCTCTAAAATTCGATGTACTTCTTGAAGTGTGGGCCACATCTCATGTTTGCCGAATCTAAGAATACGAAAGAGATAAAAAATGCTCTGCCGAGGCTCAACCGAATCTACCAATGGAACGATTTTTGAAGAAGAGGGGTCAATACCCAAAAAAAAAAAAGATTTTTTAAAAAATTGGATATCCACATAGAAGATGTAGAGACTATTTGTTACAGTTTTTGGGGGGTAATTATTGCTTATTTTGATTTGGGAGTCTGTGTCAGACTGTTCGGTGCAGCTTCTGCCTATAGCTTGTTAGGCAGAAATAGCTTAAATAAACTGAAAAAAGCTGATTATTTGAAAGCTGGGGTAGGGGTGCTTTTAGTTTCTGCTTTCTTCATTATCAGCTTTTAACTTAAAAAGAGCTCCACCAAACAGGGCCGTAGGCATTGTTGCAAAACGGACATTTCATCGCTCTCCCCCCCTCTCTCATGTTGACGAAATAACACACTTCATCCACCTTGTGCCGAAATTTTTTAACAGTATAGCTGACACAGGTTCTTTATACCTAAATTCTTTTGAGCACATTTGCTATGATAGAATGGGCTAAAATGAAATGCTCATTTTAACTTTGCATTTTCTTTCTCTTGTTTTGGTATATCTTATTTAAGTGAAAATAATTTAAATGACTATTCTAACAAAATGTGACAATGCCTATTCCTTCCACCAACTCATTTATTTCTTTTGAAATAGTCGCATTCATTGACATCTCTGGGACAAGGCTTTAGTTAAGCTCTAGCTTTCTTCCCCCCAATAGAATGTAAGGAATTTCGTTTCTGAAATTTTTTAAAAAAAAAAAAATTCAAGAAATAAAAATAAAACTATTATTGGAAATTTTTAATAAAAAAATACCAGTCAAGGAGTAGAGTAAAGAACAGAGATTGAGAGAGACATTGCTTTAGTTTAGTTTGTTTAGACACTGCTTTAGTATGTTTAGTTTGATTTTTCAAAAACGGTTTAGTGACACCCTATTTGGTTTCAATTTTCTGAATTTTAATTTTTTGAAAATTAAGATTTTATTTTTCATATTCTTTTTTTGTTTTTAGTGAATTTTTTAATATTTAATTAATTAATTAATTTTTTAGATGCACCTAATCTAGATGTACTTAAAAAGTAAAATATTTGTAAAACCAAATCAAATCAAACCATGCCAAACCAAGCCTTAAGTCTCATCAAATGGAGTTGGCTGCATGAATCTTTTTTTTTCACTCGACTCTATCCATGGCCATTTCGTTAGTCAAATTAAGGAGATTCATATCTCTATTTACTTAACTAGTCCACATCAATTTAGGTCTACCCTTTCCCCTAACACTACCATCTGTCGTCACTGTATCGCATCTCTTCACTACTACCTCTGTTGGTCTCCATTGTATATGACCAAACCGTCTCAATTTATTCTCTCTCAACTTATCTTCTATTGGTACTACTCCAACCCATTCTCGAATATACTCATTCCTAACTCTGTCTTTTCTAGTCTTGTCACACATCCACCTTAGCATCCTCATCTCAGCAACACTCATCTTCTCTACATGTTGTTTCTTATTTGCCTAACATTTCATCCCATACAACATCCTTGGTCTAATAGCTGTTCTATAGAACTTCTCTTTTAGTCTAATAGGTACTCCTTTATTGCACAATACTCTCCACTTAAGTCACCTTGCCTTAATTCTGTAAACCATAACCGCACCAATCTCCCAAATCGTTGTGATAATTGATGCTAAATACCGAAAATGTTCACTCTTAGGTAGTTCTTGGTCCTTAATCTTCACTTCTCCTCTGCTTCATTGTGACTATTACTAAAATTACACTCCATATACTCTGTCTTAGTTCTGCTTATCCTAAATCCTTTAGATTCAAGTGTTTTTCTCCAAAATCTCTAACTTAGTGTTAACTCCTTCTCTAGTCTCACCCACTAACACGATATCATGTGCAAAAAACATATACAATGGCATATCATCCTGAATATTGGACGTCAACTCATCCATAACTAAAGCAAAAATATAAGGACTTAAGGTTGATCCTTGATGTAACCATACAGAAATTGGAAATTCATTTGTCTCTCTGTAATCACATTAATGTAACCTTTTGCCACCCATTTCTTTTCTAACACCGACCAGATTATATCCCGGGACACTCTATCATATGTTTTCTCAAGATCGATAAAAATCATATAAATATCTTCTTCTTTTTTTCTCTCTCTCTCTCTCTCTCTATATATATATATATATATATTTTTTTTTCTATTACTCTCCTCAAAAGATAGATTGCTTCCGTTGTTGACCTACCAGGCATAAACCCAAATTGGTTATCTAACACCTCTATTATATATTGCAATTGACGTTCCATTATTCTCTCCCACACTTTCATTGTGTGACACATTAACTTGATAGTTGTTACAATTCTGGACATCTCCTTTATTCTTATATATTGGCACTAAAATATTCTTCCTCCACTCCTCTGGCAATTTTCTTGTCAACAAAATCTTGTTAAATAACCTAGTCAACCAAACAATCCCCTACTTACCCAAACATTTCTACGTTCAATAGGTATATCATTGGGTCCTAAAGCCTCATTCAATTTCATCTTCTTAAGTGCAAACTTCACTTCAAAGTCCCTAATCCTACGATAGAACCTATAGTCCTGGTTTTCCTTATTACTGCCTAATTCTTCCCCTTTTAACATACCTCCATGTTCCTCATTTAACAACTTCTCAAAATAGTTCTTCCACCTCTCCTTAATTTCTTTATCCTTCATTAACATTTTAGAGTCCTCACCCTTGATACACTTAATCTGATTAAAGTCTCTTGTTTTCCTCTCTCTTATCTTAGCAAGTTTGTATATCCTCTTCTCTCCATTCTTACTATCTAATCTAGTGTATAGGCCATCATAAGCTTTCAACTTAGTCTCCCTCACTACTTTTTTGACCTCCTTATTGGCCAATCTATAGCGCTTAAGGTTTTTCTCGGTTCTATCGTTATGCCACTTTTTAAAGCTCTCTTTTTTCATCTTTATTACCGTTTGGACCTCATTCCTCCACCATCAAGTTTCCCTAAAGTTGGGTCCTTTTCCTTTCGACTCTCCAAGAACTTCCCTTGAGATTTTCCTTATACGATTGGCCATTGAGTTTCACATATTGTTAGCATCATCTTCCAAGTCCCAAATACTTTCTTTATCCATTCTATTATTAAATGTGTCTAGTTTATCCCCTTTTAGGTCCCACTATCTAGTCCTACGATGCCCACTATCTTTCCGAGTTTTGGTATTGCCCTTTAAAGCATAAATCTAGTACCAAAATCCTATGTTGAGATGTCAAGCTCTCTCCAGGAATCACCTTAAAGCCGCCCCATTTTAGACGGTCCTCTTTTCTTACTAGAAAGTAATCTATTTGGCTCTTAATTGATCCACTCTTAACTGTTATCAAATGCTCCTATCTCTTCTTATACATAGTATTGACCATCACTAGATCAGAAGCCAACGCACAATTTAAAATATTCTCTCAAGCCTTATTTCTATCACCAAAACCATATCCACCATGTACCCTCTCATACCCTAGTTTATCTACTCCTACATGGCCATTGAAATCACCACCTATAACTGTGTTCTCTTCAACGGGTATCTCTTGTAATACCTCATCCGTTTGGTTCCAAAAACTCTCTTAGTCTGATCATTTAATCCTATTTGGAGGGCATATGCACTAATAACGTTCACTATATTATCTCCAATAACTAGTTTAACTAACATAATCCTATCATATTTACTGATGACCGTTGAAAAATCTAGAAACCTCCTAGATGTTGATTTGTGATTATGTACCAATTCTAAGCAAAATATAACAATCCCAATCAAACAATCAAGAGAAAGAGACACAAAGATTTTACGTGGAAAAACCACAATTGGATACCTTCCAAATGTGATCAAAAAACCACGGGCAACAACCACAAGAACAATCCACTAAGAAGATTCAAAGGAATTACACAGGTATACTCTTAATTATCTAGCGAATTCACAACGCCTAATTGAACCAACCTCTATGTGCCTCTTCCAACCCTATCTTCAGCACGGAATTGTCTTTCTGATGAGCCACTCCGGATTCCACCAAAGCTTCAGGCTCGAATTCTTCAGAATTCACAACTGAAGAACAACTCTCTCTTTTGTGTATACAAAACAAACCTTTGATGTACTCTCTTTAGACCATGAGTTGAATACTCAATAAAACATCAAAGAAAAAATAACAAAATATCCCCAGATATAAACCTTTAAGAACCAAAAAGAAGATCTGGAGGACTTCAATCAATGAGTCAGTAGACTAGTTTTGGGAGAAAACCAACTACTTATAGAAAATCCAAAGCAATCCTAGTTGGAAAAGAAAACCAACTTCTTGTTTGTAGAAAACCAACTTCTTCCAGAACTCCAAAGTAATCCCACTTCTTATAGAAATCCAAAATAAACCTTGTTTCAGAAGAAAACCAACTCCATAATGAATCTGGAAATCTGGGATCGCGCGGTCCGCTCGAGCGTAGGTCTTCCCGCTCGAGCGGAGACTTCAAATTCCGTGATTTCATATAGGCTCCCCGCTCGAGCGTCCGTTTCCCGATCGAGCGGAGAATCACACCTTCCAGTATTTTTTCAGGCAAAACAGAGATACTGTGAGCTCGCAAACCCCGCTCGAGCGCCCATTTCCCCGCTCGAGCGGGAAGGCCAAAACTGGAAAATCTTGAAAAGCATAACATGAACGGACAGGCAATTTTGAATGCATTTTTGCATTTTGCTTCGGGCCGCGAGCTGACCGGGCAGCTCGACCCCCGTAATAATCAGCGAAGTGGCAATCTTGAAAGTATTGAAATCACAAACTTCTCTGCAAAGCACGATTTTGGTTGGATTCGCATCTAATAAACTCATAGCCTTACTGAAAATAAAAATGCGAATAAAATTACAACTCAAAGGAGTTTTGACAAACGGGATTGCCAAGAAATAAAACCTAACAACCGTAACTACATTTTCTACAAGACTCTTGGCAACTATTATTTTAAACCCATTCTTGTGTCTATCATTGCCATTATAATATAGCTTAAAACCGATATCCTCTATTTCCTGAGCTTTTTCACCCGTCCACTTTGTTTCTCGTACGCAAGCTATACTAACTTGTCTTCTAATCATGATATCTACCAATTCTATAGTTTTACCAGTTAAAGTTTTTATATTCCATGTGGCTACCCTAAACCTATACTAACTCGTCTTCTAATCATGACATCTACCAATTCTATAGTCTTACCAGTTAAAGTTTTTATATTCCATGTAGCTACCCTAAACTTATAATCTTGGACTAGCTTCTTAATACGCGCTCGTTCAAAAAAACGTGGAAACCTTTGTCCATTTTTCACCTCACCCAGGTGTCAATGCAGCTCCCTTTGCTCACTTTTGGAACCATTCGAAGGCAGGCGCAACACGTCACTTAAGGGGAACGACTTAGTATTTAATTGATTCAGAGTATTAGGCTTCATGTCATAAAGGATCCGAGCGGCTTTTTTACGTGTTGGTTGTCGGCTACCTAACACACAACCCTCCTCCATTACTAGAGCTTGGGACTAACGGAGTTGCTGAACAACATTTTAAAATATCAATAAATACACAAGAATACAAAAACGTTCCCAAATTTTCAATTTTTTTTTTTTGTATTTTTGGTATTTAGTGAGTTTTTTAAAGTTTTTTTTATACAAATATTATACTTTTTAATTGTATTTACATTAAGTTTATCTAAAAAGTACAAAATCTGCTTAAAATATTTTAAAAATTCACTAAATACAAAAAATACGAAAAATAAAAAACTCAATTTTTAAAAAATGGTAGAAAATTTTGTTTTAATGGTTAGTTACACTGTAAAACATAACAAATCGTTCTTGATAAATACACTGTAAAATAAATATCTTAAGGGTTGTTATGTTATTTTTTTTTAATAGAAGTGAGCATATTTTATTTTTATTTTTATTTTTTTTAAAATACTTTTTTGATGCATCTAAAAAGTTTAAAAATAAAATAAAATAAAAAGACTAAAATATGAAGATGAAAAAACACTAAAGGCAAAATAAATTGGGAGGAGGGGGGAATCACATTTTCATATTTTTTTTTTGTCTTTAGTGAATTGTTTTTATTTTTATTTTGATTTTTTTTTTTCAGATTTCTTCACATATACTATACTTTTAAGTGCTGACAGTTAAAAAATTGTAGTTGACCCAAAGTTTTTGAGCAAATGTTAAAAAATTTTAAAATCAATATTCCCAACCTTGCTTAATCTCAACAATGTTTCCATGATCTCATTGCTTCATTGTTGTAGAGCGACCTGATTCATAACCCTCACTTGATTAGACCAAAAGGAAGCGAATTGCATTGGGATCCGCAAGAGGCCTTGCATATTTGCATGATCATTGCAACCCAAAGATAATTCACGGTGATGTCAAAGCTGCAAATATATTGTTGGATGAGGAATTCAAAGTAGTTGTTGGAGACTTTGGGTTAGCGAAACTTATGGATTACAAGGATACACATGTTACCACTGCTGTACGTGGCACAATTGGGCATATTGCTCCTGAGTACCTCTCCACTGGAAAGTCTTTAGAGAAAACTGATGTTTTTAGGTATGGAGTCATGCTTCTGGAGGTCATCACTGGATATAGGGCTTTTGATCTTGCTCAACTTGCCAATGACGACGACATTATGTTGTTTGATTGGCAAGCATTTATTTTCCTTATACGATCTGTTTTCATTAAGTAACTAGGGTACTTGAGTTGGCTGTTCTCATACCATTCTTTGAGTTCATCTTAAAGGCCCTTCTGTAAAAAATCTGCTTCCAATTTGCTAGCTATAAGGTTTGTCAGAAGCACATAAATGGAATTGTTATTCTATTGCTTATATAATTCAAAATGAGTCGAGTAATGTTCATGATGGTATTCAAAAAAAAAAAAAAAAAAAATGTCTCGCTCAATGCATTTTAAAGTAAAGTCCACTCACCAGTTACATTGAAGAAATTTGTCATCATCGTGATTTGCTGATATTTATAGTATCACAATCTTAAATGACCATCTTGTTTTCAAATGCTAGGAAACTTAGAATTTAGTTATCTTTTATTTCATAGTATTGAACCTTGAAAAGAAAAATACACCATAATACTATATGAGGCTCAGTCTTTACCTTGGACACCACAAATTCTATATTGAAATTTTAGGATTGAAGTTTTCACACATTTTAATTTGGACAAAGAAAAGGAAATTTTGAATCAAAATTGAAAATCACAAGCTACCTTTGCCTCTCCGTTTCATTATTATTATTAGTTTTCAAATGTCCGATTTTGTGATCTTTTCTTTTACTATTATGCCGCTTTCTCTAACTTGGAAAGTAGTTGATAGACGGTGCTCTTCCTTATTAATGAGATCATTTCATAACCTACATCTGTGATTCAAAATACCCAAAAAATTCAGGTGAAAGGAATTCTAAAAGACAGGAAGGTGGAAACACTAGTCGATGCAGATGTACAAGGAAACTATGTCGAAGATGAGGTGGAGCAACTTATCCAGGTGGCTCTGCTCTGCATGCTGAGCTCTCCAATGGAACGTCCCAAGATGTTGGAAGTTGTCAGAATGCTCGAAGGCGATGGGTTGGCGGAAAGGTAGGAAGAGTGGCAGAAGGAGGAGATGTTCCGGCAAGAGTTTGTCAATATCCACCACCAAAATAACGATTGAATCATTGCCCAAGTCAACAACCTTCCTGACTCCACTCCTAACCACCCTCCAAAAGAATTGTTCTGTCCTAGATGATCTTTTAAATGGATTTTGTTTTCGGCATACAGAGAAGTCTCTTGGAGTCACACTCTTTATTCAAATGTGAGATATGCCATCTGTGTATACAATTTTTCCTCTTTAGCCTTTTTTTTTTTTTTTATAGCTCAATTTATATGACGATGATTATGAATTTTTAGGTATAAGCAAAAATATGGCTGGAAAGGCTATGCAATGTGTCCGATTAGTATTTATTTTATACACCAATAAATACATTTTGTTTTTAGTCTAAAAGCAAATTATAACACTTGAGCATTTGTGATTACTGATTATAGCTTTGTTAAGCGTTTGGGATCTCTGAATAAAGCTTAGAAGATTGAAAGCAAAGTTATATCTCTAAAACTCGATGTACTTCTTCAAATGTGGGACACATCTCATGTTTGCTGAATCTAAGAATACGAATGAGATAAAAAAAACGCTTTGCTAAGGCTCAACGAAATCTACCTATGGAACGATCTTTGAAGAAGAGAGGGGTCAATACCCAGAAAATAGATTTTTAAAAAAATGGATATGCACATAAAAGATGTAGCCATTGTTGCAAAAAGGACATTTCATCTCTCTGTCCCTCTCTCTCTCTCTCTCTCTCTCATGTTGACGAAATAACACACTTCATCTACCTTGTGTCTAAATTTTTTAACAGTATAGCTGACACAGGATTCTCTATACCCAAATTCTTTTGAGCACATTTGCTATGATAGAATGGGCTGAAATGAAAAGCTCATTTTAACTTTGCATTTTTTTTTTGGTACGCCTTATTTAAGTGAAAATAATTTAAATGACTATTGTATCAAAATGTGATAATGTCTATTCTTTCTACTAACTCATTTATTTCTTCTGAAATAGTCACATTCATTGAATTATATTTTAAGAATTCCATACTTTGAAATTTTTATGATTTACAATTCTTGTACTTTTGAAAATTTTAAAATTGTGACTTTTTGGGACTAACGGCTTTGGTTAAGCTCTGGCTTTCTTCGCCCCAGTATGTAGGATAAGATGTAAGGAAGTTCGTTTCTGAAATTTAAAAAAAAAATAAATTCAAGAAATATAAATAAAGAAAACTATTACTACAAACTTTTACTAGGAAAATACCAGTCAAGAGTAGAGTAGAGAACAGAGATTGAGAGAGACAGTGCGTGAGGGAGTGTGAGAGAGAGAGGCTTTGACTAAAACCCCGCCACAAACGACTCTCTCTCTCTCTCTCTCTAACCCCCTTCCCTACGGACCGTTATATTCAATCTCTATCTCTCTCTCCGGCATTCTCTCAGAATTTTCCCGGGAAAGTGAAAGAAAATTTCCTTATATACCTTCAGCGTCAAAGTCAGGTCCAAACAGTTCCCCTCCGGTGAGCTCCGGCGACGACTTCCCCTTCCGATTCCCATTTTCAATCAACCGATAGGTGCCAATGTTTGGCTACCAAGCGATTTAGATTTCCTTCAACTAAAAGTTTGATTTTGAATGTTTTTTTTTTAATTACTAGTTCTAAGAGTTGATGAGGAATACATAGGTTTTTAGTTGAAGCAATTGTTGTGGCAATGGATCGAGCGGTCTCGGCGATCTCATCCTCGGCTTTTCTTTGCCTATTTATGGTTTTTTCTCGGTTATTTCAAGCCTCTGGTAATGCCGAAGGTGAGTTCCGATTCTGTTAGCTTCGATTTTATGTTGTTTTTGACATATTCTTTGCGTCAATTTAAGTCAATGTTTCTTGGATTGTGTTCTGCTTGCATTGAACTTTGCATAATCAAATTCAGCAATCACTGAACTTTTAATGGATTTATTCAGTTCTGAGCTTGGAATCATTACGTGAAATTCGGAAAATAACTGAAATTGGAATTTACAGTTCATTTATTCAATTATTTATTGAATTCATTCAAAAATTCAAGTACTTAGCATTACTAGTGCAATTTTTAAATTTTAATTTCATATAAAAATAAAATAAAATAAAATAAACTTGAACTTAAATGGTGTGTTCTGCTTTTTGAAGTGCTCCCCTAATAATAGCCTTGGAGCCTGTTTGATTAGTTGGATTAATAGTGAGGGGATTAACAATTCATGAGATTAGTGTAGGATTAGTTATCCAGTTGGATTAGTGAGGTACATAATTCCCTCTTGTCCATGTTTGTTTCACAATAGATATGGAAATATATAATCTCAATTACATGTATGTTTTATGTTATTAGTTGTTGGATTAAAAAATCCGTTAATTTTATTGGGTAGAATGGCCACTAGAATCTAATTTGAATAATAAAATTGGAAACCACACAATGGAATGTGAGTGCCACGAATTAATAATCCTAATCTTATGCTATAATCCGCTAATCAAACAAGGCCTTGATGTCGTATTTAGTAACTTTGAATTAAGTTGTAAAATTTGAAAATCTTCAGGTTATGGTATGAGTGTTAGTCTTTTAGACAAATTAGTAGCTTACCTCCTCTTGGGACTTGTTTTGGTTGATGATGTTTGTTAGAATTATGGTGAAAGTGAAATATTGTGTCAAGATTGATATAACTATTACAAGTGGTAGCCTATTTGTAGGGTTGCATAGACTGATCAACGAAGAAACCCAGAGTGCTAATCATTTAATAACTTAAGCAAGGAAATAGGTAAATATAGGAATAGAATATCTTGGAAATATTCTCTAACAATGTTAATGCATTTGACAAGTACCTGATGATTGCCTCTTTCATGAAGAACAGGCGATGCCTTGAATGCGCTGAAGACCAACTTAACTGATCCTAATAATGTTCTGCACAGTTGGGATGCTACAGTTGTCAATCCCTGCACTTGGTATCGCGTAACGTGCAACAGTGAGAACAGTGTTACAAGAGTGTAAGTTGCTAACATCTGTGACAATTCTTGTGATGTAACTTGCTATTTCAAACTGTTGTTGCTTTCATACTACCATTTTCAGGTGTGTGATTGATGATGAATTTTGCTTCCATTTGTGTAAACCCAGTGATCTTGGAAATGCAAACTTGTCTGGTCAACTGGTTCCAGAACTTGGACTGCTTCTGAATTTGCAGTACTTGTGAGTCGTACTTCAGTACTACTTTAGCTCATACTAATTTGTCACTTGTTTCATAACCTTTAGTCTTATTCTATATCTACCTTTTGAGAATATGAGGATTTACTTTAAAGATGATATCTTTGTATTAAAGTTTCAATAACATGAACTTTGGTGACTCCTTGAAAGTCTTAATAGTTGATTGTATAATGTAAGCTTCTTATTACTTATTGCATAAGCTAATAAACGTAACAAGTTTTGGGTCATAATTTTCTTCCCTCTCTATAGTTGTTAACAAAAATATAATTCAGTTTTATTTTTGGCCATATTTTGATGTTGAGAAATAATAATGTGCATTGACAAAAATTAACTTTGCTTTGGCGGAACTCAGTTACTTTCTATATGTCGTAGTTTTGAATCCTTGTTGAATCTTTCATTGTGCTGTATTTAACACACTTGAGACCCTAGTTTCATTCCCTCGATTTGACTATCTGGATATCATCATTTTATGTATAAAGACAACCTTGAAAACATGCTCTTCCTGGAGAATACATGATATTGTTCAGCTTTTCTGGTTAAAAAGGAACAAATGACTAAAGGGGCATATTCTTGTGCTTTGAATGATTTGGGATACCTCCGATTGGGGCATTCCCAGGTGAGTTCATGTTTAGTGTTTTGTTTTATTGGCTGCCATTGTAACCCCCTGCAAAAATAAATAAATAAATAAATAAATAGTCTATTGCAATGCTAGCTTTTGGAGTCATGTACAACTTCATCTGCAAAAGAGCTCAATATGTTTTGACTTCCCTTTAAAGCATTTGTCTTGACTTGTTGGTTAATATTTTGTACTGATTGTGATCATGTGCATCTTTTACTTTGATGAAACAACTAACCTCTAGAAAGAAACTCCAGTTTGCTAGTAGCTTATTGTGTTAGGTAATCTTTTAAAAATGGGTGGTTCATAGTTGGTTGCTTGAGCCCTTTTTTGTTCCCCTTGTATTCATTATCTTGATATTGCTGCACAATTTTTCTCCCATTAATAACATGATCATTTTTTGTTTGTCCCTTTGGTTTGCATATTATTAACATGTTTCTTGACAGGGAACTTTATAGCAACAACATAAGTGGAAGAATTCCTATTGAGCTTGGCAATTTGACAAGTTTGGTGAGCTTGGATCTTTACTTGAACAATTTGAGTGGTATCATCCCGGACACATTGGGCAGGCTTCAGAAATTACGTTTCCTGTATGAATTACATGCCCTTCATCTTTTTTACTTCTGTTATTAAATTTATTGTGCATCTGTTTAAGTTTACTTTTATTGTATTTCAGTTTTCTTATTACAAGGTTTTCTCAAAAGTGGGTTGCTTATGCATTGATATATGGGAATATGGATACAGTGGCGTTGTTTTAGTTTTTTAGTGATTTCTTAAAGAATATACTCTCATGATTTCTCTGTCTTTTATTTTTTTTTTTTTATGTATATTTAGAAAAATGCATGAAAACAAATTATTAAAGTTATTCAGTCCAAGATATTGCATGTTTGATTGAAATCAACCCCAAAGATGGAAATCCCATTGTTGTCAAGATGTCTAGATTAATATATAGTAGGGCCTATAAAGACTAGGTATTTTGGTGATAAATGCATTGATTTTTACTTTTTCTTAGTAAAATTATTAAAATGCACACTGATCCATGATTAAGAAATAGCATCCTGGCAAACAGTGCTGAAGGGTTATTTGTTTTAATCATATGTTACTGTATTATGTGCATCTACTAGTTGTTTGTACATTTCAGATCAACTTTCATCCGAAATTGGATTATATTGCACAGAGGGCTCTGATTGATCACATATTGCATGTATTATGTGCATCTACTAGTGTTGATCAGCCATGTCCCTAGGAATTTTATTGATATACCATTTTGATTGTTTGGAATGTGCTGATGCCTGTTCCTTGTATTTATTTGCAAGGATAGACGGCTTAACAACAACACTTTGTCTGGAACTATTCCTATGTCATTGACTACTATCAATTCACTTCAAGTCCTGTGAGTATCAAGTTGGCGTGTTCTTTATTTTGAGTGCTGCTATTAACACCTCATAAATTATTTTGAATCCCTTAATTTTAACTTTTTTTTATTACTATAATAGCCTCAAATAAAATTACTAAAAAGGACATCATTAGTTTTGAGACATTCCATCTCACAATTAAACCTACACACCCACTACATCATGAATAAGGATTTATGAGAGCACCAACCTCTATCACCACTCATCCATCTTCCTCAAATCCCACTTTCAAAACCTACCCACCCTCAAAACCTTGAAAATCCTTTGGCGACAATATTCCGGCCGTAACAGTGGCAACCATTTGACTATCTACACTTCTTCGGTAATGGCAATGTTCCGGCGGTAATAGTGGCAACCCTTTGGCAGAATACAGGCCAAAACATTACTTATTTGTTCGGGATGGCGTTCCCAAACAAATAAGTAATGTTCGGGAATGCAGGTCTGAACATAGAAATTTCTTAACACATTGAATGGTCAAAATTATTAACGCTTGCAGAAGTTTTCACTTTTTCAAGTTCGGGAATACAGGCTCAAATATTACTTATTTGTTTGGAAAGGCATTCCCAAACAAATAAGTAATGTTCGGGAATGTTGGTCCGAACATTGAAAGTTCTTAACACATTGAATAGTCAAAATTGTTAACGCTTACAGAAATTTTCATTTTTTCAAGTTCAGGAATACAGGCCCGAATATTACTTATTTGTTCAAGAAGCATTCCCGAACAAATAAGTAATGTTCAGGAATGTAGGTCCGAACATGAAAATTTCTTAACACATTGAATGGTAAAAATTTTTAACACTTGTAGAAGTTATCGGAAGAACTCCAAACCCATTATCAGGTTCAAAAGTTATTCCTTCATCGCGTAACTTTGATAATTTTGTTGTGTAGTTCTCTGCTGAACTCACAATTTTATAATATCTACCAACAAAACCAACCAAACCAATTATTATAAAAAAAAAATTCTGCAAGAGAATAAATTATTACGAGAAAACTAAGAAATTATGTATATATATATATAGAGAGAGAAAGAGAGCATACCACCTGTGACAATGGTGAATGTGGCAGCAGAGACAGTAATCACATCGGCTCGTCTTCTTCTTGGTGGGTTTTGTTAGGGTTTTTTAAAAGGGGGATTTTTTTGGAGTGTGGGGGGTGTGCATTTAATGGGTGAAATGTTTTCACAAGGATAATTTTGGTATTATTTAGGGGGGAAAGAAATTTTGAGGGTTTCAAAATGAGTGCTGTATTAGCACCCCATAAATTATTTTGGACCCCTCAATTTTTAACTTTTTTTTTATTACAATAATAACCTCAAATAAAATTACTAAAAAGAACATTATTAATTTTGGGACACTCCATCTCACAATTAAACTTACACACCCACTACATCATGAATTAGGATTTATGAGAGCACCCACCTCCATCACCACCCATCCATCTTTCCCAAATCCCACCTTCAAAACCTACACACCCTCAAAACCTTGAAAACCCTTTGGTAGCAATATTCCGGCTGTAACAGTGGCAACCATTTGATTACCTACACTTCTTCGGCAATGACAATGAGTGGAAGTTTTTCTGGTAACCACAACTCCATAAAACGAGAGGAGTACAACAATAAAACCTTAGAGGAGATTCATAACTTTGATGTTGTTCTTAGTTTAAAGGAGATTTAAGTTTTTCGAAAAAAATGACAAAAATAATAAAATATGTTTGTCATTTTTTTAGAACAGAACTCCCGAACATATGATCGAAATTTGGAAACACAAGCTCGAACATTGTTTATTTGTTCGGGAATCAGTAACCGAACATTTATTATTTGTTCGAGAATGCAGGTTCGAACATGAAAATTTCTTAACACATTGAACGGTCAAAATTGTTAACGCTTGCAGAAGTTTTCATTTTTTTAAGTTCGGGAATACGGGCCCGAACATTACTTATTTGTTCGGGATTCCCAAACAAATAAGTAATCCGAACAAATAAGTAATGTTCGGAAATACATGTCCGAACATGAAAATTTCTTAAAACATTGAATGGTCAAAATTTTTAACACTTGCAGAAGTTATCGGAAGTAGCCCAAATCCATTATCCGGTTCAAAAGTTATTCCTTCATCGCGTAGCTTTGATAATATTGCTGCGTAGTTCTTTGCTGAACTCACAATTTTATAATATCTACCAATAAAACCAACCAAACCAATTATTATAATTTTTTTTTTCTGCAAGAGAAGAAATTATTACGAGAAAACTAAGAAATTATGTATGTATGTATATATATATATATATATATAGAGAGAAAGAGAGAGAGAGCACCAACTGTGACAATGGTGGATGAGGCAGCAGAGATAGTAATCATATTGGCTCTTCTTTTTCTTAGTGGGTTTTGTTGAGGTTTTTTGGAAGAGGGGTTTTTTTGGGGTGTGGGGTTGTTGGGGGGTGTGCATTCAATGGGTGGAATGTTTTCACAAGGATAATTTTGGTATTATTTTGGGGAAGAAATTTTGAGGGTTTCAAAATTTATAAATGGGGGCCAAAGAAATAGGGGGTCTAAAATAATTTATGGGGTGCTAATAGCACAACTCTTTCAAAATTTATAAGTGGGGCCCAAAGAAATGGGGATTCAAAATAATTCATGGGGTGCTAATATCACCACTCTTTATTTTCCTTTTTGGGGAATAATAAAGGTTTTTCTTTTTTTGTTTCTTTTTTTGATTAGCTTTAATTGGCATAAACTAACTACGAGAATATGATATGGCTTCTTGCCATTTGGTATACAGTGATCTTTCAAACAATCACTTAACAGGAGTTGTCCCAGTTAATGGCTCCTTTCAACTTTTTACTTCCAGCAGGTTTGTTGATGGTAACATCATTTTTCATACTAGTGGAGTCGGGTGACTCATCTGGACATATGCTGACCACTATTCTTTCATTTTTCAGTTTTCGAAATAATAATTTAACAATTCCTCCAACTCCTCCACCGCCTCCATTTTCGCCGCCACCCCCATCTATTGCTTCAGGTTTGTTTCGTTTTATCCTAGGTTGTTGCTGATATTGGGTTATATTCTGTTTGTCCAACACTTTCAATTCCTCAATTCTTTAATTATAAATTTCGTTCAATGCTGCCTATTCAGACCTTGTCACAGATGACTTGACTGGATTTGTAATTTGTCTTTCTTACTTCATGCACATTATTGCTTTTGAAAGCAACTATACGAAAATAAATTGTATGTCAGGTCAATTCCTAAACCAGTATGTATAGGTTTTAGTTTCCCCACATATTAAATTATGATGACCAATACTTATTTTCTAGGGAAACCTCCATGCTTTGATCTTTTTTATTTGTCCAAGTATCGTTCAATTTTTAGCTTTCTTTAGATTAGCGACTTATGATATGTTGGTAAAGTTAGAATCTAATTTTTCCACTAGACTTTGCACCTGGATTGTCCAAACCAGGGCATTGTTTTATTCCATTGAATTGTCTTCCTATCAAAACTTTTCAGTTGTGAAGGGAATGCACAATAAGAGTGAACTTACTAATAGTGCCACTAGAGCCATTGCTGGAGGAGTTGTTGCTGGTGTTGCCTTGTTGTTTCTCGCACTTGCTTGGTGGCAGCGAAGGAAACTAGAGGACAGCTTCTTTGATGTACCTGGTTAGTGGACCAAGTTGAAAATGCCTTAAATTGATTTTTATTTATATTTTTTTTGAACAAGGCTTAAATTGATTGTTATGGTGTTGTATAATGCATTTCCCCTTTCTCTTCAGCTGAAAAGGGTCCAGAAGTTCATCTAGGACAGCTCAAGAGGTTTTCTCTGCATGAACTACAAGTTGCAACTGATAATTTTAGCAACATAAATATTCTAGGAAGAGGTGGGTTTGGTAAGGAATACAAAGGACGATTGGCTGATGGCCTCTAGTGGCAGTAAAAAGACTAAAAGAGGAATGCACTCAGGGTGGGGAGCTGCAGTTCCAAACAGAAGTGGAAATGGTCAGCATGGCCGTCCATCGAAATTTACTGCCTTTGTGTGGCTTTTGCATGACACTGACAGAACGATTGCTTGTTTATCCCTTTATGTCTAATGGAAGTGTTGCCTCATGTTTAAGAGGTACTACTTGCATGCATCTTCATATGCTTCCCTTTTTTAATTGGTCGTCAAGTATTATATTCATTAGAACTTTTAGTAGATTTGATACAATATGCTTTATTTCTATTCCAATTCCCAATTTGATACCAAGAGAAAAGGTTTGTTTAGTTTGATTTTTCAAAAACGGTTTCATGACACTCTATTTGGTTTCAATTTTTTGAATTTTAATTTTCTGAAAATTGAGATTTTTATTTTTCATATTTTTTTGTTTTTAAGGAATTTTTTAAAAATATTTTATGGTTTTTTTTTAACTTTTTAGATGCATCTAACCTAGATGTACCTAAAAAGTAAAATATTTGTAAAACCAAACCAAACCAAGCCATATCAAACCAAGTCTTAAGTCTCATCAAATGAGGTTGGTTGCATCAATCCTTCTTCTCCATTTTGTTGGTCAAATTAAGGAGATTCATATATCTATTTACTACACTAGTTCACGTGAATACCATCTACCGTCACTGTATCGCATCTCTTCACTATTGTCTTTATTGGTCTCCGCTGTATATTCCACACCATCTTAATCTATTCTTTCTCAACTTATCTTCTATTGGTACTACTCCAACCCATTCTTGAATATACTCATCCCTAACTCTGTCTTTTCTAGTTTTGTCACACATCCACCTTAGCATTCTCATCTCAGCAACATTTATCTTTTCTACTTGTTGTTTCTTAGTTGCTCAACATTCCATTCCATACAACATCCCTGGTCTAATAGCAGATCTGTAGAACTTCCCTTTTAGTCTAATGGGTATTCGTTTATCGTACAGTACTCTAGACGCACTTCTCCACTTAAGCCACTCCGCCTTAATTTTGTGGACCACAACTGCACCAATCTCCTTAGTCGTTGTGATAATTGATCATAAATACCGAAAATGTTCACTCTTAGGTAGTTCTTGGTCCTCAATCTTCACTTCTTCTCTGCTCCCATTATGACTGTTACTAAAATTACACTCTATATACTCTATCTTAGTTTTGCTTATCCTAAATCCTTTAGATTCAAGTGTTTTTCTCCAAATCTCTAACTTCGTGTTAACTTCTTCTCTAGTCTCATCCACTAACACGATATCATTTGTAAAGAGCATATACCATGGCACATTATCCTGAATATTGCACGTCAACTCATCCATAACTAAAGCAAAAAAATAAGGACTTAAAGTTGGTCCTTAATATAACCCTATAGAAATTGAAAATTCACTCGTCTCTCCAGCAGGTGATCTAATAGTGGTCACATCACTTTCATACATATCCCTAATTACATTAATGTAACATTTTGCCACTCCTTTCTTCTCTAACACCCACTAGATTATATCCCGAGGCACTCTATCATATGTTTTCTCAAGATCGATAAAAATCATATGAATGTCTCTTTTTTTTTTTTCTTTTCTATTACTCTCCTCAAAAGATAGATTGCTCCATTGTTGACCTACCAGGCATAAATCCAAATTGATTATCTGATACCTCTGTTATGTCTCGCAATCAACGTTCCATCATTCTCTCCCACACTTTCATTGTGCGACACATTAACTTGATTTCTCTATAGTTGTTACGATTCTGGACATCTCCTTTATTCTTATATATTGGCACTAAAATACTCATTCTCCACTTCTCTGGCATTTTTCTTGTCAACAAAATCTTGCTAAATAACCTAGTCAACCAAACAATCCCTTCTTACCCAAACATTTCCACGCTTCAATAGGTATATCATCGAGTCCTAAAGCCTTATTCAATTTCATCTTCTTAAGTACAAACTCCACTTCAAAGTCTCTAATCCTACAATAGAACCTATAGTCGTGGTTTTCCTTATTACTGCCTACTTCTTCCCCTTTTGACCTACCTCCATGTTCCTCATTTAATAGCTTCTCAAAATAGTTCTTCCACCTCTCTTTAATTTCTTCATTATTCACCAACACCTTAGAGTCCTCACCCTTGATGCACTTAGCCTGATTAAAATCTCTTGTTTTCCTCTATCTTATCTTAGCAAGTTTGTATATCTTCTTCTCTCCATCCTTACTATCTAATCTAGTGTATAGGTCATCATAAGCTTTCAACTTAGTCTCCCTCACTACCTTTTTGACTTCCTTATTAGTCAATCTAATAGCGCTTAAGGTTTTCCTCAGTTCTATTATTCTGTAACTTTTTAAAGCTCTATTTTTTTTTTCTTTATTATCGTTTGGACCTCCTTCCTCCACCACCAAGTTTTCCTAAAGTTGGGTCCTTTTCCTTTCGACTTTTCAAAAACTTCCCTTGAGATTCTCCTCATACGATTGGCCATCAAGTTCCACACAGTGTTAGCATCATTTTCCAAGTCCCAAGTACCTTCTTTATCTATTCTATTAGGTTTTTATTCTTGGCAATCCCGTTTGACAAAACTCCTTTCAATTGTAATTTTATTCAACTTTTATTTCAATGAGGTTATGAGTTTTTAGATGCGAATCCAATCCGAATTGTGCCTTGCAGAGATGTTTCAGAAGTTAATTCTTTCATGTTTGCCACTTCGCTGACTATGTCGGGGAACGAGGGGCAACGCCCCTGAAACCAGAAAGCAAAATTACAGTTGAAGTTGTTTGGTCGCTCGAGCGAAGAATCCTTGGTCCCAGAAGTTTTCACTGACTGTAAAAATACTGAGAAGTTGCATTTCTCGCTCGAGCGACACTACACTTGGAAAACACGCGTTTTAGTCTCCTCGCTTGAGCAAGAGATCCTTCGCTCGAGCGACCATCCGATTTTCTATAAATATGTATTTTAGTCAAATTTTAGGGTTACGGCTTCCAGATCTTCTTCTTGGATAGGGTTTATATCTGAAGCTTCTTTGCTAGTTTTTTTTATGTTTGTTTGAGTTTAAATCTGGTTCGAAATGTGTACATCAAAGAATTGTTTGTTTTGTTCAATACAAAAGAGAGTGTTTTTCTTCGATAGATTATGTAGAATTCGAGCTTGAAGCTTTGGTGGATTTTGGAGTGGCTCATCGTCGTGATTCGACATCGGCGTTGTGGATTCAACGTTAGGCAAGACAATTCTGAAGTGAAGACGGGGTTAGAAGAGGCACATAGGGGTCGGTTCGATTCGGGCGTGGATTCGCTAGGTAATTGAGAGTACATTTGTGTAATTCCTTTATGTTTTCTTAGTGGATTGTTTTGTGACTTTTGCCTGTGATTTTTTTTATCATAATTAGAGGCATTTCAATTGTGATTTTCCACGTAAAATCGTTGTATCGATTTGTATTGATTGTTTAATTGGGATTCTTATTTACTGCTTAAAATTGATACATAATCACAAATCAATATCTAGGGGATTACTAGAGATTTTTCACATTCTATTCTTAAATGTATCTAGTTTATTCCATTTTAGGTCCTACTATCTAGTCCTGCGACGCCCACTATCTTTCAAAGTTTGGTATTGCCCTTTAAAACATAAATCTAGTAGCAAAATCCTCTGTTGAGACACCAAGCTTTCTCCAGGTTTCACCTTACAGTCGCCGCATTTTAGACGGTCCCCTTTTCTTACTAGAAAGTAATCTATTTGGCTCTTAATTGATCCACTCTTGAAGGTTATCAAATGCTCTTATCTCTTCTTATACATAGTATTGGCCACCACTAGGTCAGAAGCCAACACAAAATCTAAAATACTCTCTCCGGCCTCATTTCTATCACCAAAACCATACCCACCATGCACCCTCTCATACCCTAGTTTATCTACTCCTACATGGCCATTGAAATCACCACCTATAACTAGGTTCTCTTCTACGGGTATCTCCTATAATACCTCATCCATTTGGTCCCAAAAAACTCTCTTAGTCTGATCATCTAATCCTACTTGGGGGGCATATGCATTAATAACGTTCACTATATTCTCTCCAATAACTAGTTTAACTAACATAATCCTATCACATTTCTTAATGACCGCAACTACATTTTCTACAAGACTTTTGGCAACTATTATTCTTAACCCATTTCTGTGCCTATCCTTGCCATTATAATATAGCTTAAAACCAGTATTCTCTATTTCCCAAACTTTCTCACACGTCCACTTTGTTTCTTGTACGCAAGTTATACTAACTCGTCTTCTAATCATGACATCTACCAATTTTATAGTCTTACCAGGTAAAGTTCCTATATTCCATGTGACTACCCTAAACCTAAAATCTTGGACTAGCTTCTTTATTCGCGCTCATCCAGAAAAATGAGAAAACCTTTGTCCATTTTTCACCACACCCAGGTGTCAATGCGGCGCTTTTTGCTCACTTTTCGAAACACCCGGAAGCAAGCGCAACGTGTCACTTAAGAGGAACAACTTAGTATTTAATCGATTCAGAGTATTAGGCTTCATGTCATAAAGGATCCGAGCGGCTTTTTTACGTATTGGCTATCGGCTACCTTAACACACAACCCTCCTCCCTTACCTAGGCTTGGGACCGGCAGAGTTGCTTAACAACATTTAAAAAAAATCAATAAATACAAAAGAATACAAAAATGTACCGAATTTTCAATTTTTTTTTTTTGTATTTTTGGTGTTTAGTGAATTTTTTAAAGTTTTTTTTTTTTTTTACAATTATTATACTTTTTAATTGTATTTACATTAAGTGTATCTAAAAAGTACAAAATTTGCTTAAAATATTAAAAAAATTCACTAAAAACAAAAAATACAAAAAATAAAAAAAACTCAATTTTATAGAATGGTAGAAAAATTTTCATATTTTAGTTTTTTTTTTAAATACTTTTTTGATGCATCTAAAAAGTTTTAAAATAAAATAAAATAAAAAGACTAAAATACGAAGAGGAAAAAAACTGAAGGCAAAAGAAACTGGGGGGGGGGGAGGGGATCACATTTTCATATTTTTTTTGCCTTTACTGAATTGTTTTTATTTATTTATTTTTATTTTTTCAGATTTCTTCACGTATACTGTATTTTTAAGTGCTAATAGTTAAAAAATTGTAGTTGACCCAAAGTTTTTGAGCAAATGTTGAAGATTTTAAAAATCAATATTCCCAACCCTACTTAATCTCTACAATGTTTCCATGATCTAATTGCTTCATTGTTGTAGAGCGACTTGATTCACAACCCCCACTTGATTGGCCCAAAAGGAAACGAATTGCATTGGGATCCGCAAGAGGCCTTGCATATTTGCACGATCATTGCAATCCAAAGATAATTCACCGTGATGTCAAAGCTGCAAATATATTGTTGGATGAGGAATTCGAAGCAGTTGTTGGAGACTTTGGTTTAGCGAAACTTATGGATTACAAGGATACACATGTTACCACTGCTGTATGTGGTACAATTGGGCATATTGCTCCTGAGTACCTCTCCACTGGAAAGTCTTCAGAGAAAACTGATGTTTTTGGGTATGGAGTTATGCTTCTGGAGCTCATCACCGGACAAAAGGCTTTTGATCTTGGTCGACTTGCCAATGACGACGACGTTATGTTGTTTGATTGGGTAAGCATTTATTTCTCTCATATGATCTATTTTAATTATGTAACTAGGGTACTTGAGTTGACTGTTTTCATACCATTCTTTGAGTTCATCTTAAAAGCCCTTCTATAAATAATCTGCTTTCAATTTGCTAGCTATAAGATTTGTCAAAAGCACATGAATGGAATTGTTATTCTGTTGTTTATATAAATCAAAATGAGTCGAGTAATGTTCATGATGGTTTTCAAAAAAAAAAAAAAAAAATGTCTCGCTTAATGCATTTTAAAGTAAAGTCCACTCAACAGTTACATTGAAGAAATTTGTCATCATCATGATTTGCTGATTTTTACAATATCACAATCTTAAATGACCACCATGTTTTCAAATGCTAGGAAACTTAGAATTTAGTCATCTTTTATTTTATAGCGTTGAACCTTGAAAAGAAAAATACACCATAATACTATTTGAGGCTCAGTCTTTACCTTGGACACCCTAAACTCTATATTGAAATTTTTCACACATTTCAATTTGGACAAAAAAAAGGAAATTTTGAATCAAAATTGAAAATCATAAGCCACCTTTGTCTTTCCGTTTCATTTTTATTATCAGTTTTCAAATGTCTGATTTTTTGATATTTTCTTTTACTATTATGCTGCTTTCTCTAATTTGGAAAGTAGTTGATAAACGGTGCTCTTCCTTATTAATGAGATCATTTCATAACCTGTCATCTGACATCTGTGATTCAAAATACCCAAAAAATTCAGGTAAAAGGACTTCTAAAAGACAGGAAGATGGAAACACTAGTTGATGCAGATATGCAGGGAAACTATGTCGAAGATGAGGTGGAGCAACTTATCCAGGTGGCTTTGCTCTGCACGCTGAACTCCCCAGTGGAACGTCCCAAGATGTCAAAAGTTGTCAAAATGCTCGAAGGCGATGGGTTGGCGAAGAAGTGGGAAGAGTGGCAGAAGGAGGAGATGTTTCGGCAAGAGTTCGTCAATATCCACCACCAAAATAACGATTGGATCATTGCCCAAGTCAACAACCTTTCCGACTCCACTCCCAACCTCCCTCCAGAAGAATTGTCCGGTCCCAGATGATCTTTTAAATGGATTTTGTTTTCAGCATACAGTGAAGTCTCTTGGAGTCCCACTCTTTATTCAAATGTGATATATACCATATGTGTATATGATTTCTCTTCTTTAGCTTTTTATTTTTTTTAGCTCGGTTTATATGACGATGATTATGAATTTTTAGGTATAAGCAAAAACATGGCTGGAAAGGCTATGTAATGTGTCCAATTAGTATATATTTTATACACCAATAAATACATTTTGTATTTAGTCTGAAAGCAAATTATAACACTTGAGCATTTGTGATTACTGATTATAGCTTTGTTAAGCGTTTGGGATCTCTGAATATAACTTGGAAGATTGAAAGCAAAGGGACATCTCTAAAATTCGATGCACTTCTTCAAGTGTCAGACACATCTCATGTTTGCCGAATCTAAGAATACGAATAAGATAAAAAATGTTCTGCCGAGGCTCAATAGAATCTACCAATGGAGCGATCTTTGAAGAAGAGAGGGGTCAATATACCCAGAAAAAAAGATTTTTAAAAAAATGGATATGCACATAGATGTAGCCATTGTTGCAAAAATGACATTTCATCTCTCTCCCTCTCTCATGTTGACGAAATAGCACACTTCATCCACCTTGTGTCTAAATTTTTTAACAGTATAACTGACACGAGATTCTCTATACCCAAATTTTTTTGAGCACATTTGCTATGATAGAATGGACTGAAATAAAATATTTATTTTAACCTTGCATTTTTTCTCTTTTATTTTGATACGCCTTTCTTAAATAAAAATAATTTAAATGACTATTCTAACAAAATATGATAATACCTATTTCTTTCACCAACTCATTTATTTCTTCTGAAACAGTCACATTCATAAAATTATATTTTAAGAATCCCATACTTTAAAATTTTTACGACCTGCTTTGAAATTTTTACATGATTTGACAACTATGACTTCTTTGGGACAAGGGCTATGGTTAAGCTCTAGCTTTCTTCCCCCCCCCCCCCCAACCCCACCCCACCCCACCCCACCCCACCCCAATATGTAAGATAGGATGTAAAGAAGCTCGTTTCTAAAAAAAAAATTTAATTTTTTTTCAAGAAATAAAAATAAACAAAACTATTACTACAAATTTTTACTAGGAAAATAGCAGTCAAGGAGTAGAGTAGAGAACAGAGATTGAGAGAGACATTGTGAGAGAGTGTGAAAGAGAGAGAGGCTTTGACTAAAACCCCGCCACAAACGACTCTCTCTCTACCCCCCCTGCCCTACGGACTGTTGAATTCAATCTCTATCTCTCTCTCCGGCATTCTCTCAGAATTTTCCCTGGAAAGTGAAAGAAAATTTCCTTAACTACCTTCTGCGTCAAAGTCAGCTCCAAACAGTTCCCCTCCGGTGAGCTCCGGCGACGACTTCCCCTTCCGATTTCCATTTTCGATCAACCGATAGGTGCCAATGTTTGGCTACCAAGGGATTTAGATTTCCTTCAACCAATATTTGATTTTGAGTGTTTTTGAGAGAGCAACAAATTTAGATTGCCATGCTTCTGTAATGGCAATAAATTTAGTTTCGATAGTTGAGAGAGCAACACATTTTTGTAATTTAGATTGCCATGCCACAGCTCTCCTTGCAAATGTCATCAAATACCCCGAAGTAGATTTCCTAGAATCAATATCACCAGCCATGTCGGAATCTGTAAACCCATCAAGCGTCGGCTTACTATTCCCAAAACACAAACACACATTTGAAGTCCCTCGAAGATATCTTAGAATCCACTTCACCATTGCCCAATGTTCTTTACCTGGATTAGAGAGAAACCAACTCTCCACACCAACGGCGTGAGCAATATCCGGCCTTATACAAACCATGGCGTACATCAAAGAACCAACTGCTGAAGCATAAGGAATTTTCTACATTCTTCCTTGTCTTTGTCACTTGTAGGACATTGATTTGAACTAAGCTTGAAGTGACCCGCAAGTGGACATCCAACTGGCTTTGCTTTATCCATGTTGAACCTCTCAAGAACTTTTTCAATGTAGCTTTCTTGAGACAACCAAATCAGCCCTTTTTTGCGATCACGAATAATTTTCATACCAAGTATTTGTTTTGCCGGCCCCAAATCTTTCATAGCAAAAGACTTGCTTAACTCCAATTTCAACCTGTTAATCATAGTATAATCTTAACCTACAATTAACATGTCATCAATATAAAGCAAAAGAATAATAAATTTGCCATTCGAAAAAATTTTCACAAACACACAATGGTCGAAGTGGTTTTAGAAAAACCATTATTCATCGTAAAAAAGTCAAATTTTTTATACCATTGTCGCAGTGCTTGCTTAAGGCCATACAAACTTTTTTTCAATTTGCAAACAAATTTCTCTTTCCTTTTTTCCACAAAACCCTCCGGTGCTCCATGTAAATTTTTTCTTCAAGATCACCCTGAAAAAATGCGGTCTTCACATCAAGTTGTTCAACTTCAAAGTTCATACTTGTAGCCATGCCAAGTACAACCTGAATAGAAGACATCTTCACAACCGGCGAGAAAATCTCATCAAAGTCAATACCTTTCTTTTGCCCAAAGCCTTACACAACAAGACATGCCTTGTACCTCAGATTCTTGCCATCATTCTTCAATATGAAAACTCACTTATTTTTCAGAATTTTCCTCCCCTTAGGCAATTTCACCAAATCGTAAATGTGATTTTCAAGTAAGGAATTCATTTCTTCTTCCATGACCTTTTCCAATAACCTTTCTTTGCATGCTCAATTGCTTCTTGGTAGCTCTCGGGCTCCCCTTGATCGAAAATCAATACAAATTTTGGGAGAATACTTTCTTGAAGGTTGCCAGTCCCTTGTAGATTTCCTTAGCTGAAGTTGTGGTGGCGGTTCTTAAGTTGGATGCTCTTCCCCCAATTTCTAGCTCAACTTTATTTGGAGTAGCATCATCATCTAAATCTTCAAGAGGTGGCTGCATGTCTTCCCCATTTTCATCATCGACCCGAAGATGATGGAGATAAATCCATGTCAATAAGATCCACTAGTTTTTAGCTCCGGTTGATCACCTTTGCCAAAGTCTTCAATTGTTTGGTCTTCAAGAAACACAACATCATGGCTTCGAATAATTTTCTTGTTGACCGGATCCCACAATATATAACCAAATTCATCACGCCCATAGCCAAGAAAAATGCATTGTCTTGACTTGCTATCAAGTTTGGACCTCTTATTCTTTGGAATGTGAACAAAGGCTCGGCAACCAAACACTCTCAAGTGCTCATAAGACATATCTTTGTCAGTCCAAACTCTTTTCGGAACATCATTATTCAAAGGATAAGAAGGAGACAAATTGATTACGTCAACCGCTATTCTCATTGCCTCACCCAAAAAGGATGTTGACAATTTAGCATGTGAAAGCAGACACCTTGTTCTTTCCACAATGGTGCGGTTCATCCTCTCGGCAACGCCATTTTGTTGAGGAGTCTTCTTAACTATCTTTTGGTGCCGAATACCTTTGCTGCAACAATACTCATCAAATGGCCCAATGTATTCACCACCATTGTCTATTCAGATGCACTTCAATGTCTGCCCTGTTTCTCTTTCAACCATAGCCTGAAAATGCTTAAACACATCTAGAACTTGATCTTTAGTTTTTAGTGCAAAAGCCCAAACTTTCCTGGAATAATCATCAATGAAAGGAATAAAATAAAGTGCACCACTATGTGTTCTAACTTTTAAAGGACCACAAATATCTGAATGAATCAACTTTAAAACATTTTCTTTTCTAGAAGCAACATTTTTATGAAAATAAACTCTATGTTGTTTGCCCGGCAAACAATGAATACAAGTTTTAAAATGTGTACCTTTCAAACTAGGTAGAAACTCTTTCTTGAACAAAACTTGTAGTCCCTTTTCACTCATGTGCCCAAGCCGCTTGTGTCACAATTCGGTAGAAATATCATCTTCAAGTGTGTTGACAACACCTTTACAAATTTTTCCTTACATCGAATAAAGTATATGAGTCTTCTTGCACTTAGCCACCACCAAAGAACCCTTTGTGAGCTTCCATATTCCATCACCAAATTTGTTGTTGTAGCCTTCATCATCTAGCTTCTTGATAGAGATAAAATTGAGGCAAATGTCGAGAACATGCCTCACATCTTTGAACAACAACTTGCAGCCCAAATTTGTTTCCAAGCAAACATCACCCATGCCTGTAAGAATATTATGTAATTATGGAAATCTATGTAATTATGGAATTAGGTTGATTGTGAATATATGATTGATTGTATTTCCTATTCTAGATTAGGGTTAGGATTCCTATAAATATTGGTTGTAAGCTTTGTATTATTTACACAATTGAATATACAGTTTCATTCAGAAAACTTACATGGTATCAGAGCTGGTTCGAAACCCTAGTGCTATCGTTGTTGTCGTCTTCATCTGCAACGCAACCTTATCTGCCTTCTAGGTCATCGAAGTTGTGGTTCCCTGGTTCCTAGATCGATTTCTGGTTCTCCTTGCCGCTTTGTGCTTTGATCGCTATTCTTGTGCGTAAGTTATCTCCCTCGGCTTCTCTCGACTTCGACCTCTCTCCCTCTGAGTTCTCTAGGTCAGCGACCCATTTGGTTTGTCTGGTTCTCTGCTCGAGTCGACTCATCTACTGGCTCAAGTCGTCTTCTAATTCACCATCTCTCTCTCTCTTGCTTCAGTTCGCAAGGTTGTAAGTCTCTCTCCCTCAGTCTCTCTAGTTCGCTGGTTCTCTTGTTTGTCTCCGTCTCTCTCGTTCGACCCATCTGGTCGTCATCTTCTCAGTTCCTTAGGGCTTCGGATTTTGTTTTCGTCGCTATCGACCTCTCTGGGGCTGAAGTCAACAAGAGCTCAGGTCTCTCATTATTACTGTTTGACCCATTATTCTCTGTTCATTACACTTAGATCCCTGTTCGGCTATTTAGGTTTTATTCCACTTGAGTCCCTTAGCTTTCTGGTTATTACGATGTCTCTGCCTTCTGATGAGTGTGCCTTTTGCCATCAACGAGGCCATTGGAAGTATTACTATCCCAATAAGGGATGTCTACTTGCCTTATCGCTTCAGCAGTTTCAGAATCAGTTCCGTGTTCCTCCCAATGCTTCGACTGCATCTGCTCCAGCTCTTGAACCGAACTTGGCTTCCTTGAGTGCTTAGATTAGTTAGCTTTAGCATATACTGTCTACCTCCCAGCTATCATCGTCTACCTCCATTGTTTCCTCTCTTCATTCAGGTTTGCTTAGGTTTTCTTCAGGTATCTCTTTGTCTGTCTGGATTTTTGACTCTGGTGCTTCTCATCATATGACTCCTCATCTCTTCTTACTTCAAAATTGTATTCCCCCTCCCTCTCCTATTGCTGTTACTGCTACTAATAGGTCTGGTATATCTGTTATATCTGTTGGGTCTGTCTTACCATTTGCTATGTCTGTTGTCTCTATTCCATCTGTCCTTTATGTTCCTCAGTTATCTGTCAATTTATTATCTATCAGTCAGCTTGATTCCTCTGGTTTTGAAGTTGTCTTCTCTTCTTCTATCTGTTCTGTACAGGATCGGATGTCCAAACAGCAGATTGGGATTGACCGTAGAGTTGGAGACCTCTATGTGGTGGAGAGCCTATATCTGCCTATGACACCCTCTCCGACTGCCTTTTCCTCTTTTCAGTTAGATTCTGTGTCTAGTCCTTTCTACTTGTGGCATTCTAGATTAGGGCATTTGTCTACTGATCGTTTACGGTATTTAACTCAGTCTGGTATATTGGGTAAAGTGTTCCCTAGTGAACTTACTGCGTGTCAGGGGTGTAAACTTGCCAAAATGACAGTCTTACCTTTTCCTAAAAGTACTTCCATATTTGATATATCATTTTCTTTAGTTCACACTGATGTTTTGGGCCCTTCTCCTATTCTCACCAAAGGGGGTTCTGCATACTATGTGTCATTTGTTGATGACTGCACTTGTTACACTTGGGTTTATCTTATGACTCATAAGTTTGACTTCTATCAGATATACCGTACCTTTCAGTCTATGATCATTACTCAGTTTGGGTCTATAATTAACGTGTTACAGTCTGACTTGGGTGGGGAATATTTTAAAAATGAGTTCTGTGAGTATTTGGCCAATTTGGGTACCATTCACCAAACTTCCTGTACTGATACACCTGCCTAAAATGGTCGAGCCGATTGTAAACACCATCATCTCCTTGAGACAGCTAGGTCTCTTCTTCTCTCTGCCTCATTCCCAGCTCCGTTTTGGGGAGAAGCAGTTCTTACTGCTGCTTTTCTTGTTAACCGTATGCCTACTCCCCTTTTTTCTGGTCGGTCTCCTTATGAGGCTCTATTCTCTCAACTTCCTAATTACTCTCTCCTTCATGTGTTTGGGTCTACTTGTTTTGTCCTTCTTTCCCTTAAAGATCGAACCAAACTTAGTGCCCGGTCTGTCCTATGTGTCTTTTTGGGTTATAGTCCTACTCAGAAAGGCTATCGGTGTTACGACCCTGTTTCCCGCCATCTTTATGTCTCCCGTCATGTTTCTTTTCTTGAACGTCTGCCTTACTTTCAGCTTCCTCCTGTCACTGCTCCAGTTTCCAAAGAGGATTTGGTTCACATTGACTCATTTCCTTCTGAAGTACCATCTGATGAGTACATCTCTACAGTTCCTCCTGAGCTTGTTTCATCTTCTCCTCCTACTTCACCTCTGGCTACTTCTCCTCATTCAGTTTCTTTTTCTCCTCCGTTGTTAGTTTATTCTCGTCGCAAGGCTCCTCCTCCATCGGTTGTCTCTACCCCTGCTGCCGATCCTCCTGCTTCTGATGACTCTGATCCTGCTGCACACCGCTATCCTACTCGAGCACGTCATCCTCTAAACAAGTTGGGTTGGTCTAATACATGTTTTTCTGCTTCCTATAATACTTTTTTGTCTACTATTCACTCTTTTTCAGAACCTTAATCTTACAAGGAGGCCTGTTAGGATCCTCATTGGGTTCAAGCTATGGAGGATGAGTTGTCTCTTTTACAGAAAAATCATACTTAGGAGTTGGTTCCTTTGCCTGCTGGTAAGAATCTGGTTGGTTGCAAATGGGTCTATAAAGTCAAGACTCATTCTGATGGTTCTCTTAAGCGCTACAAAGCTCGTCTGGTTGCCAAAGGTTTCTCACAAGAGTATGGTATTGATTATGAGGAAACTTTTGCTCCTGTTGCCAAGATGACTATTGTTCGTGCTTTGATCTCTGTTGCTACTGTTTGTTCTTGGCCTCTTTATCAGATGGATGTTAAGAATGCTGTTTTTAATGGCCATCTCACTGAGGAGGTTTACATGCGTCCTCCCCCTAGCCTTCACCATTCCCCTAGACAGGTTTGTTGCCTTCGGCGTGCTTTGTATGGTCTGAAGCAGTCTTCTTGTGTGTGGTATGATCGCTTTCAGACTGCTGTTGCTGAGCTTGGGTTTCATCCTTGTGCCTAGGACTCTGCTTTATTTATTCTCCACACCTCTGCTGGATTTGTTGCATTATTACTGTATGTGGATGGTATGATCATCACTGGTTCTGACTCTTCTGCTGTATCTGAGGTCAAACAGCATCTTTTCCGCACCTTTGAAATGCAGGATCTGGGCCACTTGCGGTATTTTCTTGGTATAGAGGTAGTTTCTTCTCCCAGTGGCTACTTTCTCTCTCAAGCCAAGTATGCCAATGAGGTTATTCATCGTGCTGGGCTTACTGACACTAAGATTTCTGATACCCCCATTGAGCTTAATGTAAAGCTCAACACTACTGATGGTATTCTTCTGGATGATCCTACTTTATATTGAGAGCTCATAGGTTGCTTAGTCTATCTGACGGTTACTCGTCCTGATCTTGCATATGTTGTTCATGTGATTAGCCAGTTTGTCTCTGCTCCTCGCTATACCTATTGGGCTACTTTGGTTCGGATTCTGCATTTTCTCCAAGGCACTATATTTCAGGGTTTACTGTTGTCTTCTACTTCCTCTTTGGACTTGGTGGCTTATGCTGATTCTGATTGGGCTAGTGATGTCACTGATCGCAAGTCCACTTCAGGCTTCTGCATGTTTCTTGGTGATTCCTTGATCACCCATGCCAATAATCTTTGACAAACCTTTATCCATTCGAACACAACCATAATCTTCTTTGGTGTAGGTAGTGAAGAAATCAACTCGAGAAGCCACATGAAAAGAAGCACCAGAATCAATCACCCAATTGTTCTCTTGGCCCACAAAACTGACACAATCATCTTCACAAACAACCATGAGATCATTGGTAGTAACCGCCGTTGTATCTTCTTGCTTCTTATCCACACTTTTGTCATGCCTTTTCTCCTTGTTCTGGAGCTTTCGGGATTCCCGCTTCATGTGCCATTTCTCATGGCAATAATGGCACTTAATATCTTTTTTTGAAAAAAAATCATCTCTTGATTTGTTACGGCTTTGATTACGACCATGAGGAGTCTTACTCCTCTCCCTTGTTTTGCTTCGGTCTCTCACAACAAATGCCTCTGAATGAGAAGAACCCGCTGATTTTCTTCTAGTTTCATTATTTAACAAGTTACTAGTGACTTAGCTCATTGTGACAACTCCATCGGGTGCCGAATTACTAACCGTCACATCCAAAGTCTCCCAACTTTCGGGTAAAGAACTAAGTAGCATAAAGTCTACAACTCATAATCAAAAACAATTTTCATAGAAGCAAGTCGGTTAACAATACTCTTTATTTCATTCAAATGTTCTGGAATGGGGCTGCCATCTTTATATTTTAAATTAACCAACTTTCGAAACAAAAAAGCTTTATTTTGGCTAATTTTCTATCATAAAGACCTAATTTTTTTTCCATAAATCATGTGCCAAAATTTCAGTAACAGCATGATGAAACACACTGTCATCAATACATTGATGGATAGCACCAACGGCTTTTCGATTAAGCCTCTTCCAATCATTATCTTTCATACCCTTGGGTTTGCCACTATCACTCTCAATAGGCCCATAGAAATCTTTACAAAATAATAGGTTGTCTATTTTAGCTTTCCAAATTACCCAATTGCTTCCATTGAAGCTAGACATGCGATCTACATTCCCCTCCATTGATTTACAAAAATAAATAAACCCAAATAAACTGTAAACTCTGATACTAGTTGTTCGGAAAAATAGATGATTTCCCACAAGTAAATCAATCCATGGAAATTAAAACTAATGTAGAAAAATTAAATCAACAGCAACACAAGAATTTTTACATGGTTCCCTCAATGCAAGGTACGTCCACGGGATCGAAATCTGATCCCACAATCAACCAAAAAGTTTTCAAATGATTATAAACAAGACATGAATGGTCTTACAAACCACCTTTAGGTGAATTCCAAATAATCACAAATAAATAAGAGAAAAGACGTCACCAAATAGCTGAACAAAAGTTTTCGAAACAGAGTTGTAGAAGATCTAAAATAATAACCCAAATCAACTTCGAGTCAGAAACAACAGTAGCAACGAACCAAGCACAATTTCTACTACACTACCAAGCCAAACCCATCGAATCAAAACAGCAGCACTATACTTGTTCACAATGATGATAACCCCACCGAAGATGATCACCCAGCACACACACAAAGCAGCCACTGCCTTCACTTGGGAAAAAACAAAAACAATACTTTTTGGGCTTTTTATCCAAACCCTACTTGTTACCAAACATATTATTAAATATCCATTGGGCCTCCAAAAAATTAGATATAATATATAAAAATATATTATAGCCAACACCAAACCAAATTAAATATTTTAACAAACTAATTAGGTCCCATATTCCAATAAGGAGGTATACCCCAACATTAACAATTCATGAGATTAGTGTAGGATTAGTTATCTAGTTGGATTAGTGAGGTACATAATTCCCTCTTGTCCATGTTTGTTATGGAAATATATAATCTCAATTATATGTATGTTTTATGTTATTAGTTGTAGGATTAAAAAATCTGTTAATTTTATTGGATAGAATGGCCACTAGAATCTAATTTGAATAATAAAATTGGAAACCACACAATGGAATGCGAGTGCCACGAATTAATAATCCTAATCTTATGCTATAATCCGCTAATCAAACAAGGCCTTGATGTCGTATTTAGTAACTTTGAATTAAGTTGTAAAATTTGAAAATCTTCATGTTATGGTATGAGTGTTAGTCTGTTAGACAATTTAGTAGCTTACCTCCTCTTGGGATTTGTTTTGGTTGATGATGTTTGTTAGAATTATGGTGAAAGTGAAATATTGTATTGAGATTGATATAACTATTACAAGTGGTAGCCTATTTATAGGGTTGCATAGACTGATCAACGAAGAAACCTAGAGTGCTAATCATTTAATAACTTAAGCAAGGAAATGGGTAAATATAGGAATAGAATATCTTGGAAATATTCTTTAACGATGTTAATTCATTTGACAAGTACCTGATGATTGCCTCTTTCATGAAGAACAGGTGATGCCTTGAATGCGCTGAAGACCAACTTAGCTGATTCTAATAATTTTCTACAAAGTTAGGATGCTACACAAGTCAATCCCTGCACTTGGTTTAACGTAACGTGTAACAGTGAGAACAGCGTTACAAAAGTGTAAGTTGCTAACATCTGTGACAATTCTTGTGATATAACTTGCTATTTGAAACTATTGTTGCTTTCGTACTACCATTTTCAGTGGTGTGATTGATGGTGAATCTTGTTTCCATTTGTGTACATTCAGTGTTCTTGGAAATGCAAACTTGTCTAGTCAACTGGTTCCACAACTTGGACTGCTTCTGAATTTGCAGTACTTGTAAGTCGTACTTCAGTACTACTTTAGCTCATACTAATTTATCACTTGTTCCGTAAACTTCAGTCTTATTCTTGTATCTACCTTCTGAGAATATGAGGATTTACTTTAAAGATGATATCTGTGTATTAAAGTTTCAATAACATGAACTTTGGTAACTCTTTGAAAGTCTTAATAGTTGATTGTATAATCTAAGCTTCTTATTACTGATTGCATAAGCTAATAAACATAACAAGTTTCGGGTCATAAACTTCTTCCCTCTCTATAGTTGTTAACAAAAATATAATTCAGTTTTATTTTTGGCCATATTCTGATGTTGAGAAACAATAATGTGCATTGACAAAAAATTAATTTTGCTTTGGTGGAACTCAGTTACTTTCTATATGTCGTAGTTTTTGAATCCTGTGTTGAATCTTTCATTGTGCTGTATTCAACACACTTGAGACCTTAGCTTCATTCCCTCGATTTGGCTATCTGGATATCATCATTTTATGTTTAAAGACAACCTTGAAAGCATGCTCTTCCACACATACGTGCACACGATAATGGAGAATACATGATATTGTTCAGCTTTTCTGGTTAAAAAGGAACAAATGACTAAAGGGGTTATTATTGTGCTTTGAATGATTTGGGATACCTCTGATTGGGGCATTCCTAGGTGAGTTCATGTTTAGTGTTTTGTTTTATTGGCTGCCGTTGTAACCCCCTGCAAAAATAAATAAATAAATCCGTCTATTGCAATGCTGGCTTTTGGAGTCATGTTCATCTGCAAGAGAGCTAGATATGTTTTGACTTCCCTTTAAAGCATTTGTCTTGATTTCTTGGTTAATATTTTGTACTGATTGTGATCATGTGCATCTTTTACTTTGATGAAACAACTAACCTCTAGAAAGAAACTCCAGTTTCCTAGCAGCTTATTGTGTTAGGTTATCTTTTGAAAATGAGTGGTTCGTAGTTGGTGGCTTGAGCCCTTTTCTGTTCCCCTTGTATTCATTATCTTGATATTGCTGCACAATTTTTCTCCCATTAATAACATGATCATCTTTTGTTTGTCCCTTTGGTTTGCGTATTATTAACATGTTTCTTGACAGGGAACTTTATAGCAACAACATAAGTGGAAGAATTTGACAAGTTTGGTGAGCTTGGATCTTTACTTGAACAATTTGAGTGGTATCATCCTGGACACATTGGGCAGGCTTCAGAAATTACGTTCCCTGTATGAATTACATATCCTTCATCTTTTTTACTTCTGTTATTAAATTTATTGTGCATCTGTTTAAGTTTATTTTTATTGTATTTCAGTTTTCTTAGTACAAGGTTTTCTCGAAAGTGGGTTGCTTATGCGTTGATATATGGGAATTTGGATACAGTGGCTTTGTTTTAGTTTTTTTATGCTTTCTTAAAGAATATACTCTCATGATTTCTGTGTTTTTTATTTTTTTATGTATATTTAGAAAAATGCATGAAAACAAATTATTCAAGTTATTCAGTCCAGGATATTGCATGTTTGATTGAAATCAACCCCAAAGATGGAAATCCCATTGTTGTCAAGATGTCGAGATTAATATATAGTAGGGCCTATAAAGACTAGTTATTTTAGTGATAAATGCATTGATTTTTACTTTTTCTTAGTAAAATTATTAAAATGCATACTGATCAATGATTAAGAAATAGCTCCTTTAAACCTTTTACTTTCTTCAGGTTTTTTGCTGGTAACATCATTTTCCATACTAGTGGAGTCGGGTGACTCATCTAGACATATGCTGACCACTATTCTTTCATTTTTCAGTTTTCTAAATAATAGTAATTTAACATTTCCTCCAATTCCTCCACCGCCTCCATTTTTGCCACCACCTACTGGTTCAGGTTTGTTTCGTTTTATCCTAGGTTGTTGCTGATATTGGGTTCTGTTCTGTTTGTCCAACACTTTCAATTCCTCAATTCATTAATTATAAACTTCGTTCCATGCTACCTGTTCAGACCTTGTCACAGGTGACTTGGCTGGATTTGTAATTTGTCTTTCTAACTTCATGCACATTATTGCTTTTGAAAGCAACTATAGGAAGATAAATTGTATGGCAGGTCAATTCCTCAACCAGTATGCATAGGTTTTAGTTTCCCCACATATTTATGATCTAGGAAGCACGGATACGGGATACGGCAATACATCAAAATTTGAAAAAGTAAGATACGGGTACGGCGGGGATATATTCGTAAAAAAATTTATTTTTAATAATGTAATATGTATGAAAATAAAACCTAAAGCAAATTAATAAATAAAGAAAGGGATTCCTATTAAGTTAAGAGTCTTCAAACGTTTATAAAATATCCAAAACTAAAAACAAAAGCAAATGTAAATTAAACATCATCTTTATATGCTAACACCAAAAAAAGAATGAGAGCAGAGAAACGTGAGAGAGTGAGAGAGACAATAAGAATACATCAATTTGACAAATTCTATTACTTTAACTCTCACTATATTCCTCTTATCAAAGAACTAAACAAGGTATTAGAAATAATCTATGAAGCACGAGTATGGGTACGAGTACTGGTACTGGTACTGGTACTGGTACTGGTACTGGTACGATACGGGTACGTCGATACGGTAAAATTAAAAAAAAGTAGGGTACGGGCATGGCTTGGTACACTTGTAAAAAAATGTTTATTTTTAATTTATAGTAATGCAAAAATTAATTAGATGGTTTAATTTGTTAAGATTCAACCTATAATTAACATTTAATGCCAAAAGTAAAGATATATATCAAAAGTAAATGTCAATATATTTTTGTCACGACCCAAACCCGCCCCTATAGGTTTAGCATCGTAACCGGCCAGTAATCCTTGGATTACCGAAGGCCTCTGAACAGATAAACATATGATAAAGGACTAGCGGAAGAAATATACAAAAATTATACTTGTCCAATGAGCTGTGTTGACTTATATGAAACAGAATATTTTAAAACTTTATATACACAACCATAGTCAACCATACATTATAATATACCACACACATTACAGTATCTTAAGTACAGCCAACATAATTAGATAAAATCTCATGCATATACAAAACTAATCAGAACTTGAACCCAAGACACTTCGGGAACCTCCACGTGAGGCACAAAGGCTGGCTGACCACAGAACAGAACTCCAGGCAAAAGCCTTCGGGGCTCGAACTCCAGAATGCTCACCTATATACATATATATACAAACAGTGAGCTAAAGCCCAGTGAATAACATTAAGGTAAAGGGGTTAGTGAACGAATTTCGAACATTTCATACGTATAAAACAGGTCATAGCATAATCATAGTCATCTCATATCAGAACATAATAATGGCATATCCCATAGAACATATCGAACATATCACATAACGTCTTCCGACTAGAGTAACTGGTCCCAGACACCGATTAAACACATATAACCACAATGAAGTGGCTAACGAGATCTCGTAAATGTCATGGACCCGCATTTTCATGCCGTCCCCCATGACTTGGGACTATCTATGGATGCCATAATAGATTTCAAACTTGGAATGTTCGTTCACAGAAACATATATCATTTCAGAAATCATAGCATATCTTATCTCATTTGGAACATAGTTTCATATAAACGTATCTTTACGATAACGTTACTCACAGTGGTTCCAGTAAGCGGTCAATCAATCCTCAAGTCTTGACCTACAATCACAAAATACATAACACAAGCATGTCTTATCATTACACAATCAAGTGGCCAACACAGCTTAGCTTACATTACGTTGGTTCTTATTCTTTCTTATCACGTGGGTTAGAACACACATACCCTTGCATTCTCTTAACTTAGCACATTCATTACTTAGTGTGTTTCTAATCCATAACCTCATTACTATAGCTTAATTAAGGCTTAAGAATGCCTAAGATGCAATGAGGATGCCAAAACATGCCTTAGAACACTTAGACAAAATTCTGAAAATAAGGTCCACGCTCGAGCGGACATGCAAGTATGAGAGGGGTCGCTCGAGCACACATACCTTCGCTCGAGCGATCTGTAAACTTGGGAAAAAGTACTGGTTGGTCTCAATCTACGCTCGAGCTACAACTTCCACGCTCGAGCGGACATGCAAAATGAGAATGGTCGAGCGCACATTCCTTCGCTCGAGCGATCTGTAAAAGACATGAAACTTCTGGGAGCTTGCAATTCACGCTCGAGCGGACTTTTGGTCGCTCGAGCGGAGTGCACGCACTCAGAGTGGTCGCTCGAGCGTGAACTCCCACGCTCGAGCGTAGATGCAAATTCTGGAGTTTCCAGATTGCACCTTCAAGCTCAAAACTCGATTCTAATCCTCCAAAACACCTCTCTTAGGCCCCAAAACTTGAGATAACATAGTAAACTTGTAAAACATGATGAATTGAGGATCATTTCATAAAATCATGGCCCAAGGGTTTGTTAAAAACTCACATTTTCAACTTAAAACATGATAAATGCTCAAGAACACAACATGCATGGGTTTTCTTGGTTTTGAGCTTCCCAAAACATGATCAAACACCACAAAACAACTTGAAGCTTGAAGATTTTCCTTAATGAAGATAAATTTCAAACATGCAAGAAAGAATTTATGGAAATCATGCTCAATTGGTAAGAAAATGCACATGCATGCATGGTATGATCCTTCTACCTTATTATTTAGCTCAAATCTTGCTTAGCTCAACAAAATCTTCATGAATTCAACAATTAAACACATTATCTACATGAATTAAAGCTTAGGTTCTTACCTAGAGTCTTGGTCTTGCTAAGAACTTGCACAATCTTTGATGAATTCAACACAAAGCCTTCAATTCTCTTCAATTTCTACACTCTCTCTCACAAAAGATGAAGTCTCTTTCTCTCTAAAGTGTTTTCTCAGATTTTTGCACTTAGTTATGAGGGAAAATGAGCTCAAATGAGCTAAAGGCTCATATATATGTCTAGGGTGCTAAAAATACATTAATTAGAATATTAGGCTAACCAAACATGGTTTAATGAATCGCTATGAGTCAATTTTTAATAAAACTTGCCACAAGATTCTAAAAATTCCAAATAACGTAAGGGTATAAACAATTTCGGGTTTGGATGCCGATAAGGCTTTCAATTTCCATATTAAAACGGAATCTCTAGACAGATGTTTTTATAAGTAACAGATAGAAAGCCAAAATCATGCAATTTACATAATAAACACATAATTCATTTTAATCCTCTCATTAACATGCTTAAATACAGATTAGTAGCTAATTACGGATCGGGGTTATTACAATTTTACAAACCATAGTTTAATTTTAAAAACATGCTAAGTATAAAACTAAAAATAAAAAAGAAATCTAGTTAAAGGAGTTTTATAGCTATAGTAGAAGAAAATATAGTTTCAACTGAGGTACGATACGGTTTGGATATATAGTAGGTACGTCTGAGTACGCCAAAAATTAAGAAGAAAAAATTTGGATACGTGTTTCGTGTACCCGGTATGTATGCAAAAGTACCATACGAGGTACCATATGCCGGTAAATACCCAGTACAGGTACGACATGTTTTTCGAAGTACCCATGCTTCATAGGAAATAATATGTGACTTCGATTATCCGATACTCCAAAATTAATAAAAAATTAATTAAGAAGTATTCGATATGTATCCACAAGTATCCAAGGAGTATCGGTGTCTGATAAGTATCCGATACGGATACGTCCCCCTTTTTGAAGTATCCGTGCTTTATAGTTTATGATGCACAACCAATACTTATTTTCCTGGGAAAACTTCCATGCTTTGATCTTTTTTATTTGTCCAAGTATCGTTCAATTTTCAACTTTCTTTAGATTAGCGATTTCTAGTATGTTGCTAAAGTTAGAATCTAATTTTTCCACTAGACTCTGCACCTGGATTGTCCAAACCATGGCATTATTTTTTTCCATTGAATTGTCTTCCTATCAAAATTTTCAGTTGTGAAGGGAATGCACAATAAGAGTGAACTTACTAATTTCTGATTGCAAATCTTATTCCAATAGGTAGCAGTGCCACTGGAGCCATTGCTGGAGGAGTTGTTGCTGGTGCTGCCCTGTTGTTTCTCGCACTTACTTGGCAGGGCAGACCCTGAGGTGAGGCGACTAAGGCAGTCGCCTCGGGCCTCCACTTTTAAATAAAATTTAGGGCCCCCAACTAGGGGAGTGTATCATGTCGTGTTATTTCATAGTTACTTCAATATTAGCTCAATTCATTTATTTTCATGTTATCGTATGGCGTTATTTTGATTCATGCCCGATTGATATTTAATATGAAAACTTTCACTTTTAGTTAAAAATAACTTAGCAAGTGTATGGAGAGATTAAAATTTTTCCCATAAGTTGAATTTTATAAAATTTATTTCTACTAAATGAAATTATTCATAAAATGTTTGATTTTAATTCAATTGTATTTTTCTAATTAAAAAAATTGTACCTTACTACTATATATTTTTTACTAGATTGACTCTAAAATAGGTAACAAAAAAATACATATCTTAAATGAAAAAAATATATTAGCCTTAATTATTATTTTACATAATTTTTTTATTTAGTTAGATGGAGTTAAATAAAATATTAAAAAAATGTCATGGCATCCCTTAGTGAATATTAAAATATATAACTAATTCATGTTATTAAGTCGTGTCATACTTGGATTCATGTTAAAAAATAGTCAACCCTAAATTGCTAATTTTATATATTGCTTGAGTTGTGTCGAAAATTCTTATTTTTACCCCCAATTAATTTTCGTTATTATAGCATTGGTAAGCTAAAAAATAAAGATTTAATTTAACTAATTATAATTCAACTATTTGTTATATATATATTTGTTATGTAAATTTTGTTAAATTGTTAAATTGCTTGGTGGCGGCGAAGGAAACCAGAGGATAGCTTCTTTGATGTACCTGGTTAGCGGACCAAGTTGAAAATGCCTTAAAAGAGGAACGCACTCATGGTGCGGAGCTGCAGTTCCAAACAGAAGTGGAAATAATCAGCAAGGCCGTCCATCGAAATTTACTGCGTTTGCATGGCTCTTGCATGACACCGATAGAATGAATGCTTGTTTATCCCTTTATGTCTAATGGCAGTGTTGCCCTATGTTTAAGAGTTACAACTTGCATGCATCTTCATATGCTTCCCTTTTTTAATTATTTGTCAAGTATTATATTCATTAGAACGTTTAGTAGATTTGATAATTTTCTGAAAATTGAAATTTTTATTTTTCATTTTTTTTTTATTTTTAGTGATTTTTTTTAATATTTTAATATATTTTTTTTTTACTTTTTAGATGCACCTAACCTAGATATACCTAAAAAGTAAAATATTTGTAAAAAAAAATTTAAAAAAATCAATAAATACATAAGAATATGAAAATGTACTAAATTTTCATATTTTTTTTGTATTAAGTGAATTTTTTAAAGATTTTTTTCACAAATATTATACTTTTTAATTGTATTTTACTTTCACAAAATGTACTAAAGATTTTTTTCACAAATATTATACTTTCTAAAAAGTATAAAATTTGCTTAAAATATTAAAAAAATTCACTAAAAATAAAAATACAAAAAATAAAAAACTCAATTTTTAGAAAATGAGAGAAAATTGTCATATTTTAGTTTTTTATTTAAATACTTTTTTTGATGCATCTAAAAAGTTCAAAAATAAAAGAAAAGAAAAAGACTAAAATATGAAGAGGAAAAAACACTAAAGGCAAAAGAAAACTGGGAATTAAAAATAAATTTTAATTTTCATATTTTTTTTGTCATTAATGAATTTTTTTTTATTTTGATTTTGATTTTTTCAGATTTCTCACATATACTGTACTTTTAGGTGCTGGCAGTTAAAAAATTGTAGTTGACCCAAAGTTTTTGAGCAAATGTTGAAATTTTTAAAATCAATATTCTCAATCCTGCTTAATTGCTACAATGTTTCCATGATCTCATTGCTTCATTGTTGTAGAGCGACCTGATTCACAACCCCCACTTGATTGGCTCAAAAGGAAGCGAATTGCATTGGGATCCGGAAGAGGCCTTGCATATTTGCATGATCATTGTGTAAAACCCAGGTTATTTATAGAATTATTTTGGATAGGTTAATAATTAAAATAAATTGTATGGGTAATTTAGTAATCTTAAGAATTAGGTTTTCAACCCTTTTAAAAAAAAAGAAAGAAAAAAGGAAAGAAAATGGAGCCTTGTGAAAGTGCTGCTAGGTATTTGGAGGCTGCTGCTGCTCAATGGTTTGAAGAGTAGAAAAAAAAGAAAAAAGAAAGAAAAGAAAAGAAAAAAAAGAGAGACCTAAACCAAAAGGGAGGGAGGATTCATAAGAGTGGTGGTTTTGCTTTATTCATCACTTAGGTAAGATTTATTTTATTGTATTCTTATCTATGATTTTGGTGTTAATATATCAATAGATGATTTTATGGTTATATATGATTAAATAGATATATTGATGTAGTCTATGTTGGGGGTCTCGATTTTGCTCAATTTTAGAGTGTATTTTGCATCCCGTTTGGGTGGTTCATATTTTGAGATTGATATGTGATGGGTTAAGTTTAATGGTGGTGTATTTGTGGGATACACGATTGACTACAAGCAATTACAAATTTTTACATGTATATAAACAATAATAGAATAATATGGGTTGAGAATTTCTGAAGCCGTGATGGCTTTGTTTTGATGCTAAATCGTGGGAGTTCCTAATAGACTATTGGGTTAATTTATTCTATTGTTGTTACAAGAAGAGATGGATGGGTGCACATAATAATTGTTTATGTGGTGTAATATTTTATTAGGTTTGTGAGATTGAGGTGGATCTTGGTAAATTGAGATTAGCTTGGAAAATATTATTTTAGATGTTTGAAGGTAAGTAACCCTCTATCATTGTTGGTTCATTTTTATTCCTATCGAATCGTTTAAAATTATAAATATTTATTTATAGCCTTCATGTTCTCTTAAAATAAAATATGGGTCAAGTATAAAACAACATCGAATATTATTATGAAAGTTATTTGAATATTTTGTGAAACTATTCTGAAAATTGTACCAAATGTTTATTATGAAAATATCAAATATTTTATTTTAAAGTTGTGTATTGTTTGAATTTTTGAACATCAATCTAGTCTGACTATGATTTGGACCCTAGCCAATGGGGTTATTTATTGGCACAGAAACTAGTTTCTTTTGGGGCTTTACCACCGGCCTATGTGTGGTTCTGGGCCTTGTCACGGGCTAAGTGACCGTAGTCATTAAGACTTGGGTTTTGTGAATCAAATCATTGAACCATCTGAATATCGAACCATCGATTTGAACAACGAAGTACTTTGAATTATCTTGTTGGCTTTTCATTTAAAATGTATTGTACATTGTTTATTTTTAGCTATGAAACCACCTTACAAATAATTGTTCATTTATTGAACTGTAGAAAAAATTATATTTACTGGTTATCGATTTATTTATTTATTTTTGTATACTTGATCCAGCTAGCAATGATGGTTGGTTACTTACTGGGCTATCTAGCTTACCCTTATTTTTTTTCAGATTCTGAAGAGTAGAGCTGCGCGGGATTTTTTTTACATGTGGGAGTGCCGAGAGTAGGACCATGATTTAAGTACTTGGATTATTGTTTTGTTAGTGGATTAAATTAGTGGACTTGGTGGACATTTTCATATAAGAACTATTTATTTTTATGGATTTTGGCATTATGACAATTAAGGATTTAATTTGAGTATTTTACATTGTGGGTTATGTGATTGGATTCTTAGCCTTGCATGCTCACTTATATGAGTGTGCGGCGTTGTCACGGAGCTTGGGGCGTGACAATTTTGTGGTATCAGAGCCAGGTTGTAATTTTAAAGGCTAGTATAGAATAGTGGTGAGATTAGGTAGATGTATGACTGGGAACGCTTATAAATTGGTATAATGTTAATTTTATTTTTTATGTTATAGGAGCTTGAGAATAGGATGAGATGAGGTTTTATTATTGATGCATATAGGTTGCAATGGAACATGAGGAGACATTGGCAAATATGGCTAGGAATACATGCCAGGGTCAAACGAATCGACGGACTGGTAATAACAATTGGCGAGGGAATGTGACTAATAATGGTAGTGGTTCTCAAGCAGTCGGAGGAAATCAGGGGCAAGAGTTGGGACAACAAGTACAAGCTGCAATCCCCAATCCAATTGGTATGGTTCAAGTGCTTCAGACTTTGGCTGGGTGCTGCAACAGCAAACCACCATAGGGAATAACTTGACTAGACTTATAGAGCAACAACAACGGATGCAGCTAGGTGTTGGGCCACAACTAAGGCCACGTTGTAACATTACTGAGTTTAAGAAGATAGCCTTGGTATTTGACGGAGCCACAGACCCTTTGGAGGCTGAAAAATGGTTGATAGAAATGGAAAAGTTATTTCCCGTTTTTGAGTGTACGGATGATCAGAAGGTGACTTATGCTACGTTTATGCTACAAGGGATAGCTAATGATTGGTGGCAGATGGAGAAGCGCATACACGAGCATGATGCCAACCCCTATACATGGGAAAGGTTTAAGAATGCGTTCAATGAGAAATACTTCCCTAGGAGTGTTCGTCTACAAAAACAGAGGGAATTTTCGAAGTTAGAGCAAGGGAATAAGACGGTTGCAGAATATGAAGCCGAGTTTACGAAGTTGTCTAAATTTGCATCAGCATTTGAAGCAGATGAGGATAGCAGAGCACGAAAGTTCGAAGGTGGGCTAAGAACGAACATTATGCAACAGGTGGTTCCTTTCGAGTTACCTACTTTTGGAGCAGTGTTGAATAAGGCTTTGTTGGTTGAGAGTGGCCTCACTAGAGCTCAAGAAGAGAAAGAAGAGAATTATAAGAAGAGGCCTAGTTCTTCCAACTTCCAAACTAACAACAGTTCGAAGGGCAATGCTAAGAGACAAAACACTTCTTCGGTTGGGAGTTGGGGAAGTCGAACTATGGGTGGTAGTGTTGATAAGAAGAATGATCGGATACAGTGCACTAGATGTAATGGGTTCCATCAAGATAGTGAGTGTCGCTGGAATACTGGGGCCTGTTTCTCTTACGGGCAACAGGGGCACAAGATAGCTGATTGCCCTAACTGGAAGGGGCGTGAGACTGAACAGAAAGCATGGACAAATAAAGGAGCATCAACAGACAAAAAGTCTTCAGGAAATCAAAAGAAAAATGGGGGTCATAAGCCAAAGACTCAGGGTCGAGTGTACGCACTCACGCAACAAGATGTTCAGACTTCCAACACAGTGGTGTCAGGTACTGTTTTAGTGTCTTCTGTTTATGCACATGTGTTATTTGATTCTGGCGCTACAAATTCATTTGTGTCTATGGGATTTGTTGAGAAACATGATGGAAATGTGTCTCTAGAGAGATCGACTTATGTGTTGAAACCCCGATAGGAGGTGTTATGGTTGCTGACTTAATTTGCAAATCTCGTGTGGTTAGTATAGATGACAGGAAATTGCTTGTAGACTTAACTGTTTTAGATATGCGGGACTTTGACATAATTCTTGGAATGGATTGGTTGGCAACCAATTATGCTTTTGTTGATTGTCGAGGCAAAAGGGTAGTATTTCAGATTCCTAATCAACTAGAATTTTGTTTTGTGGGTAGTGGAGTTAACACTCCTCTTCTGGTAATCTCAGCTTTGCAAGCTAGACGGTCGTTAAGGAATGGTTGCGAGGGCTATTTAGCTTCTGTGAGAGATACCCGTGAGACTGAATTGAAGTTAGAGGATATTCTAGTTGTGAAGGAATTTCCCGATGTTTTTCCTGAAGAGTTACCGGGGTTGCCACTAGATAGAGAGATTGAGTTTGCCATTGAATTGATACCCGGCACGGGTCCTATCTCCAAGGCTCCGTATCGGATGGCCCCAGCAGAGTTGAAAGAGTTGAAGGAACAATTACAAAGTTACTAGATAAGAGCTTTATTCGGCCTAGTGTTTCTCCTTGGGGTGCGCCTGTTTTATTTGTGAAAAAGAAGGATGGTAGTTTTCGCCTTTGCATTGATTATCGAGAGTTGAACAAGGTGACAATTCGAAATAAATATCCTTTGCCTAGGATAGATGACCTATTTGATCAGTTGCAAGGAACACAAGTCTTTTCTAAGATTGACCTTCGTTCTGGCTATCACCAGTTGAAGGTTAAGGCGGAAGATATACCTAAGACAGCCTTTCGAACTAGATATGGGCATTATGAATTTTTAGTGATGCCATTTGGGTTGACCAATGCGCCTGCAGCTTTTATGGATTTAATGAACAGAGTATTTAAACCTTTCTTAGATCGGTTTGTGGTAGTTTTTATTGATGACATTCTTGTGTACTCGAAGAGTAAAGAGCAGCACGAAGAACATCTGAGAATAGTGTTGCAGATATTAAGGGAGAATAAGTTATTTGCTAAATTAAAGAAGTGTGAATTTTGGTTGGAGAGTGTATCATTTTTGGGTCATGTGATATCTAAAGATGCGGTGTCTGTTGACCCCAAGAAAGTGGAGGCGGTGGTGGAGTGGAATCGGCCTACTAGTGTCACTGAAATTCGTAGCTTCTTGGGTTTAGCAAGATATTATAGAAGGTTTGTTGAGGGATTTTCCCGAATTTCTATGCCTTTGACTCGTTTAACACAAAAAGGTTAAATTTGAGTGGTCTGATGATTGTGAGAAGAGTTTCCAAGATCTAAAGAGTCGATTGGTGTGTGCTCCAGTACTTATAGTTCCGTCCGGAGATGAAGGTTTTACCATCTATAGTGATGCATCGAAGATGGGCTTGGGTTGTGTCCTGATGCAGAATGATAAGGTAGTGGCATATGCGTCTAGGCAGTTGAAGCCATATGAGCAGAATTATCCTACGCATGATTTGGAGTTGGCTGCCGTAGTGTTTGCATTGAAAATCTAGAGGCACTACCTGTATGGGGTGAAATGTGAGATATTCACTGATCATAAAAGTTTGAAGTATATTTTCACTCAAAAAGAATTGAATATGACGCAAAGGCGATGGTTGGAGCTATTAAAGGACTATGATTTGACTATTAATTATCATCCAGAAAAAGCCAATGCAGTGGCGGATGCCTTGAGTAGAAAGACCCCGAGTAATTTGCCTACCTTGATCACTGACCAAAAGAATATCTCGGAGGACTTGCAGAGGTTAAATATTGAGATTAGATGGTATAGCCATGGAGTGCAGTTGGAAAACCTTAGAGTTCAACCCACATTGATTGATAGAATTAAAGATGCTCAGGGAAGAGATCCTCAGTTGTAAAAACTTAAGGCTGAAATGGAAATAGGGCTATAGATGGAATTTTGTATGCATAAAGATGGAACCTTGAGATTTGGAGAGAGGTTGTGTGTGCCTAATGATTTAGAGCTCAAGAGAGAAATCTTGAGAGAAGCTCACAGTTCAGGATATACTGTACATCCAGGGAGCACTAAAATGTATAAAGACTTGAAGATGAACTTTTGGTGGAATAATATGAAGAGGGAAATTGCTCAGTATGTTGCTCAATGTTTGGTATGTCAACAAGTGAAAGTTGAACATCAGAGACCTGCAGGTAAGTTACAACCTCTTCCTATTCCAGAGTGGAAGTGGGAACATATTACTATGGATTTTGTGACAGGGTTGCCTAGCACCCAAGGTGGTAACAATGCTATTTGGGTTATCGTTGATCGATTGACCAAATCCGCTCACTTTCTAGCTTTTAAGGTAGGGTTCTCCTTAGAGAAGTTTGCAAAATTGTATATCAAGGAGATTGTGAAGTTGCATAGTATTCCGGTGACCATAGTGTCTGATAGAGATAGCAGATTTGTATCTATGTTTTGGAGGAGTTTGCATACAGCTTTGGGCACTAGTTTGAATTTTAGCACTGCCTTTCGTCCTCAAACTGATGGACAGTCAGAGAGAACTATTCAAACCTTGGAAGACATGTTGAGGGCTTGTGTTATTGATCTTGGAGGTTCTTGGGATGAGCATTTGGCCTTAGTGGAATTCTCTTATAATAACAGTTATCATGTGAGCATTCAGATGGCACCATATGAGGCTTTATATGGACGAAAGTGTAGATCACCTATTTGTTGGGATGATGTGGGTGAAAGGAAGTTGTTAGGGCCTGAGATTGTGCAACAAATAGTGGACAAGATCAATCTTATTAGAGAGCGACTTCGCACGGCACAGAGTAGACAGAAAAGTTATGCAGATAACAGGAGACGCAATTTGGTGTTTGGGGTTGGAGACCATGTGTTCCTTAAGGTGTCTCCTATGAAAGGAGTAATGAGGTTTGGTGTTCGTGGTAAATTGAGTCCTAGATTTGTTAGGCCATTTGAGGTTTTAGATCGAATTGGTGAGGTAGCTTACAGACTTGCCCTACCACCTTCACTAGCTGAAGTTCATAATGTTTTTCATGTCTCAATGTTAAGGAAGTATATACCGGATCCTAGTCATGTGATTCATCATGCACCGTTGCAGTTTAAGGAGGATTTGACTTATGAGGAACACCCTATACGAATTGTTGATAGAAAGGAACAGGTTTTGAGGCGTCGAGTCATCCACTATGTTAAGGTTCAATGGAGCAATCACTTAGAAAGAGAAGCAACTTGGGAACTCGAGGATGAAATGAAACGAAAGTATCCACAACTTTTTGAGACTCCAGGTATGTCAAATTTCGAGGACGAAATTTCTTTTAAGGGGGAAAGAATGTAAAACCCAGGTTATTTACAGAATTATTTTGGATAGGTTAATAATTAAAATAAATTGTATGGGTAATTTAGTAATCTTAAGAATTAGGTTTTCAACCCTTTTAAAAAAAAAAAAGAAAAAAAGGAAAGAAAATGGAGCCTTGTGAAAGTGCTGCTAGGTATTTGGAGGCTGCTGCTGCTCAATGGTTTGAAGAGTAGAAAAAAAAGAAAAAAAAAAAAGAAAAGAGAGAGACCTAAACCAAAAAGAAGAGGGAGGATTCATAAGAGTGGTGGTTTTGCTTTATTCATCACTTAGGTAAGATTTATTTTATTGTATTCTTATCTATGATTTTGGTGTTAATATATCAATAGATGATTTTATGGTTATATATGATTAAATAGATATATTGATGTAGTCTATGTTGGGGGTCTCGATTTGGCTCAATTTTAGAGTGTATTTTGCATCCCGTTTGGGTGGTTCATATTTTGAAATTGATATATGATGGGTTAAGTTTAATGGTGGTGTATTTGTGGGATACACGATTGACTACAAGCAATTACAAATTTTTACATGTATATAAAAAACAATAGAATAATATGGGTTGAGAATTTCTGAAGCCGTGATGGCTTTGTTTTGTTGCTAAATCGTGGGAGTTCCTAATAGACTATTGGGTTAATTTATTCTATTGTTGTTACAAGAAGAGATGGATGGGTGCACATAATAATTGTTTATGCGGTGTAATATTTTATTAGGTTTGTGAGATTGAGGTGGATCTTGGTAAATTGAGATTAGCTTGGAAAATATTATTTTAGATGTTTGAAGGTAAGTAACCCTCTATCACTGTTGATTCATTTTTATTCCTATCGAATCGTTTAAAATTATAAATATTTATTTATAGCCTTCATGTTCTCTTAAAATAAAATATGGGTCAAGTATAAAACAACATCGAATATTATTATGAAAGTTATTTGAATATTTTGTGAAACTATTCTGAAAATTGTACCAAATGTTTAGTCTAAAAATATCGAATATTTTATTTTAAAGTTGTGTATTGTTTGAATTTTTGAACATCAATCTAGTCTGACTATGATTTGGACCCTAGCCAATGGGGGTTATTTATTGGCACAGAAACTAGTTTCTTTTGGGGCTTTACCACCGGCCTATGTGTGGTTTTGGGCCTTGTCACGGGCTAAGTGACCGTAGTCATTAAGACTTGGGTTTTGTGAATCAAATCATTGAACCATCTGAATATCGAACCATCGATTTGAACAACGAATTACTTTGAATTATCTTGTTGGCTTTTCATTTAAAATGTATTGTACATTGTTTATTTTTAGCTATGAAACCACCTTACAAATAATTGTTCATTTATTGAACTGTAGAAAAAATTATATTTATTGGTTATCGATTTATTTATTTATTTTTGTATACTTGATCCAGCTAGCAGTGATGGTTGGTTATTTACTGGGCTATCTAGCTTACCCTTATTTTTTTTCAGATTCTGAAGAGTAGAGCTGCGCGGGATTTTTTTTACATGTGGGAGTGCCGAGAGTAGGACCATGATTTAAGTACTTGGATTATTGTTTTGTTAGTGGATTAAATTAGTGGACTTGGTGGACATTTTCATATAAGAACTATTTATTTTTATGGATTTTGGCATTATGACAATTAAGGATTTAATTTGAGTATTTTACATTGTGGGTTATGTGATTGGATTCTTAGCCTTGCATGCTCACTTATATGAGTGTGCGGCGTTGTCACAGAGCTTGGGGCATGACACATTGTGACCCAAAGATAATTCACCGTGATGTCAAAGCTGCAAATATATTGTTGGATGAAGAATTCGAAGTAGTTGTTGGGAGTTAGCGAAACTTATGGATTACAAGGATACACATGTTACCACTATTGCACATGTTACAATTGGGCATATTGCTCCCAAGTACCTCTCCACTGGAAAGTCTTCACAGAAAACTAATGTTTTTGGGTATGGAGTCATGCTTTTGGAGCTCAGCACTGGACAGAGGCTTTTGATCTTGCTCGACTTGCCAATGACGACAACGTTATGTTGCTTGATTGGGTAAGCATTTATTTCCCTCATACGATATGTTTTCATTATGTAACTAGGGTACTTGAGTTGGCTGTTTTCATACCATTCTTTGAGTTCATCTTAAAAGCCCTTCTGTAAAAAAATCTGCTTCCAATTTGCTGGCTATAAGGTTTGTCAGAAGCACATGAATGGAATTGTTATTCTGTTTTATATAATTCAAAATGAGTCGAGTAATGTTCATAATGGTATTCAAAAAAAAAAAAAAATGTCTCGCTCAACGCATTTTAAAGTAAAGCCCATTCAACAGTTACATTGAAGAAATTTGTCATCGTTGTGATTTGCTAATTTTTACAGGATCACAATCTTAAATGACCATCATGTTTTCAAATGCTAGGAAACTTAGAATTTAGTCATCTTTTACTTCATAGTATTGAACCTTGAAAAGAAAAATACATCATAATACTATAGTCTTTACCTTGGACACCATAAATTCTATATTGAAATTTTAGGATTGAAGTTTTCACACATTTCAATTTGGACAAAGAAAAGGAAATTTTGAATCAAAATTGAAAATCATAAGCCACATTTGTCTCTCCGTTTCATTTTTATTATCAGTTTTCAAATGTTTGATTTTGTGATCTTTTCTTTTACTATTATGCCGCTTTCTCTAATTTGGAAAGTAGTTGATAGACGGTGCTCTTCCTTGTTAATGAGATCATTTCATAACCTATCATATGACATCTGTGATTCAAAATACCCAAAAATTCAGGTGAAAGGACTTCTGAAAGACAGAAAGGTGGAAACACTAGTCAATGTAGATATGCAGGGAAACTATGTCGAAGATGAGGTGAAGCAACTTATCCAGGTGGCTTTGCTTTGCACGCTGAGCTCCCTAATGGAACGTCCCAAGATGTCGGTAGTTGTTAGAATGCTCGAAGGCGATGGGTTGGCAGAGAGGTGAGAATAGTAGCAGAAGAAGGAGATGTTCCGGCAAGAGTTTGTTAATATCCACCACCAAAATAACCATTGGATCATTGCCCAAGTCAACAACATTCCCGACTCCACTCCCAACCTCCCTCTAGAAGCATTGTCTGGTCCCAAATGATCTTTTAAATGGATTTTGTTTTCGGCATACAAAGAAGTCTCTTGAGTCCCACTCTTTATTCAAATGTGATATATACCATCTGTGTATATGATTTCTCATCTTTAGGTTTTTTTTTTTTTTTTTTTTTTTTTTTAACTCAGTTTATATGACGATGATTATGAATTTTTAGGTATAAGCAAAAACATGACTGGAAAGGCTATGTAATGTGTCCAATTAGTATATATTTTATACACCAGTAAATACATTTTGTTTTTTGTCTGAAAGCAAATTATAACACTTGAGCATTTGTGATTACTGATCATAGCTTTGTTAAGCGTTTGGGATCTCTAAATATAGCTAGGAAGATTGAAAGCAAAGAGATATCTCTAAAATTCGATGTACTTTTTCAAGTGTGGGACACATCTCACGTTTGCCGAATCTAAGAATCCGAATGAGATTAAAAACGCTTTGCCCAGGCTCATTGGGATGTTTTGGAAAGATGGTTAAAAGCTATTTTTTAGCTTTTTTTGATTTTTTTGTGAGAGATGGAAATGGGTTAAAAGCTGGGAAGTGACTTTTAACCCACTTCCCAAAATAGGCCGGAATCTACCAATGGAACGATCTTTGAAGAAGAGAGGGGTCAATACCCAGAAATTTTTTTTTAGAAAAAATGGATATGTACCTAGAAAATGTAGTGATTGTTGCAAAAAAGACATTTCATCTCTCCCCTTCTTTCTCTCTCTCTCTTATGTTGACGAAATAACACATTTCATCCGCCTTTGTGTCTAAATTTTTTAACAATATAACTATAACTGACACGGGATTTTCTATACCCAAATTCTTTTGAGCACAATTACTGTGATAGAATGAGTTGAAATAAAATGCTCATTTTAACTTTGTATTTTTTCTTTCTTGTTTTGGTACGCCTTATCTAAATAAAAATAATTTAAATGACTATTTTAACAAAATGTGATAATACCTATTTCTTCTACCAACTCATTAATTTCTTCCGAAACAATCACATTCATTAAATTATATTTTAAGAATTCCATACTTTAAAATTTTTATGGCTCACAATTCTTGCACTTTGAAATTTTTATGACTTCTTTCTTCCCCCCAATATGTAAGATAAGAGGTAAGGAAGTTCGTTTCTGAATATTTTTTTATTATTATTTTTATTATTATTTTTTAAATTCAAGAAATAAAAATAAAGAAAACTATTACTACAAATGTTTACTAGGAAAATACCAGTCAAGGAGTAGGGTAGAGAACAGAGATTGAGAGAGACACTGTGAGAGAGTGTGAAAGAGAGAGGCTTTGACTAAAACCCCTCCACAAACGACTCTCTCTTTCCCCCCCTTCCCCACGGACCGTGGAATTCAATCTCTCTCTCTCTCCGGCATTCTCTCAGAATTTTCCCGGGAAAGTGAAAGAAAATTTTCTTAACTACCTTCAGCGTCAAAGTCAGCCCCAAACAGTTGCCCTCCGGTGAGCTCCGGCGACGACTTCCCCTTCCGATTCCCGTTTTCAATCAACCGATAGGTGCCAATGTTTGACTACCAAGGGATTTAGTTTTCCTTCAACCAATAGTTTGATTTTGAGTGTTTTTTAGTTTTTTTTTTTTTTTAATTACTAGTTCTAAGAGTTGATGAGGAATATATAGGTTTTTAGCTGAAGCAATTGTTGTGGCAATGGATCGAGCGGTCTCGGCGATCTCATCGTCGGCTTTTCTTTGCCTATTTCTGGTTTTTTCTTGGTTATTTCAGGCCTCTGGTAATGCCGAAGTTGAGTTCCGATTCTGTTAGCTTGGATTTTATGTTGTTTTTGACACTTTCTTCGCGTCAATTTAAGTCAGTGTTTCTTGAATTGTGTTCTGCTTGCATTTAACTTTGCATAATCAAATTCAGCAATCACTGAACTTTTAATGGATTTATTCAGTTCTGAGCTTGGAATCATTACGTGAAATTCGGAAAATAACTGAAATTGGAATTTACAGTTCATTTATTCAATTATTTATTGAATTCATTCAAAAATTCAAGTACTTAGCCTTACTAGTGCAATTTTTAAATTTTAATTTCATATAAAAATTAAAAAAATTAAAAAAAAATTGAAGTTAAATGGTGTATTCTGCTTTTTGAAGTGCTCCCCTAATAGCCTTGGAGCCTATTTGATTATTAGGATTAATAGTGAGGGAATTAATAATTCATGAGATTAGTGTAGGATTAGTGTACATAATTCCCTCTTGTCCATGTTTGTTTCGCAATAGATATGGAAATATATAAGCTCAATTATATGTATGTTTTATGTTATTAGTTATAGGATGGTTGCATAAACTGATCAACGATGAAACCTAGAGTGCTAATCATTTAATAACTTAAGCAAGGAAATAGGTAAATATAGGAATAGAATATCTTGGAAACATTCTCTGACAATGTCAATGCATTTGACAAGTACCTGATGATTGCCTCTTCGTGAAGAACAGGCGATGCCTTGAATACACTGAAGATCAACTTAGTTGATCCTAATAATGTTCTGCAAAGTTGGGATGCTACACTTGCCAATCCCTGCACTTGGTTTCACGTAACGTGCAACAGTGAGAACAGCGTTACAAGAGTGTAAGTTGCTAACATCTGTGACAATTCTTGTGATGTAACTTGCTATTTGAATCTATTGTTGCTTTCGTACTACCATTTTCAATGGTGTGATTGATGATGAATTTTGCTTCCATTTGTGTACACCCAGTGATCTTGGAAATGCAAACTTGTCTGGTCAACTGGTTCCAGAACTTGGACTGCTTCTGAATTTGCAGTACTTGTAAGTCGTACTTCAGTACTACTTTAGCTCATACTAATTTGTCACTTGTTTCATAAAGTTAAGTCTTATTCTATATCTCTACCTTTTGAGAACATGAGGATTTACTTTAAAGATGATATCTTTGTATTAAAGTTTCAATAACTTGAACTTTGGTAACTCTTTGAAAGTCTTAATAGTTGATTGTGTAATGTAAGCTTCTTATTACTGATTGCATAAGCTAATAAACGTAACAAGTTTTGGGTCATAAACTTCTTCCCTCTCTATAGTTGTTAACAAAAATATAATTCAGTTTTATTTTTGGCCATATTCTGATGTTGAGAAATAATAATGTGCATTGACAAAAATTAATTTTGCTTTGGTGGAACTCAATTACTTTCTATATGTCGTAGTTTTTGAATCCTCTGTTGAATCTTTCATTGTGCTGTATTCAACACACTTGAGACCTTAGTTTCATTCCCTCGACTTGGCTATCTGGATATCATCATTTTATGTGCAACGACAACCTTGAAAACATGCTCTTCCACACATACATGCACATGATAATGGAGAATACATGATATACATATTGTTTAGCTTTTCTGGTTAAAAAGGAACAAATGACTAAAGGGGCATATTCTTGTGCTTTGAATGATTTGGGATACCTCTGATTGGGGCATTCCCAGGTGAGTTCATGTTTAGTGTTTTGTTTTATTGGCTTCCATTGTAACCCCCTGCAAAAAATAAATAATTAAATGAATAAATAAATCAGTCTATTGCAATGCTAGCTTTTGGAGTCATGTACAACTTCATCTGCAAAAGAGCTCAATATGTTTGACTTCCCTTTAAAGCATTTGTCTTGACTTCTTGGTTAATATTTTGTACTGATTGTGATCATGTGCATCTTTTACTTTGATGAAACAACTAACCTCTAGAAAGGAACTCCAGTTTCCTAGCAGCTTATTGTGTTAGGTTGTCTTTTAAAAATGGGTGGTTCATAGTTGGTGGCTTGAGCCCTTTTTTGTTCCCCTTGTATTCATTATCTTGATATTGCTGCCCAATTTTTCTCCCATTAATAACATGATCATCTTTTGTTTGTCCCTTTGTTTTGAATATTATTAACATGTTTCTTGACAGGGAACTTTATAGCAACAACATAAGAGGACAAATTCCTATTGAGCTTGGCAATTTGACAAGTTTGGTGAGCTTGGATCTTTTCTCGAACAATTTGAGTAGTATCATCCCGGACACCTTGGGCAGGCTTCAGAAATTACGTTTCCTGTATGAATTACATATCCTTCATCTTTTTTGCTTCTGTTATTAAATTTATTGTGCATCTGTTTAAGTTTACTTTTATTGTATTTCAGTTTTCTTATTACAAGGTGTTCTCAAAAGTGGGTTGCTTATGTGTTGATATATGGGAATATGGATACAGTGGCGTTGTTTTAGTTTTTTAGTGATTTCTTAAAGAATATACTCTCATGATTTCTCTGTCTTTTTTATTTTTATTTTTTTATGTATATTTAGAAAAATGCATGAAAACAAATTATTCAAGTTAATCAGTCCAGGATATTCCATGTTTGATTGAAATCAACGCCAAAGATGGAATCCCATTGTTGTCAAGATGTCTAGATTAATATCCAGTAGGGCCTATAAAGACTAGGTATTTTGGTGATGAATGCATTGATTTTTACTTTTTCTTAGTAAAATTATTAAAATGCATACTGATCAATGATTAAGAAATAGCATCCTCTGGATAATGGCAAACAGTGCCGAAGGGCTATTTGTTTTAATCATATGTTACTTTATTTTGTGCATCTACTAGTTGTTTGTACATTGCAAATCAACTTTCATCCGAAATTGGATTATATTGCACAGAGGGCTCCGATTGATCACATATTGCGTGTATTATGTGCATCTACTAGCGTTGATCAGCCAAGCCCCAAGGAATTTTATTGATATACCATTTTGCTTGTTTGGAATGTACTGATGCCTGGTCCTTGTATTTATTTGCAAGGATAGACGGCTTAACAACAACACTTTGTCTGGAACTATTCCTATGTCATTGACTAATATCAATTCACTTCAAATCCTGTGAGTACCAAGTTGACATGGTCTTTATTTTTCCTTTTCGCTGAATAATAACGGTTTTTCTTTTTTTGTTTCTTTTTTTGATTAGCTTTAATTGGCATAAAGTAACTACAAGAATATGATATGGCTTCTTGCCATTTGGTATACAGTGATCTTTCAAACAATCAATTAACAGGAGTTGTCCCAGTTAATGGCTCCTTTCAACTTTTTACTTCCCTCAGGTTTGTTGCTAGTAACATCATTTTCCATAATAGTGGAGTCGGTTGACTCATCTAGACATATGCTGACCACTATTCTTTCATTTTTCAGTTTTCAAAATAATAAATTTCCTCCAACTCCTCCACCGCCTCCATTTTTGCCGCCACCCCCATCTACTGCCTCAGGTTTGTTTCATTTTATCCTAGGTTGTTGCTGATACCGGGTTCTGTTCTGTTTGTCCAACACTTTCAATTCCTCAATTCTTAATTTATAAACTTCATTCCATGCTGCCTGTTCAGACCTTGTCACAGATGACTTGGCTGGATTTTGTAATTTGTCTTTCTAACTTCATGCACATTATTGTTTTTGAAAGCAACTCTACGAAAATAAATTGTATGTTAGGTCAATTCCTCAACCAGTACGTATAGGTTTTAGTTTCCCCACATATTTATGATCTAGGAAGCACGGATACGGGATACGGCGATACACCAAAATCTGAAAAAGTAAGATACGGGTACGGCGGGGATACGTTCGTAAAAATTTTTTTTTTTTTATAATTTTAACAATGTAATCTGCATGAAAATAAAACCTAATGCAAATTAATAAATAAAGAGAGGGATTTCTATTAAGTTAAGAGTCTTCAAACATTCATAAAATATCCAAAACTAAAAGCAAATGCAAATTAAACATCATTCTTACATGCCAACACCAAAAAAAGAATGAGAACAGAGAAACGTGAGAGAGTGAGAGAGACAATAAGAATACATCGATTTGACAAATTCTATTACTTTAACTCTCACTATATTCCTCTTATCAAAGAACTAAGCAAGGTATTAGAAGTAATATTTGACTTCAAGTATCCGATACTTCAAAATTAAGTATCCGATACTCCAGAATTAATAAAAAATTAAATAAGAAGTATCTGATACGTATCTGCAAGTATTCAAGGAGTATCGGTATCTGATAAGTATCCGATACGGATACGTCTCCCTTTTTGAAATATCCGTGCTTCATAGTTTATGATGCACAACCATTACTTATTTTCCTAGGGAAACCTCCATGCTTTGATCTTTTTTATTTGTCCGAGTATTGTTCAATTTTCAGCTTTCTTTAGATTAGCGACTTATGATATGCTGCTAAAGTTAGAATCTAATTTTTCCACTAGACTCTCTACCTGGATTGTCCAAACCATGGCATTATTTTATTCCTTTGAATTGTCTTCCTATCAAAATTTTCAGTTGTGAAGGGAATGCACAATAAGATTGAACTTACTAATTTCTGATTGCAAATCTTATTCCAATAGGTAGCAGTGCCACTGGAGCAATTGCTGGAGGAGTTGCTGCTGGTGCTGCCCTGTTGTTTGCTGCCCCTGCAATCGCACTTGCTTGGTGGCGGCGAAGGAAACCAGAGGATAGCTTCTTTGATGTACCTGGTTAGTGGACCAAGTTGAAAATGCCTTGAATTGATTTTTATTTATACTTTTTTTGAACAAGGCTTCAATTGATTGTTACAGTGTTGTATAATGCATTTCCCCTCTCTCTTTGCAGCTGAAGAGGATCCAGAAGTTCATCTAGGACAGCTCAAGAGGTTTTCTCTGCGTGAACTACAAGTTGCAACTGATAGTTTTAGCAAAATAAATATTCTAGGAAGGGTGGGTTTGGTAAGGTATACAAAGGACGATTAGCCAATGGCTCTCTAGTGGCAGTAAAAAGACTAAAAGAAGAACGCACTCAGGGTGGGGAGCTGCAGTTCCAAACAGAAGTGGAAATCATCAGCATGGCCGTCCATCGAAATTTATTGCGTTTGCATGGCTTTTGCATGACACCGACAGAACGATTGCTTGTTTATCCCTTCATGTCTAATGGAAGTGTTGCCTCATGTTTAAGAGGTACTACTTGCATGCATCTTCATACGCTTCCCTTTTTTAATTATTTGTCAAGTATTTTATTCATTCAAACTTTTAGTAGATTTGATACAATATGCTTTATTTCTATTCCAATTCCCAATTTGATACCAAGAGAAAAGGTTTTAGTTTGATTTTTTAAAAAGGGTTTTGTGACACCCTATTTGGTTTCAATCTTTTAAATTTTAATTTTCTGAAAATTGAGATTTTTATTTTTCGTATTTTTTTTGTTTTTAGTGAATTTTTTTAATATTTTAATATATATATATATGTATATATTATTTTTTAGATGCAACTAACCTAGATGTACCTAAAAAGTAAAATATTTGTAAAACAATATTTAAAAAAAATCAATAAATACAAAAGAATACAAAAATATATTGAATTTTTGTATTTTTTTTTTGTATTTTTGGTATTTAGTGAATTTTTTAAAGATTTTTTTTCACAAATATTATACTTTTTAATTGTATTTGCATTAAGTGTATCTAGAAGTACAAATTTTGCTTAAAATATTAAAAAAATTCACTAAAAACAAAAAATACTAAAAATAAAAAACTCAATTTTTAGAAAATGGGAGAAAATTTTCATATTTTAGTTTTTTTTTTTCAATACTTTTTTGATGCATCTAAAAAGTTTAAAAATAAAATAAAAGAAAAAGACTAAAATATGATGAGGAAAAAACACTGAAGGCAAAAGAAAACTAGAAGGAGGAGGGGGGGGGGGCTGGGAATCACATTTTCATTTTTTTTTTGTCTTTAGTGAATTGTTTTTATTTTGATTTTGATTTTGATTTTTTCAGATTTCTTCACATATACTTTACTTTTAGGTGCTGATGGTTAAAAAATTATAATTGACCCAAAGTTTTTGAGCAAATGTTGAAAATTTTTAAAATCAATATTTTGAACCATGTTCCCAACCCTGCTTAATCTCTACAATGTTTGCATGATCTCATTGCTTCATTGTTGTAGAGCGACCTGATTCACAACTCCCACTTGATTGGCCCAAAAGGAAGCGAATTGCATTGGGATCCGCAAGAGGCCTTGCATATTTGCACGATCATTGCAACCCAAAGATAATTCACCGTGATGTCAAAGCTGCAAATATATTGTTGGATGATGAATTCGAAGCAGTTGTTGGAGACTTTGGGTTAGCGAAACTTATGGATTACAAGGATACACATGTTACCACCGCTGTACGTGGTACAATTGGGCATATTGCTCCCGAGTACCTCTCCACTGGAAAGTCTTTAGAGAAAACTGATGTTTTTGGGTATGGAATCATGCTTCTGGAGCTCATCACTGGACAGAGGGCTTTTGATCTTGCTCGACTTGCCGATGACGACAACAACGTTATGTTGCTTGATTGGGTAAGCATTTATTTCCCTCACACGATCTGTTTTCATTACGTAACTAGGGTACTTGAGTTGGCTGTTTTTATACCATTCTTTGAGTTCATCTTAAAAGCCCTTTTGTAAAAAATCTGCTTCCAATTTGCTGGCTATAAGGTTTGTCAGAAGCATATGAATGGAATTGTTATTCTGTTGCTTTTATAATTCAAAATGAGTTGAGTAATGTTCATGATGGTAATCAAAAAAAAAAAAAAAATTTCTTGTTCGATGCATTTTAAAGTAAAGTCCACTCAACAGTTACATTGAAGAAATTTGTCATCATTGTGATTTGCTGATTTTTACAGTATCACAATCTTAAATGACCATCATGTTTTCAAATGCTAGGAAACTTAGAATTTAGTCATCTTTTATTTCATAGTATTGAACCTTGAAAAGAAAATACACCATAATACTATATGAGGCTGAGTCTTTACTTTGGACACCATAAATTCTATATTGAAATTTTAGGATTGAAGTTTTCACACATTTCAATTTGGACAAAGAAAAGGAAATTTTGAATCAAAATTGAAAATCATAAACCACCTTTGTCTCTCCTTTTCATTTTTATTATCAGTTTTCAAATGTCCGATTTTGTGATCTTTTCTTTTACTATTATGCTGCTTTCTTTAATCTGTAAAGTAGTTGATAGACGGTGCTCTTCCTTATTAATGAGATCATTTCATAACCTGTCATCTGACATTTGTTATTCAAAAAAAAATTCAGGTGAAAGGATTTTTGAAAGACAGGAAGGTGGAAACACTAGTCGATGCAGATATGCAGGGAAACTACGTCGAAGATGAGGTGGAGCAACTTATCCAGGTGGCTCTGCTCTGCACGCTGAGCTCTCCAATGGAACGTCCCAAGATGTTGGAAGTTGTCAGAATGCTTGAAGGCGATGGGTTGGAGGAGAGGTGGGAAGAGTGGCAAAAGGAGGAGATCCACTACCAAAATAACAATTGGATCATTGCCCAATTCAACAACCTTCCCGATTCCACTCCCAACCTCCCTCCAGAAGAATTGTCCGGTCCTAGATGATCTTTTAAATGGATTTTGTTTTCGGCATACAGAGAAGTCTCTTGGAGTCCCACTCTTTATTCAAATGTGATATATACCATCTGTGTATATGATTTCTCCTCTTTAGCCTTTTTTTTTTTTTAGCTCGGTTTATATGACGATGATTATGAATTTTTAGGTATAAGCAAAAACATGGCTGGAAAGGCTATGTAATGTGTCCAATTAGTATATATTTTATACACTAATAAATACATTTTGTTTTTTGTCTGAAAGCAAATTATAACACTTGAGCATTTGTGATTACTGATCATAGCTTTGTTAAGCGTTTGGGATCTCTGAATATAGCTTGGAAGATTGAAAGCAAAGGGATATCTCTAAAATTCGATGTACTTCTTCAAGTGTGGACACATCTCACGTTTGTCGAATCTAAGAATCCGAATGAGATCAAAACACTCTACCCAGGCTCAATGGAATCTACCAATGGAACGATCTTTGAAGAAGAGAGAGGTCAATACCCAGAATTTTTTTTTTTTAAAAAAAATGGATATGTACATAGAAAATGTAGCCATTGTTGCAAAAAGGGCATTTCATCTCTCCCTCTCTCTCTCTCTCTCTCATGTTGACGAAATAACACACTCCATTCACCTTGTGTCTAAATTTTTTAATAGTATAACTGACACGGGATTCTCTGTACCAAAAATTATTTTGAGCACATTTACTATGATAGAATGGGCTGAAATGAAATGCTCATTTTAACTTTACATTTCCTTTCTCTTGTTTAGTACGCTTTATTTAAGTGAAAATAATTTAAATAACTATTGTAACAAAATGTGAGAATGCATATTTCTTCCACCAACTCATTTATTTCTTCTGAAACAGTCACATTCATTGAATTATATTTTAAGAATCCCATATTTTGAAATTTTTATAACTTACAATTCTTGTACTTCGAAATTTTTATATGATTCGAGAATTGTGACTTTTTTGGGACAAGGGCTTTGGTTAAGCTCTAGCTTCCTTTCTGCCAATATGTAAGGCAAGATGTAAGGAAGTTCGTTTCTGTAATAGTGTTCAAACCCAGGCAAGCTTTGGTAAAAACCCTAGTTTTCTGTGTAGTGTTTTCTGTTAGATCAAAAGTTGTTGTTTACCACCCAACCACAACAAAACAAAGAAAACAACGTGAGAGAAAAGACAAGGCAACATGAAATTGTAGTTACTTTCTCATTCTTCCATAAAAAAGATTATCATGAAGTCTTACATCCACTTGCAAAACACAGGAAAGACGAGCATCAAAAAGATTATCATGAAATTGTAGTAACTTTCTCATTCTTCCATTGCAATTTGCCCGACATTAACCAACAAAATATCACCTGACCAAGAAAAGAAAGACAACATCCACTGAACTTCAGACTTGGAAAGAAGAGCACACTATGACTAGGAGACTAAAAAGCATCTAATTCAAAGAACCTGAGGAACCTAATTTCTGCTCAAAACTTTTATAGTAACAAGGAGAGAGAGAATTCATACATCACTAGTTGGAAAAAGGATGGATGAAAACACACACACACACACACACACAAAAAAAAAGGAAACAAAAAAAGAACAGTATATTCTCCGTGAGACTGACAACAAGCAGTTTCATTTTCTGCCACTGGTTTCAACTCTCGGTTTGCCTTTAACCTCTGACTCCTGCATCATACCAGTAAACATAACATCAGATCATTTCTGAACCATACGAGTAAAACTGTGGTCGTCACACGGAAAGGAAATATTCTGTAGAAGAATGAATGATCATATCTTATATATCTTTTATTATTTTACCTGTGGCAAGTACAGGTAAATGTAGGTCTTTGCTGTTGATGGATTATGATTTTCAGCACCCTTACTCCAATCATAACACACCTATAAAAAATAATAATAATAATAAAAACTAAAAAAAACAAGGCAAGAGGAGAAAAGCAGAAATAATAACCAGGAGGTCCATGTCCTGACAACACAGCCAGCTTTCTCAACCCACGTCAGACTAAAAATACGAGACATGAGGGCTTCTCAAGCCTTACTGGTTTTAGCTTTTGTTTTAGACATTGTGTCCCACAGAACTAATAATGCTATTTTCTTCACAAAGAAAACAAACATCATTCCGTACATTTGCTAAATCCTGCAGCATTTTTGTAATTTGCGTGGTATTTATGAAGCTTTAAGTGAGTTCACCACCAAGATTCAAAAGGAAATGACCAAATAAGTGTTCCATTGCATGGGTAAAGATTTCAATCTTTATATTATCCCAAATTAAATTATTCCATTTCCCTAATGTGTGCATGAGGGCAAGCACTTGTACCTGTGTGTGTGTGCGCGCTGTGTGTGTCTCTGTGTGTGTGTGTGAGAGAGAGAGAGAGAGAACATAGTTTGTTACACATTTTAGACAAGACATACCGAGTAAGCATATACCGAGCCATCATTGTTGAAAGCACTGCAAGGTATAGGGTAACTGCACCTTGACATCGCCTGGATATTAACAAGACCAAGTTAGAAAAATTAATATCATATCCAGGACAGCTGCAATTTGTCATTTACATGGGAAAAAAAAAAAAAACAAAACAAAACGTAACAGCATATTAGTGCAACATCTTTAGATAAATAAAGGTAACAGCGTATCAGCTACAGCATCTGCCATGAATTGGTCAGTAGGCAACGAACTAAATCAGCAGTCTATTACAGGATGTATGTGCATTAAATTGAACAACAGTTCCACTGTGTTTTATTCAGCAATTTGTAAAAATTTCACATTAGTCCATGCGTCTTCAAAACACTATCATGTGCCATGTGAAGAAATAGTGTAGGATTTCTAGGGATTACTAGGAAAATACCAGTCAAGGAATAGAGTAGAGAACAGAGATTGAGAGAGACACTGTGAGAGGGTGTGAAAGAGAGAGAGGCTTTTGACTAAAACCCCGCCACAAACGACTCTCTCTCTACCCCCCTCCCCTACGGACCGTTGAATTCAATCTCTATCTCTCTCTCCGGCATTCTCTCAGAATTTTCCCGGGAAAGTGAAAGAAAATTTCCTTAACTACCTTCAGCGTCAAAGTCAGCTCCAAACAGTTCCCCTCCGGTGAGCTCCGGCGACAACTTCCCCTTCCGATTCCCGGTTTCGATCAACCGATAGGTGCCAATATTTGGCTACCAAGGGATTTAGATTTCCTTCAACCAAAAGTTTGATTTTGAGTGTTTTTAGAGATTTTTTTTTTTTTTTTTTAATTACTAGTTCTAAGAGTTGATGAGGAATATATAGTGGAAAAGCTAAGTGATTCGTGATTTGGAACAAGATTAGTTGCAATAATTTTTAGATGATTAAAATTAACAATCTAAATCATCTAGTATGTACGAAAGTAATTTAGATTGTTGTTTTAAAATCAATAAATCGACATAACTAATTTTACGTGAAAAAATCATAATTAGAGATTAAAAAAATCACGGGCGAAACGCTACTAATCAATCTACTATGAAAGAAAGAAAGAACACAATATACCGAAACAAATTATCCAAACGCAATCAATTTGTCTTCAACAATCTGTATAAAGAATATAATATACCGAAACAAATTATCCAAACGCAATCAATTTGTCTTCAAACAATCTGTATCTCTTTCACCACAATCTTCGTCTTGGAATTGATCAGATTGATGTTGAATCCACAACATCCATGTCGAATCAACGACTGCACACAGCTTTGAACTCCTTCGAATACTCCATGCTTGAATCTCCCGATTCCACCGAAAAAGAACACTCTTGAAGTTGAGCACTCAAACAACTCTTTGGTGTATGCTTGTCAAATTATGTGAGTTTAATACTTAATCAAACATCAAAGAAAACTAGCAAAATTGCTCCAGAAGAAAACCCTAGAACCCTCGAAGAAGATCTGGAAGCAGTAACCCTAAAAACGGACTGAAACACATATTTATAGAAAACAGGGTCACAATGGTCGCTTGAGCGATGAACCAACTACACGTGTATTGCTTAAGTGTCTTCGCTCGAGCCAAGCTTCCTTCACTCGAACACACAAACTTCCTTTCCAGTATTTTTGCAGACATAGAAAACTTCTGGGAGCATAACATCTTCGTTCGAGACAGGACTCCTTCGCTCAAGCAAGAAAGTCAAAAACCAAGAAAATTTACAACTCGATAAACTATGTTTGTTCATAGGATTGACAAGACTAAGGGACCTAACAATCTTCCCCTTTGTCAATTCCTGAAAAAAACATTATCACACAGTTTCCTAACAAACACATGCACTAGACTAATATTCTAACTCAGCCAAATAATCAACAGCCTTGACGAAAAACCCTGCAAAAATATATAAACCAAACCACTGGGAAAAGATAAAGTAATTAATCAAGAAACAAAACAAATAACGTATCAAGACATAATGACTCCAAACTTAATTAGTCTAATTCAAAATCCCAAAAATTCAAACTCAATTAGTCCACTGTCAATATCCAATCAGCATACCCAATATCTCAATAAATTCAAACGGGATTACTTAAATAAAACCAATATCCCAAGTATTAACTACCAGTAATATGAACAATCCCATCCCAACAAGTATGAACTATGAACAACCAAGTATATACTCTCCCTTTTTGACCGGGAGAGACAAAGGGAAGAGAAAACACAAAAATTGTTCAAAAAAATGTCCAAAAACATCAAGAGAATCAATGTCCAAAAATTGTTCAAGGAGTCCAAAAAACTAAAGAAAATTGGCCAAAACCAAAACTGTGCAAAGAAGGAGACAAACATCACTGTGAATATGGCAGAGGCTGTGGCTGCATTTGTAATAGAGACAGGATCTGTGCAAGCATGGCGGTCTGCTGATCGAGGCGGCCATCAAATGCATCTAAACGGGCATCCAGCTGATCAAGGCGTTGTGTGACAGATTGCTCGAACTGCTGCAACTGGCCACGAAACAAACAAGGATGCAACTCGGGTGCACCGGCAACGGCTGCATCAAACTCTGCCTCCTCGGCAAGAGGATCATCACCTGTATCAGAAATACCAGCCCCAGACGACCCTCTCTTAACATGAGCTTGACTCTGGGAGACAATTAGTTTAGTGACAGGTTTAATGGGAAAGGCAAACTCATTATCATCAAAAATGAGGACACCAAGAGACATGAGGAACCGGTTGAGCAAACACCCGTAAGGGAGACCCAAAGATTTGTGGCCCTCAAACACACCTATCATTTTGGCCACTATCATCTCAGAAAGGTTGATGGTGAGGCGATGGGGGCAATACAATACAAAACATAACCCTGATCTAGGGTAATGTAGGAGGAATGAGTGGTAACATGTATATTGGCACAAACAATGATGTTGAGAAGGCAGTAACAGGGAAGAAGCTCATTTTTCCAAATGAGCGCCTCGGCGATCGAAGTCCGGGGAATGCCACATAATTCAGTGGCGACAGCATCAAAATCCGTAATGTTACGGGTAGCAAGAAAGGGATAATGGCAGTTCCTGACTTCAGGAAGGCCAAGAAACCGCCTAAAAATATCTGCATTAATGACAATCTCTTTATTACGAACCCAGGTGTGAAAGGACAACGCGATCTCCGTGTCAATGGAGTGCATATTGCAATAGAATTCCCGGACCTAACTAAGATTTTGTGGACCGGAGAAAAGAAGGGCCTGGTCACTCCCTAAAGCATCAAAAAGAGACCGGATCGGGATAGACTCAAAGGCACTAGGTTGGACATTCCGTTCTAAGTGAACTGTCTGAGAAAGATAAAAGTCTCGATATAGGTTGGATTTTTCTCGGGATTGGAATTTGGCTGTATTGAACGAAGTACGGGACACGGTGGTTTTGCGGTGTTTGGAAGACTCCACCGTGACTGATAGACACAAAAGAAAAAGCACCCCAAAACCAACCCATCAAGACAGACGCAAACCCCAATAGTAAATCCCAAAAATAATAGAAATCAACAGAACAAAAGTTGTTAGTATCTAGGGGTGAAATAGACAAGTAATGGCAAGAGAATAGTAGCAACACTAGTATGCAAAGCTACAAACCTATTATCAGCAATTGACAAATAAAATGCAAGCATAGCAGGGAAACAGTAAACCACTAAATTCAAGCACAGCGTTTAGTTTAGAACTACAACTCCACTGTAACAAAAAACCAATGCAACTCCTCAAAATCAAACAAAACCTACCCAAAAACCAGCATGAGTTCAATAGTGTAAAGAAACCAAAACCAATTAACAAACATCATGGGGGCAACAGAAATACGGAAACAAAATCAGACCAAAACCCTTGGAACCCAACATGAGGGCAACTGTATAAATGAAGCCAAACCAAAAACCTTAACTAACACACATGACTAATATGATGCAAACACAATATAAGGGATTCACAAACCCAGCAATAGACAAAGAAATAAGGAGAAAAAAGAACCTTAAAAAAATAATAAAACTCTAACAAAGACAAACGAAGCAGCACACACATGGTGAGAGAGAAAGAGAGAATAGGGAAAACAAAACTAACTAGAAGAGAGAGAAATCTTACCAACACCTGAGAAGGAGAGGCTGATTGAAGAAAGAAACCCCCAAAATTAGTGAAAGCCAAGAGACGAACAGCAAGTGAGAAGAAAAAGCCCTAGTAGAGAGAAACCAATCGAGAAAAATAGGATTGAAGAGACAAAATGAACTATTTAAACCAGAACAGGTCGCTCGAGCTAGGCCACTTAAGCGCGCGGGGTTGCTCGAGCCAAAAGACAGTCGCTCTAGCCAAAAACACACGCTCTCAGAATCTTGTGCCACCTGCAAAAGTACTGGATTGAGGAAAAGTGCGCTCGAGCGCAAACTCTCTCACTCAAGTGAAGGTGAAAAACCAAAACATTCTGAAAAACACCTTGTGAGCAGATTAAAAACACTCAGACTTTCAAGTGAGACCTGCAACAAGAGGGGATTAGAATAGTAGCAAACTGTCATGCTAAGATGAGATAATCCATAAAGCATGAAGCTAGTAATCTCGCAAGTTGGACAATCTGAAGCACAGTATCATGAGCAAAGCAGGTAAACATAGATCAATGAGCATAAGCTACATGGGAATACATAACTCAAAGTCAAACATGAGAGCTCGCATAATAAATGTGTGTGTGTGCAATCCTTGAGAGGCCACAGAGCTAGAGTTAATCTTCGTAGTGATCGGATGGCTGGACTGTAATAACCCCAACCCATGATTAACGTATAATCCATGATTAAGAATGCTTAATAAGTAATTAAGGTGAAAGTTTGCATTTATTACATGTGTTATATGCTATATGAGTTTTTATCTGTTCTGCGTAGGAATATATGTCTCTGATTTTGTTTAATTCTGTAAATTGAAGGCCTTATCGGCATCCGATCACAAAATTGACTTGGTTTATGTGTTATTTAGAATTTTAGGGAATTTATGGTAGGTTTGATTGAAATTCAATTCTGAACAAATTAAATTAGAATAATTGATGACAATTTGATTAACCTAAGCTAAGTTTAATCAAGCCTTCTTAATTAAGCATATATAAGGCCAACAAAACTCTTAAATTCACTTACTCATCACTTCATTTGCACTCTTGAGACCCAAAACATGAGAGAGAGTGAGAGGTTAAGAAACTTGAGACCAAACTTGAGGTAGAGAAGGACCTTGCTAGGGGACTTGGAGAATTACTCAAGAATTTGACTACTTGAAGCTCAATTGGGAAGCCTAGGTAAGAATTCAACCTTGCAACTTTGGAATTGAGTCATTTAGCACATGAATCCAAAGAATTAAGTTGTGTAATGCTAGAATTGAGCTTAGATGGATGAATATGGGAGAGTATCATGCATGCATGCATATGGCATCATGTTTAAAGCAAATTAGCAAAGGATTCTTGCATGCATGTGGTTATTTTAGCTTGGCTATGAGAATTCATCCCATTCTACATCAATTTAGCTCATTTGACCATGTTTTGAAAGCTTGAAGTTCATATCAACTCATATATGTAATGTTTTCAAAGATTTGAGTTTTGTTTTGTACAATTGACAATCTTTTGGGCCTTGATTTTGCAAAAGGAACCTTAATTCATGATATTTTTCAAGTCTACACATGTTTTCTCAAGTCTTGAGGCTCAAAAGGTGTGTTTTGAAACTTTACACATGAGTTTTGCAGCTTGAACAGCAATCTGGAAATTCTAGATTCTGCCTCTTCACTTGAGCGACAGAACCTGGGCTGGAGCGATCACCCTTTTGTTCTGCACTTCCGCTCGAGCAACAAAAGTTGGCTCGAGCGTAAAATGCATGCTCCCAAAAGTTTACATATTTTGTAGACCGCTCGAGCGACAAGTGTTGCGCTCAAGCGAAGGCTCTACTATTACACTCGAGCGACCGTCAAGAGAAAAATTCACATAACTAGCACTTTTGCAGAGTTTACAGGCCGCTCGAGTGACCAAAGTTGTGCTTGAGCAACCACTTACATTTTGAACATCCGCTCGAGAAAAGGAAGTTGGGCTCGAGCGAGACCCTGTTTTTCAGCATAATTAGCTAAGTGTTTCAAAGTGCATTTTGGCATCCTCATTGCACCCTAGGCATTCTTAAGACCTAATTAAGACATAGTAATGAGGATAAGACTTAGAAACACACGAAGAACGAAACAAAATAAGTTAAATGCTAACCGAACGTGTGTTTCAATATGTATATCTGTTATGTTTGTGTAGGTCACGCGCCGTAAACTATTCAGTCTGTCTGCTTCTCGAACTATCTGTGAGTAATAACTCTATAAAGTTATGTTTAACTTTAATTATTTTCTGATGATATGAAATGATCAGTTCTCCGAAATGCTATGTTTTATATGAATGAATGATTGTCTAAGTTTCTGAAATGCATTCATGGCATCCTTCACATCATATGATATGCGTCCCTTTATGGGTCATCGGAATGCCTTTATGGTCGTCCCTTTATGGGTTATCAGAAACGTCTCTGTGTATATGAGTCATCAGAGTGCCTTCATGGCCGTCCCTTTATGGGTCATCGAAAACGTCTCTGTGCACATGAGTCATCAGAGTGCCTATATGGCCGTCCCATTCATGGGTCATCGGATTGGTTAACACTAAGGGATGTACCACGAATGATCATGTGAAAGATATGAAATCAGAATCTATTTTTGATGAAATCTAAAGTGTGTATAAGAATCTGCTCTGTTGTAAACTCTGATTTATGACTCTGTAATAGACATCATTCATTAAAACCTCTTTACATTGTTATTATTTCATTGGGCTTCCACTCACTATATTATTTATGTATGTAGGGCTTTTGCTCACTATGTTATTTATGTATGTAGGTGATTAGGCACGTGGCCAGGCTCAGTGATAGGTACGTGGCCAGGCTCAGTGATGATTGCCTGGAATCCTATTTTGTCGGCCACCCTTTGTGCCTCCCGAGGAGGTTCCGGATTAAGTTAAGTCATGTGGTCATGTTTTGTGGACGTATAAGACTTTGTTTCTTTTTGGAATATGAACAAGTTTTCTGTTTATCTGTATTTTGGGCTAAGTCCCCTTTTGGCTATAACTGTAATGAATATGACGTATGACTAATTGGAATGATGACATCACGTGTTTGTATATAAAGTTTTGAAATTTTCGTCCCATGTATGTCTACACAGCTCAATGAACCATGTACATTTTATGTATATTTGCTACCGTAGCCCCTTATTATGTGTTAATTGTTTAGATGCCTTTGGTAAACCCAGGATTACTGGTCGGTTATGATGCTAAACCTATAGATGCGGGTTTGGAGTTGTGACAGAGTGGTATCAAAACACGTGTTCTACCGCACACACGAGTCCATATAAGCTATAGGATGTCCTAGAAAAGAATTAGGGACATTTCATCTGCATGGGTGAGTGTATATGATAATGTCTGTAAATGTGAAAATTGAATCTGAACATGAACACATGAAATTGAAAAGAACGAACTGAAATGGACTGCTCTGAACACTATAAAGAATTATTTGCCTATGTTTATTGGTGCTTTGTTTACCTATAGCAAATGGAAAATACACGAAGTAATGATGCCACTGAATCCTCGGAGGCTTGAATGAGCCGAATGGAACAGATGCTTACAACTTTGACTGAAGCAATGATGCAACAACAGAGGCAACAACCTTTGCCCCCTCCACCTCTGCTGGTACAAGTTGAACCAAATAACAATGACATAATCAACTTAACCCAGAAGTTCATGAAGATGAAACCACCAACTTTCTTAGGTGGTATTGAGTCGTTAAAGGTGAAAACATGGCTGCTCAAAATGGAGAAATTATTTGAAGTTTTTCCTTGCACCGAGACTTAGAAGGTTTTATTGGCCACCTATACTCTCAAATATAAAGCCTAAAAGTGGTAGTTGTTAATCCAATATCGTAATAAGAATATGACATGGGCTCGATTCAACGAGATCTTCTACAACAAGTACTTTTCCCAATGCTTCAGAGATCGAAAAGTGTCAGAATTTCAAGAACTTAAGCAAGGCAAGATGTCAGTGACCGAGTACGAGGCCAGGTGTACTGAATTAGCTCGTTTTGCCCCACACATGGTGGACACAGATTATAAGAACGCTAAAAAATTTGAAGGAGGACTGGATCTAGATGTGTTTGATTGGTGTAGACACCCCATTTTTGACCGCCATTAAGACAAGGGGGCCTCAGGTTGATTGCTCGAGGATAAAGGATATATTGTGCAAAGGTTTGATTTCTTTGGCAAGAGGAGCTTCAAATCTCAACCTTACACCCCATTTTGGACCAAAAATTTTTTAGACCTTAAAACCCTCTCTTTCAAAATATTTTTGAAAAAGTTTCTACGATGTTACGAGGCTCGCATTTAGTTAAAAATTGCATTTTTCAGTAAACCGAGCAAGGACAAAATGGAAATAAATGAAAGAGAGGTGAACTCTTTGAAAAATCTTTAAACCACCTTATTTAGAGGTTTGGAGTTGAAGAAAATTGAAGGAGAGGGAAGAAATCTAGTTGGGGAAGAAGTTGGGCATAGATCGTTGAGGGAGAACTGAGCAGCCTCCACTAAATAAGGTCTATACTTTTGTACACTTGGATTTTAGTTGTGAGGCCACCACCATTGGAAAGAGGACTTCTGGGGCTTCATTTTACACTCAAGAATCTCCTAAATCCGAGTCTAGATGCGGGAGATATGGCTGTTGGAAGTTAGGCATCAATCCGATTGAGCTGGAAATGAGCAACCTTCACTAAAATAAGCATATCCTTTTGCCTACTTAAAATTTTGATGTGAGGCTACCACCATTGGAAAGAAGACTTTCGGGGCTTCAATTTAGACTCAAGAATGACTTGCAAAAGAGTACGGATGAAGGAGATATGCCTGTTTGAAGTCGGGCCTAGAAGCAGATTTTTGGTGGCCGACTGGCCACGAATGAAACATGTCGGCCACTAATGAAAAAAGCTCAGATTTTGCAGATATTTTCCTCCAACTGTCTCCCACAAGCTCCAGCTGTCTGTTTTGTTGATATTTTCGACCTGAGCTCTCATTTTTTTATATATAGAGGACCTTCTCTATTGTTTTCAAGGTTAGAACATTTTAGAAGTGAAAAAATTTTGGGAGTCTCTCTCTCTACATTTCTCTCTCTCTTGAGCTTTTGTGCTTAGAAGCTTGCATACTTCAAACTTTAACCTATCAACCCTTAACTAAAGTGGTTAGTCTTTGATCTGAGGTTGCTTGAAGCTCTCTTGGAACTCTTTAAGTGGGTTTTGGCTTGAATTATGGCCTAGAATCACTCTTCCCTTCAAGAGGTATAACATTTACCCTTTAAAGCTTGTTTTCCATGTTTGTTTTGCCATCTTTTTGTACTGTTTTGGCACTGGTTTTGAACTGAAAAAACCTCTATTTTTGTGACCTAAAAGTGGTGGTTTGAGGCCATTTTCAGTTAAGGGGTGGTTCACCCTTCTTGTTCCTTTGCTTGTTAAGCTTTTGTGCCTTTATTCATCACTTTCAAACCAACTTTTTCAGGCCTTTTAACCACTGAATTTCAGAGTATTTTTAGTGGTAAAAAATCATGTTTTGAAGTCCAAAAGTGAAGGTGTTAGCCTCCCCTCCTTGTGCCTTGTTTGCATGCCTAGTTAACTTCACATGTTAGCATGTTTTTTTAGCTTAACTTAGCTCAAGTTCAGCATGTTTTAGCCTCTAAAATAACCTATTTAGCTCTGTTTTGGGCTAGTTAGTTTGTTTGAGTCTTGTTTTGCATGGTTGTAGTATAACCCCATGTATTAGCTTATTGTTTTAGCTATTTTTGTCTTCATTCCAGCATGTTTTCCAACTGATTTTGGGCTATAAAAACTCTGTGTTTTTGGGCTGAAGCTTGGGTCCTAAGGCCATTAAAGGTTGAGGGGTTGATAGCCCTTCTTTGTACCTTGTTTTGGAGGCCTTTTCCCTTGTGTTTCTCACCTTTTTACCATCTTTTTTCAAGATTTTATACAGTGATTTTCAGAGCTATTTCAGTGCTAAAAACATGTTTTAAAGTCCAAATTTGGAGGGGTTAGCCTCCCCTCCTTGTATCTTCCTTACTAGTCTAGCATGCTCTTTATCTTACCCTATTAATCTAGCCTTTTCTAGTTTAATTCCAACATGTTTTAGGACCTGTTTTGGACTAATTTAGGACTGTTTTGAGCTGTTGGCTACATTTGAGCTTTGTTTTGTATGCCTCCAGTGTAATAGTGCTCACAAGTTTGGTGTTCTAGGCCTTAGACACCTTTATGCCTTTATCACTCATTTTCAGCATTTAATCAGCTCTGCAACCTTCCTCCTTTCTTGGTTTTACTTTTGCTTTGAAAGTGGCTCAAACCATTTGCTTGTTTAAAGCATGAAATTGAGGTTCTTGTGCTTAATGGTTTAATCCCTTTAGGGGTTCATTACCAACGGCATGAGGTCTCTTTCATGCCTAAAACGATTTGTGGTTTGAGCCTTCTTTCCATTAGAAGACAATTCACCATTTGGACTAATTGATTAAAGGATGATTTGGTAATTTAAATGAGTAAATAAAATTGGCAAGTAAAAGTGTGCAAGACAAGCATTCTTTATGTTGCATTGCATGTGTTCAAATCGGACGTTAATTCGAACACAAGGAAAATGGAACATTTCATACTCAAAGTGATGAAATGTGTCACTTTCCTTGGTCTCCATTGCCCTTGATCATGCATGATAGGGTGATGGACATTTGGTCTCATTTTGCATTCATTGAACTTGCACAATTGGTTTCACAAACCATTATGCAATGAAATTGCTTGATTAATGGTTTGTAAACCCAAATTTTGTCCCTCCTTTGATCTCCCCATGAAAAGGAGAGGCAAAGTGTGCAAATAATCTGTGAAAATACATTGTTTTGCTCTGTCTGCTCTCTGTTACAGCAAAAAGAGGAGTTCATGTCATCAGTGGCCGACCGGCCACCACTAGCAGCAGACCGGCCACCATTGGTAGCTGATAGGCCCCCTATCGGCCACTAATGAAATTTGCACAGTGTGTTCCTGAGGTGGAGCAGAGGTATTCTGGAAGTTGGCAGAATTTTTGGTGTTCAAATGTGCAAACAGAGGCTCGCAGTAGCAAAACAGTGACTTTTCGGGTGGAGAAACCGAGCATGCATGCATCCCTCGTTTCCCGAGGCCATTTCGTTAACTTGTCTAGTTAATTAGTTGATTAATTCGTGTTGTAATTAATTAGCTCAGTTGTTTTGTAATTAATTAGTTAAGTATCTAGCTAATTAGTTTGTTTGTAATATTCAATTAGCTTAGAATAGTTGATTAGTTTCAAGTGTTGTAATAATTAGCTTAGCTTAGATTAGCTTAGCTTTTATTCATTCAGACCCTCCTTCGCGAGGGCATAATGTTGTAATAAGTGTGCGTGCATGCGTGTGTGTATGTCTTCCAACCCCACGTCTTTCTCATTTTATTTAATCACTTTTGATGGTTAGAGATGGGACATTTTCAATTAACATACCTTATGCTTGCATGTTTGCGTCCATTCATTTGTCTTGCATGCACCAAGGCTCGGCACATCATTCAAACTGCATTGCGAATTTCAATATCTTCTTTGAATACGTGTTTAGTCGCATGTTGTTCAAATCGATCCATATGCCATATTAGTAGCCGAGCCTATTAATTGCATTATTGCATGCGTTGCATTAGACACTTAACATAGTTAGGATCATGCATCTTTCTAACTAGTTTTTGTTTTGGTTTGGAGTACTCAGTAAGTTTTTGCGCTTTAGCATACTTGTATATGTGTGATTGCCATGTTGCCATGATTAGCATACTTGCCATGAGGCTATGTGCTTAAATGCTAAACTGCATAAATGCCTGTGGATGAAGGCTTGTTGTATGAATTGGAACAATTCAACAAATGTAAGTTTTAAGCCCACTTTATTGAGTGGCAAATCATGTTTAAGCCCACTATGTTTTGTGGCAAATCCGCATCTTTAAGCCCACTTGAGGTGGAAAATTCAAACCATTTTCGCAAACAAACATGACTTGAAATGTTCTAATTCTTGCGATTTAGTCTATACTTGTATGCATGTGCATCACATAGTAAAGCTAGTTTAATAACCAGAATAAGAACACATAGTGTTTATGAAAAATCATATCATGATTAGTAGAGGCCGATCTTTGATCGGACGAGCAATGGTGCTTAATTCATGACCTTCCCCTGTTGCACCCAAGTTCCCAAGCCGAGGTGACTTTGGTGATGACGAACATGTGGCCTTTGGCACCAGTCAGGGTTTCCTAAATTTTTCCAAAATAAAATATTTAGGTGGCGACTCTGTATTTGGCAAAGCAGTCTAATTTTGGCATTATTTGATTTAAAATTGACTTTCCAAAAAGATTTGTCAGATTTGGACTCTTTGGTATTTATCAGTTTCACATTGCACTTGTGAGACTAGATTCAAAACGGCAGGAGTCCGAATTGTGAGGCCTTTCATTTCAAACCTTCCAAAAGGGAGCGCGAAAAAGGTGAGTCCACAGTTTCTGGCGACTCTGTTGGGGATTTAGAGACCTTGACTCGAACTCATGATATGTTATTTTATCTACACTTATGTGTTTCTTTGCATTTGTATTTGCATTGGTGCACTTAAGTCACAATGTTTGCCATCTGCTATTCCTGAACGGTTTGCCGGAGGCTTGCTTGGAAAAGCTTGCCAAAAGGCTGATCGGTTACGGGCTCTGCCACGATGGGAACACAACCCTTGGATCTGGACTGCCGCTATACCGTTTGATCCTCCTTTTACTTCTCGGTGTTAGGTGCGAGAGGTATATTAGGTAGCCTTGCTGAGGTACCCTTTTTGACCAATCGGCCTAGTTGCATATCAAAAACCATAGAAACTGTTCCAAACTAGGACAGGTTGCTTACCCAAATGCAGGAATTGTGTGAAGCCACTTGTTGTGCATAGTGAAACCCCATTTCCTGACGAAATTAGGACAGGGTAACCCTACCCCATCATAGAGGTGTTTTGGCTCTCTTTAATTAGTATGTTCTTTACAGTGGAACTGTACAAGGATGTGCATATCAGTTGCAAGTGTGGTATCTGATTTCGGGGTAGAATTCAGTAAAGAGTACAGTCATTCAGCTATGCTCATATCTGTTCTAGTGAAATCAGGCTGAGGTGCTGTCTGTTTTCTCTTTTGCTAGGTAGTCCTGGAACTATAGCTTTAGAAGGCTCTGATATCCCCCTGGTACTCTGGACTAGTGTCGATAGACTTTGTCAAAGCAAGAGCAACTAGTGTTTCCTTCACCAGTGGCAAGGCAAAGAAGGGCCAGACAGGGCTCATCGGTTCCACTGTTCCAGCATTTACCGACTAGATCACCTTTGTTCAGAGCACGAGCATCTACCTCTATCATGGCGCAGTCTTCGACAAATCTAGAGGATTTGCTGATCCGTCTTTAGCAATCAGTGGATTTGCTGCAACAAGATATGGCTAGGCAAGTTGAGATATTGCAGAACATGATATTCAACTTTACGCACCTCCATGAATTTGGGGTTCAGATCAAGGATGCCATCAGATAAGGGCTCACTGTGGAAAGTAAAGAGCTTATGAGGAAGAATGTTGTTTGCAATTCCACTGCTACTACTAGTGGCAGTGCAGTTATGAAATGCTTAGAAGAAGTAAACACTTTCACTATACCTATCGAAAACCTTCCTCCCGATAATAGCCAAAGACCAACCACTTCAACTCGGCCCCAAGCCCAAAATTTCCATCCTCTTTACATGAGTCTCTCTCAAGCTTTGAAAATGCTGTGAGAAAAAGGGTACCTAGAACTCCTAGAACCCCAACCCCTTCCAAGTCCTCTTCCACCAAGATATGACCCAACTAAATACTGTGCCTATCATCAACAACACGGTCATGATACAAACCGTTGCATCCGCCTCCGTCATAAGATTCAGGACCTTATTGACGAAGAGATCATGGCTCCACCAAAAGGACCTCAGGCCACCATTGACTCGTCACCTCTACATTTCAATCTAATCCATACACTGCCATCCACCTACAACCCCAGCATATATATCACCTCGGCCCATTTACCCAAGCCTGAGGTGTTTATTCCAGAAAGCACGGACTTGTGCATGATGGATGCACTTGAACCCCAATCATCTCAAACCCATGAACCCACTACTTTTGAGCTAATGAGCATGATTGAAGATCTTCAGAGAACAGTGGCAGATTTAGCCTTTGGGGTTTTGGTTCCATCATCGACCACATCACATGCCAAAAATTTCATGCCAAAAGGCTCCCCAATCTTGGGGCGAGCTGCAATTGAAAATGGCCAACCTAAAGCTATCTCAAGTATGGGCAATGACGTGTCGACAACAATTGGGCTCCATTCTGATGTAGGGACCCATTCCCTTGGCAAAGTGGGGGCAGATGGCAAGAACAAGTTAGGGGCAGGCATTGGTCCCTATAAACATCTTCAGTGGGCTGTTGAGGCTTTGAAGGCTGAAGGACTGAACAAACAGTAAGTGCTCGCAGTTGTTGCAAAGACTATAGATGATACTTTTGCCACTCAGGATGAGAGCATTCTGAATCGAGGGGAAAGCCAGGAAAAGGGATGTCATACCAAAAACACCCCTTTCAACTCCAATCCTACATTTGTCAGAAATCAGCAAACCCAGTCAACACCTGCCACCCCTTTCGCCAGTACATCCAACACAACCTCACAAACCTCAAGCCATCAAGTCAGAGGCCAGAGGGTATTTAATCCCCTCTACATGACCTTATCCAAAGCTCTCCAAATTCTCGTAGGATAAGGCCATCTCAAACCCCTTGAGCCTTGGCCTCTCCCGGATCCCCTTCTAGCCAGGCATAATGCTGTCAAGTACTGTGCCTTCCATCAACAAACCGGTCAAGACACTGACGGTTGTTTTGTCTTCGCCATGAAATACAAGATTTGATTGATAAAGAGGTCATTGTCGCACCAGGTCCTACAAAGTCTATCGGTACTGGATCAATCAACTGGGGGGATAATGTGACTATGTGATCAGGGATGAACCACCTGCCGATGGCGCTCATTTTATCCCAGATGTAATGGATGGCACACACTGTTTTGAGCAATTTGAAAATGCTATTTGTTGTACTTTCTAACTTGGGTATTGAGTTAGTTCTGTTGTGTTATATTGAGTCTGTCTTGTTATATCGAGTCAGTCCTGTTGTGTTAGAGTCAGGTGATTTTGAGGGTGTTACCTCGAACATCACTTTCTTGTTTTGTGTTTGCCTTTTACACTCTTTCTTTTGCGTCTGTTTCTGCCATTGAGCTAGTTGCGCCAGAAGATCTGAATGAAACGGCAGAGATTTTCACCTACTTTTTTGTGCCTTGAAATCATTGTATTGACCTAAGTTTTTTTTAAACTTTTCTAACACTGTGATGAAAACAAAGAGAAAGGATTTTCTCGGGATTTGTAAAAATTTGATCAATTGAGAGAAAGAGAGGCATGCTAAGCCCTTAATGAATGAGATCATGTTTGTTAATGTGAGTACTGAGAAGGATCTTGGCTTGATCCAGATTGGTTCTGCATTGTCTTTAGAGGAGCCTGAGCGATTAGTCGCTTTATTAAAAGATTTCAAAAAAAAAAATGTTTTGCATGGTCCTACGGAGACATGCGTGGAATCGCTCTCGAGATTGTACAGCATAGGATCACTCTCGGCCTCGAGACTCGACCCCTTTGCTTTCAAACCTTGAACCTTGACTCAGAATGTTCAATGGTTAATCACAATATAAGGTTTGCATGGCCAGATGTGAAACAGCCCTTGAACTAGGGGCAAGAAGGTCAGATATGATCGAAGGAAGCTTGCAAAGCTGGATAAAAAAACATCCCTTGAACTAGGGGCAAAAAATGTCAGATGTGTTCAAAGATTCAGAAGATGGGCCATTCCACAAACAATGGAGACTGGCAAGAAAGCCAAATCCCAGAATCTGAGAGAAGAGAAATTATTGTTGAAGGACAATTGAGTTCCTATCCACCACACTAAGGGCAAATTCAGACCCCAATTGGATGGGCTCTTACATCGTCAAGACTATTTAGTCAGAAACAGCAGCCATTCTCCTAGATTCAGATGGCTTAGAGATCCTCCGGCTAATCAACATAAACAAGTTAAACTTTTTTATCCTTGAGAGGCTCGTTGGGCCGAAAACCTGGAAGGGCGACCTAGGCAAAAGTTAGAGCAAGAAAAAGAGAAAAAGAACAAAAATGAAGAAATGGAAACAAAGCAAAAAAGAAAAGGAAAAAAGAAAGAAGAAAAGAAAAGAAAAGGAAAAAAAATGAAAAGAAAAGAAAAACAAAGCTCGCAAGGTTGAAAACCCGAAAGGGCGGCTTTGGCAAAATTTAGAGCATAAAAGGAGAGTGTTAATACTTGAGTGCGCCTTAACCCCAGAAGTACGTGCGGCTTGATTCCCATCTTTGGGATACGTAGGCAACTTCATCCTGAAGTTTGGCCCCAACCATTTTCAACCTACTGGTCTCATCCATGTTGATTGGCTGATCCTTATTCAACTCGGCTATGCTCTCCATATGCAAATTGGCTTATCTTCGTGCTCGTTTTTGTTCAAATTCGGTTGTCCTATTCCGTTACAAGATTTAGCTTCAAGACAAATCAAGTTCAGATCTGAGTTTGTGCATCTCGAGAGTAGATCCCGTGTTGGTTAAGCAATGGCCATGTGCAAAACCAATTTTGAGGTTTTTAAATGAGGTTGACTATTTTTCTCAAAAATTATTCTATTTTTCCAAAATCGGACCATTTCTTGGACCCAAAAAAGGAAAATTTTCAGTGCTCACAACCTGCCTTACATGATTTCAAAATAGAAGGTCGAATAAGTATGCTAATCAAACTCTCATGTTGGTCAAAATTGTTTAGCAGAAAGCCAAAAGCAAAAAAAGGGTCAAAATAATGAACTAGAGGCACAGTTGAGTCAAGTTTTCTATCTTTTCCCTATTATCAATGCACTCACCAGAAAGGGCATAGTTGAAGTTAGCAGCAGAGAGGCCAAAGACTCTTTCATCCTCTAAGTAGCGAGGTACCAAGCCAAGTGCGAAGCACAGATTGAAAATAGAGCTGGATATTCGATTCCCTCGTCTGGATGATCACACCAAAATTAGCGTCCAACCTAGAATGGGGACGTAGAAAACACAATGTGTGAGACCAATCAATTGTATACCTGGCCGGTGGGACATGCTGTAATTCATCTCAGTCAAGCTAAGCCAAGGGCATCGTCAACCGATGTAAGTTGCACATCTAGTTGCATCACAACCCCTTTGTGGGAAAGCTCACTAGTTGTGAGTGGAAGAATGAGAATCTAGTAGAATACTAGGGGCAAAAGCCCATAACTTCTTGCTTATCCACCAACCACACCTGGGGAGGGATAAAAAATAAGAGAGATTAAAGAATAGAGAGATGTGCGCTGAGAGAAAAAGTGAGAAAAGGGCTTTTTAGAGAAAAAGAGATTGAATGCCAAAGTGATATGAGAATCACAAATGAGAAAGGGTGGGAAACAATACCCCAAGAAACAGGCTCCTCGTGAACTGAGAAGTCTCTCGCCATTGGAACACATTCGAGTGTTGTGTTTGTTTTTTTTTTTTTTTTTTTTTTTTTTTTTTTGTCTCGATTCTTGTTTTGAGTTGTTTCAAGTGTCAATAGATGTGTTTAGGTTGTTTTACCTTCGTTTTCTCTTTGTTGAGTCATGGTGTGCTATGGTCAGTCATAGGCTCAATACCCGGTCAAGAACTCATTTCTCAATTTCAATTTCAAGAATAAATCGTTTTGTGCTCAGAGTGCTATGTCATTCTCCACATTTGTACAAAGCAGAATTCCTTCTTTTATAAACTGCAGGGTTCGACCTAGGTCACATGAGAACAATAGAACCAGGACCTATCTGAAGCTACATGGGTTCCAGACTGCAAAGCAAAAGAAAAGAGGGAAAATTTGGAGCATCTTAGTGTGTTTTAACTTCAGCAAATTCCGAGAATGCATTCCAGGTACACCTTCTCAGACCTCGCCATTTCTCTAAAGTATGAGTGTACCTCGACCCCAAGTTCAAGCCTGCTTCAAGTTAGAATGGCAATCCAGGCAGCATCCGTGGTTTTCGCATGCAGATGTTACCCCTTGCCAATATGAACAGGATGTATCCTTTTTGGGTTGAACATGTTGCAAAGTCTTCTGAGAGGCAAATCGGAGATGCCAAAGTACATATTTGATTCCCTTCTATTGCATAGAATGTACACTTTCATTTACACTTCTGTTGCATGCATGCCGCGTATCGTTTATGATTCATGCATAAAATATGCTTTCAATGTTGCATAGAATATGCTTGTCTCTTGCATAGAATATGTTTTCAATGTTGCATAGAATATGCTTGTCTCTTGCATAGAATATGTTTTCAATATTGCATAGAATATGCTCTTGTTTCATACATAGAATATGTTTTTGGTGTTGCATAGAATCCGCTCTTGTCTTTTGCATAGAAAATGCTCCCATTCTTGCATAGAAAATGTTCGTATCTTTTGCATAGAAAATGCTCCTATTCTTGCATAGAAAATGCTCGTATCTTTTGCATAGAAAATGCTCACATTCTTGCATAGAAAATGCTCGTATCTTTTGCATAGAACATGCATCGCGCTATTTTGCGCATCTTAGTTGCACTTGTTTGTGCATTTCATCGCACTTTTTTGCGCATCTTACTTGCACTTGTTTGTGCATTTCATCGCGCTATTTTGCGCATCTTACTTGCACTTGTTTGTGCATTTCATCGCACTATTTTGCACATCTTACTTGCACATGTTTGTGCATTGCATCGCAGTCTTGTGCATTTCATCTTACATCGCACTATTTTGTGCATTGCATAGCATTGTCTTGTGCATTTCATCTTGTATAGAACTGTCTTGTGCATTTGTCGCACTATGTTGTGCATTGCATTTTGTATAGCACTATTTTGTGCATTCATTAACCCTCACTCGCACTGTCTTGTGCATTGCAATTCAATCGCGTTGTCTTGTGCATCGCACTCTCTTGTGCACTACGCTAGTCTAGGAGACCTTAAATCCTGCATCTTGATTCGCACTTTCTTGTGCATCGCACTCTCTTGTGCACTCCCGGTCTAAGAGACCTTAAATCCTCTAAAGGTGCAATTCCTTTGGTGTTTGTCGTACCCGAATGACTTCCGGTGGTCTAGTATAGCCACCTGCCTTTGTTTGCGGTAAGTTCCTAGGAGATCAACTGAGACGGTGAAAACTAGAGTTCGAATGGCCAAGGCCTAGAACGCAAAGGTTCGGAATTTTTGAGACTAAAGTTTGGTTTAAATACCCAGGGGTGTATCCTCGGCTTGAAATCTGTATGGCAGCCCCATAGGTTAAGGTAGCTTGTATGCACCTCAATTCTGGATACTAACCCAACCTAGTCTGTCACCCTGTTGGAGAATAGGGAAAGTTACAGACATAGCCAGAGAGAAAAGTAGTACCTGTGGTTTGGAAGCGCAACCAAGAAGAAAAGAAAGATCCACAACAGCATAAGGTGAGTCATTACCAATTGCCTCTGTAAGGTACTTTCACTTCCTAGCTACTACATCGCATTTATTATCTGTTACTTCTATCTCATTTTATATAACATTTATCGCATGCATTTACTGTATTATCTGTTACATCATGCATCCTTTCCATATTAAGCTTGGTTTGGCATCTGCCCATACATTTTCACGTTAAAACATAGCTCTGCATATGTACGTGCCTATTCTGCAAGAATTGTGGTCTGAGGGTTTCGGTACCTTTTTTGTGTTAGACGTGGTTTGTTTTGTATCCATACATTTTCTAGGTAAAATGTGGTTCGGCTTACGCCTTATTCACTGCATCCATTGCATTCATTGCATTATACTTTGTCTTGTTGTATTCAGCATTTAGAATCATGATCTTTTCTCAGCAGATCATTCCTCACTCATATTATCCCACCCAATTACTTGTATTCTTTCTACGAAACACATAGTTTTGCATGTGCATACACCTATTCTGCAAAAATTGTGGTTAGAATGCTCCGGCACCTTTTCTATGGTAAATGTAGTTTGATTTGCATTTCCATCCCTTTATGGTATTTGTGTGGTAAGAACTGCTTGTGGTTTGATTATATTATTGTATAGAACTGCATATCCTTTGCACTGTTTTGTTTTGTTATATATCGTTTTACGTTCTGCCCCTAAACTACGCTGGTTTGATTCCTTGCAAAAGGATACGTAGGCAACCCTCGAGTTCAACCAATTGCATCTGCATTTTGTTTGTTTTGCCCAAGTCTTACGGCCTTGTCAAAATGTGTCATCTCTGGGCTTTGACATTCACTCACGTCATTTCATGACTTTGAGCTCTGTCAAAGAGGGGCAACTGTAGACACCCCATTTTTTATCGCCCTTAAGACTTGGGGGCCTCAGGTTGATTGCTCGAGGATAAAGGATATATTGTGCAAATGTTCAATTTCTTTTACAAGAGGAGCTTCAAATCCCAACCTTACACCCCATTTTGGACCAAAACTTTTTTAGACCTTAAAACCCTCTCTTTCAAAATATTTTTGAAAAAGTTTCTACGATGTTCCGAGGCTCGCATTTAGTTAAAAATTACACTTTTCAATAAACCAAGCAAGGACAAAATGGAAATAAATGAAAGAGAGGTGAACTCTTTGAAAAATCTTTAAAACACCTTATTTATAGGTTTGGAGTTGAAGAAAATTGGAGGAGAGGGAAGAAACCTAATTGGGGAAGAAGTTGGGCATAAACCGTTGAGGGAGAACTGAGCAGCCTCCACTAAATAAGGTATATACTTTTGCACACTTGGATTTTAGTTGTGATTCCACCACCATTGGAAAGAGGACTTCTGGGGCTTTATTTTACGCTCAAGAATCTCCTAAAGCCGAGTCCGGATGAGGGAGATATGGTTGTTGGAAGTTAGGCATCAATGCAATTGAGCAGGAAATGAGCAACCTTCACTAAAATAAGCATATCTTTTTGCATACTTGGAATTTTGATGTGAAGCTACCACCATTGGAAAGAAGACTTCTGGGGCTTCAATTTAAACTCAAGAATGACCTACAAATGAGTCCGGATGAAGGAGATATGACCGTTTGAAGTCGGGCCTGGAAGCAAATTTTTGGTGGCCCATTGGCCACCAATGAAACATGTCGACCATTGATGAAAAAAGCTCAGATTTCGCAGATATTTTCCTCCAACTGTCTCCTACAAGCTCCAGCTGTCTGTTTTGTTGATATTTTCAACCTGAGCTCTCATTTTTCTATATATAGAGGACCTTCTCTATTGTTTTCAAGGTTAGAACATTTTAGGAGTGAAAAAATTTTGGGAGTCTCTCTCTCTACATTTCTCTCTCTCTTGAGCTTTTGTGCTTAGAAGCTTGCATACTTCAAACTTTAACCTATCAACCCTTAACCAAAGTGGTTGGTCTTTGGTCTGAGGTTGCTTGAAGCTCTCTTGGAACTCCTTAAGTGGGTTTTGGCTTGAATTGTGGTCTAGAATCACTCTTCTCTTCAAGAGGTATAACCTTTACCCTTTAAAGCTTGTTTTCCATGTTTGTTTTGCCATCTTTTTATACTGTTTTGGGGCTGGTTTTGAACTGAAAAAACCTCTGTTTTTGTGACCTAAAAGTGGTGGTTTGAGGCCATTTTCAATTAAGGGGTGGTTCACCCTTCTTGTTCCTTTGCTTGTTAAGCTTTTGTGCCTTTATTCATCACTTTCAAACCAACTTTTTCAGGCCTTTTAACCACTGAATTTCAGAATATTTTCAGTGGTAAAAAATCATGTTTTGAAGTCCAAAAGTGGAGGGGTTAGCCTCCCCTCCTTGTGCCTTGTTTGCATGCCTAGTTAACTTCACATGTTAGCATGTTTTTTTAGCTTAACTTAGCTCAAGTCCAGCATGTTTTAGCCTCTAAAATAACCTGTTTTAGCTTTGTTTTGGGCTAGTTAGTTTGTTTGAGTCTTGTTTTGCATGGTTGTAGTGTAACCCCATTTATTAGCTTATTGTTTTAGCTACTTTTGTCTTCATTCCAGTATGTTTTCCAACTGATTTTGGGCTATAAAAACTCTGTGTTTTTTGGCTGAAGCTTGGGTCCTAAGGCCATTAAAGGTTCCGGGTTTGATAGCCCTTCTTTGTATCTTGTTTTGGAGGTTTTTATCCTTGTGTTTCCCACCATTTTACTATCTTTTTTCAAGCTTTTATACACTGATTTTCAGAGCTATTTCAGTGGCTAAAAACATGTTTTGAAGTCCAAATTTGAAGGGGTTAGCCTCCCCTCCTTGTATCTTGCTTACTAGTCTAGCATGCTCCTTATCTTACCCTATTAATCTAGCCTTTTCTAGTTTAATTCCACATGTTTTGGGACCTATTTTGGACTAATTTAGGACTGTTTTGAGCTGTTGGCTACATTTGAGCTTTGTTTTGTATGCCTCCAGTGTAATAGTGCTCACAAGTTTGGTGTTCTAGGCCTTAGACACCTTTATGCCTTTATCACTCATTTTCAGCATTTAATCAGCTCTGCAACCTTCCTCCTTTCTTGGTTTTACTTTTGCTTTGAAAGTGGTTCAAACCATTTGCTTGTTTAAAGCATGAAATTGAGGTTTTTGTGCTTAATGGTTTAATTCCTTTCGGAGTTCATTACCAACGGCATGAGGTCTCTTTCATGCCTAAAACGACTTGTGGTTTGAGCTTTCTTTCCATTAGAGGACAATTCATCATTTGGACTAATTGATTAAAGGATGATTTGGTAATTTAAATGAGTAAATAAAATTGGCAAGTAAAAGTGTGCAAGATAAGCATTCTTTGTATTGCATTGCATGTGTTCAAATCGGACATTAATTTGAACACAAGGAAAATGGAACATTTCATACTCAAAGTGATGAAATGTGTCACTTTCCTTGGTCTCCATTGCCCTTGATCATGCATGATAGGGTGATGGACATTTGGTCTCATTTTGCATTCATTGAACTTGCACAATTGGTTTCACAAACCATCATGCAATGAAATTGCTTGATTGATGGTTTGTAAACCCAAATTTTGTCCCTCCTTTGATCTGCCCATGAAAATGAGAGGCAAAGTGTGCAAATAATCTGTGAAAATACATTGTTTTGCTCTGTCTGCTATCTGTTACAACAAAAAGAGGAGTTCATGTCATCAATGGCCGACCGGCCACCACTAGCAGCCGACCGGCCACCATTGGTAGCCGACAGGCCCCATGTCGGTCACCAATGAAATTTGCACAGTGTGTTCCTGAGGTGGAGCAGAGGTATTCTGGAAGTTGGCAGAATTTTTGGTGTTCAAATGTGCAAACAGAGGCTCACAGCAGCAAAACGGTGACTTTTTGGGTGGAGAAACCGAGCATGCATGCATCCCTCGTTTCCCGAGGCCATTTCGTTAACTTGTCTAGTTAATTAGTTGATTAATTCGTGTTGTAATTAATTAGCTTAGTTGTTTTGTAATTAATTAGTTAAGTATCTAGCTAATTAGTTTGTTTGTAATATTCAATTAGTTTAGAATAGTTGATTAGTTTCAAGTGTTGTAATAATTAGCTTAGCTTAGATTAGCTTAGGTTTTATTCATTTGGACCCTCCTTCGCGAGGGCATAATGTTTTAATAAGTGTGCGTGCGTGCGTGTGTGTATGTGTTCCAACCCCATGTCTTTCTCCCTTTTATTTAATCACTTTTGATGGTTAGATTAGGGACATTTTCAATTAGCATACCTTATGCTTGCATGTTTGCATCCATTCATTTGTCTTGCATGCACCGAGGCTCGGCGCATCATTCAAACTGCATTGCGAATTTCAATATCTTCTTTGAATACGTGTTTAGTCGCATGTTGTTCAAATCGATCCATATGCCATATTAGTAGCCAAGCCTATTAATTGCATTATTGCATGCGTTGCATTAGACACTTAACATAGTTAAGATCATGCATCTTTCTAACTAGTTTTTGTTTTGGTTTGGAGTACTCGGTAAGTTTTTGCACTTTAGCATACTTGCATACGTGTGATTGCCATGTTGCCATGATTAGCATACTTGCCATGAGGCTATGTGCTTAAATGCTAAACTGCATGAATGCCTGTGGATGAAGGCTTGTTGTATGAATTAGAACAGTTCAACAAATGTAAGTTTTAAGCCCACTTTGTTGAGTGGCAAATCATGTTTAAGCCCATTATGTTTGGTGGCAAATCCGCATTTTTAAGCCCATTTGAGGTGGCAAATTCAAACCATTTTTGCAAACAAACATGACTTGAAATGTTCCAATTCTTGCAATTTAGTCTATACTTGTATGCGTGTGGATCACGTAGTAAAGCTAGTTTAATAACCAGAATAAGAACAAATAGTGTTTATGAAAAATCATATCATGATTAGTAGAGGCCAATCTTTGATCAGGCGAGCAGGGGTGCTCAATTCATGAGCTTCCCCTCTTGTACCCAAGTTTTCGAGCCGAGGCAACTTTGGTTATGACGAACACGTGGTCTTTGGCACGAGTCAGGGTTTCCTAAATTTTCCCAAAATAAAATATTTAGGTGGCGACTCTATATCTGGCAAAGCAGTCCAATTTTGGCATTATTTGATTTAAAATCAAATTTTCAAAAAGATTTGTCGGATTTGGACTCTTTGGTGTTTATCAGTTTCACATTGCACTTGTGAGACTAGATTCAGAATTGCGGGAGTCCGAACTGTGAGGCCTTTCATTTCAAACCTTCCAAAAGAGGGCACGAAAAAGGCAAGTCCACAATCGGGTAGGTGTCTTAAAGCTACCCACATATGTGGATGTACTCGATAGAGCCCTCATAGCTGAAGCCAACTTAGTCGCAAAGAAATAGACTAACGCCCCGACAACTAAATGGAGGGGTAAGAGATCGGGATCTAATTTTAAAAGGGGTCGGTCATTCTCAAAGAAGCAAAATACAAGATCCTATAGTAACTTAAGCCAAAGTGGCGGATCTGCGCCGACTTGCCCGGAATGTGGGAGGAAACACAAGGGTGTTTGTTATCACGCAATGGGTGCCTGTTTCAGGTGTGGTAAAACCGACCATATGATGAGATATTGTCCTGTCAGGCTCAAAAATGACAACTATCCAGCAATAAGTTCAGCTGGACCCGCTTCCGCATCAAGAACGAATACAAGAGCTAACACCAAGAAGGAAACCTTAAGGTAGGGTCGAGTATTTGCACTTGTGCCTAGTGATGTGCATAACACTAAATCCGTGGTGGCAGGTATACTCCCTATTTGTACTCAAAATGTATATGTGTTGATTGACTATGGTTCTTCACATTCATTCGTGTCGCATGCTTTTTCTCGAAAATTGACTAGACCACTAGAACCCATGACATATTTGTTAGCTGTATCTACACCTGTTGGGGGTTCCATAATATGTGCATATGTGTATCCTGCGTGTGACATAATGATTGGGGATGCGGTATTATATGTTGATTTGTTGCATTGGACATTGCTCATTTTGATTGTATCCTAGGTATGGATTGGTTGACTAAATATGGTGCTACGATTGATTGTGTGAATAAATCCGTTGTATTTCGACCACCTGGTTTGTCTAAGTTTGTGTTTAGTGGGAATGGTATAGTACCTCCTCCATATTTGATTTCTTCTATGAAGGCTAGTAAAATGTTGAGGAAGGGTTGTCGGGGTTATTTGTGTTGTGTATTGGTCAAGCCCACAGATAGTATTAATGTCGAGAACATCGTTATAGTCAATGAATTTTCCGATGTGTTTCCTAATGATTTGCCCGGCGATTTGATAGATAGAGGCTGAGTATCGTGCTCTTGCATGCATTTTCTTCACTCTTCTCTACAGCTGCATGCATTTTCTGATGCCAATTGGGCAAGAAATCCTACTGGTCATCGTTCCACTACTGGGTTCTACTTCTTCTTGGGCAACTCTCTCATTTCCTAGCATAGCAAGAAGCAAACCCTTATTGCTTGTTCTAGTACCGAGGCTGAGTATCGTGCTCTTGCTGACACTACTCAGGAGCTTGTGTGGCATCGTTGGCTTCTTTCTGACATGGGTGTTTCCTATTCTGCTGCCATCAATCTTTATTGTGACAATCAGAGTGCTATACAGATTGCACATAACGATGTCTTCCATGATCGCACCAAGCATATTGAGATTGATTGCCACTTCATACGACAGCATGTTACTAGTGGCAATGTTCGTCTTCTCTTTGTTACCTCTGCTGATAAGACCACCGACCTCTTCACCAAAGCTAATCTTCCAAGACGCTTCTCTGATCTCCTCTCCAAGCTCAAGTTGATATCTGACTTATGACCTTGAGCTTGAGGGGGAGGTGTTAGATATATATTATTATTTATACTTATCTAATTGTATTGTAGATGTATCTCATCTTCTTTTCTATACTTATCTAGGTTTCTTCTCAGCTTATAAATACAGGCTTCTTGTCTTTCATTTAATTCATTCAATATAGAGTTTCTCTTTTCTCTTCCCTCTCTACTTTCATAACAATGCATAAAGACAACCTTGAAGACATGCTCTTCCACACATACATGCACACGATAATGGAGAATACATGATATTGTTCAGCTTTTCTGGTTAAAAAGGAACAAATGACTAAAGGGGCATATTCTTGTGCTTTGAATGATTTGGGATACCTCTGATTGGGGCATTCCCAGGTGAGTTCATGTTTAGTGTTTTGTTTTATTGGCTGCCGTTGTAACACCCTGCAAAAATAAATAAATAAATAGATAAATCAGTCTATTGCAATGCTAGCTTTTGGAGTCATGTACAACTTCATCTGCAAAAGAGCTAAATATGTTTTGACTTCCCTTTAAAGCATTTGTCTTGACTTCTTGGTTAATATTTTGTACTGATTGTGATCGTGTGCATCTTTTACTTTGATGAAACAACTAACCTCTAGAAAGAAACTCCAGTTTCCTAGAAGCTATTGTGTTAGGTTATCTTTTAAAAATGGGTGGTTCGTAGTTGGTGGCTTGAGCCCTTTCTCGTTCCCCTTGTATTCATTATCTTGATATTGCTGCACAATTTTTCTCCCATTAATAACATGATCATCTTTTGTTTGTCCCTTTGGTTTGATTGTATTCATTATCTTGATATTGCTGCACAATTTTTCTCTCATTAATAACATGATCATCTTTTGTTTGTCCCTTTGGTTTGAGTATTATTAACATGTTTCTTGACAGGGAACTTTATAGCAACAACATAAGTGGAAGAAGTCCTATTGAGCTTGGCAATTTGACAAGTTTGGTGAGCTTGGATCTTTACTTGAACAATTTGAGTGGTATCATCCCAGACACATTGGGCAAGCTTTAGATATTACATTCCCTGTATGAATTGCATATCCTTCATCTCTTTTACTTCTGTTATTAAATTTGTTGTGCATCTGTTTAAGTTTACTTTTATTGTATTTCAGTTTTCTTAGTACAAGGTTTTCTCAAAAGTGGGTTGCTTATGCATTTATATATGGGAATATGGATACAGTGGCTTTGTTTTAGTTTTTTTAGTGATTTCTTAAAGAATATACTCTCATAATTTCTCTGTCTTTTTTATTTTTTATTTTTTTTATGTATATTTAGAAAAATGCATGAAAACAAATTATTCAAGTTATTCAGTCCAGGATATTGCATGTTTGATTGAAATCAACCCCAAAGATGGAAATCCCGTTGTTGTCAAGATGTCTAGATTAATATACAGTAGGGCCTATAAAGACTAGGTATTTTGGTGATAAATGCATTGATTTTTACTTTTTCTTAGTAAAATTATTAAAATGCATACTGATCCATGATTAAGAAATAGCATCCTCTTAATAATGGCAAACGGTGCGGAAGGGCTATTTGTTTTAATCATATGTTACTTTATTATGTGCATCTACTAGTTGTTTGTACATTGCAGATCCACTTTCATCTGAAATTGGATTATATTGCACAGAGGGCTCTGATTGATCACATATTGCATGTATTATGTGCATCTACTAGCATTGATCAGCCAGTCCCTAGGAATTTTATTGATATACCATTTTGATTGTTTGGAATGTACTGATGCCTGGTCCTTGTATTTATTTGCAAGGATAGACGACTTAACAACAACCCTTTGTCTAGAACTATGTCATTGACTACTATCAATTCACTTCAAGGCCTGTGAGTACCAAGTTGACGTGTTCTCTATTTTTCCTTTTTGGTGAATAATAAAGGTTTTTCTTTTTTTGATTACCTTTAATTGGCATAAACTAACTACAAGAATATGATATGGCTTCTTGCCATTTGGTATACAGTGATCTTTCAAACAATCACTTAACAGTTAATGGCTCCTTTCAACTTTTTACGTCTGCCAGGTTTGTTGCTGGTAACATCATTTTCCATACTAGTGGAGTCAGGTGACTCATCTAGATAGATGCTGACCACTATTGTTTCATTTTTCAGTTTTCAAAATAATAATTTAACAATTCCTCCAACTCCTCTACCGCCACCATTTTCGCCGCCACCCCCATCTACTGCTTCAGGTTTGTTTTGTTTTGTCCTAGGTTGTTGCTGATATTGGGTTATGTTCTTTTTGTCCAACACTTTCAATTCCTCAATTCTTCAATTATAAACTTCACTCCATGCATGTTCAAACCTTGTCACAGGTGACTTGGCTGGATTTGTAATTTGTCTTTCTAACTTCATGCACATTATTGCTTTTGAAAGCAACTATATGAAAATAAATTGTACGTCAGGTCAATTCCTCAACCAATATGTATAGGTTTAAGTTTCCCCACATATTTATTATGATGCACAACCAATACTTATTTTCCTAGGGAAACCTCAATGCTTTGATTATTTTTATTTGTCCGATTATCTTTCAATTTTCAGCTTTCTTTAGATTAGCGATTTATGATATGTTGCTAAAGTTAGAATCTAATTTTTCCACTAGACTCTGCGCCTAGATTTTCCAAACCATGGCATTATTTTATTCCATTGAATTGTCTTCCTATCAAAAATTTTAGTTGTGAAGGGAATGCACAATAAGAGTGAACTTACTAATTTCTGATTGCAAATCTTATTCCAATAGGTAGCAGTGCCACTCGAGCCATTGCTGGAGGAGTTGTGGCTGGTGCTGTGCTGTTGTTTCTCGCATTTACTTGGCAAGGCCGGCCCTGAGGTGAGGCGACTAAGGCGGTCGCCTCGGGCCCAATTTTGAACAAAATTTAGGGCCCCAATTAGGGGAGTGTGTCATGTTGTATTATTTCATAATTACTTTAATATTAGCTCAATTCATTTATTTTCATGTTGTCGTAGGGTTTTATTTTGATTCATGTCCGATTAATTAATGTGAAAACTTTCACTTTTAGTTAAAAGTAACTTAGCATGTGTATGTAGAGATTAAAATTTTTCCCATAAGTTGAATTTTATAAAATTTATTTATACTAAATGAAATTATTCATAGAATGTTTGATTTTAATTCAATTGCATTTTTCTAATTAAAAAAATTGTACCTTATTACTATATATTTTTTACTAGATTGACTCTAAAATAGGTAACAAAAAAATACATATCTTAAATGAAAAAAATTATATATTTGCCTTAATTATTATTTTACATATTTTTTTATTCAGTTAGATGGAGTTAAATAAAAGATTAAAAAAATGTCATGGCATCCTAATTCATGTTATTAAGTTATATCATACTTGGATTCATGTTAAAAAATAGTCAACCCTAACTTGCTAATTTTATATATTATTTGAGTTGTGTCGAAAATTCTCATCCTTACTCCCAATTAATTTTAGTTATTATAGCATTGGTAAGCTAAAAAATAAAGATTCGATTCAACTAATTGAAATTTAACTATTTTACATATATATATATATATATTTGTTATCTAAATTTTGTTAAATTGTGATGCAATATAAATAAATTTTTATCCTTTTGTTTTATCCAAACAAAATTTTTTTTTTTTTTTGGGTAATGATATATGAAGGGCCTAATTTAAAAAATTCACCTTAGGCCCCTAATAACTTAGGGCCGGCCCTGTTGCTTGGTGGCGGTGAAGGAAACCAGAGGATAGCTTCTTTGATGCAGCTGGTTAGTGGACCAAGTTGAAAATGCCTTAAAAGAGGAACAAACTCTGGGTGCGGAGCTTCAGTTCCAAACAGAAGTGGAAATGATCAGCATGGCCGTCCATCGAAATTTACTGCGTTTGCATGGCTTTTGCGTGACACCGACAGAACGATTGCTTGTTTATCCCTTTATGTCTAATGTAAGTGTTGCCTCATGTTTTAGAGGTACTACTTGCATGCATCTTCATATGCTTCCCTTTTTTTAATTATTTGTCAAGTATTATATTCATTAGAACTTTTAGTAGATTTGGTACAATATGCTTTATTTCTATTCCAATTCCCAATTTGATACCAAGAGAAAATGTTTGTTTAGTTTGATTTTTCAAAAACAGTTTTGTGACACCCTATTTAGTTTCAATTTTCTGAATTTTAATTTTTTAAAAATTGATATTATTATTTTACGTATTTTTTTGTTTTTAGTGAATTTTTTTAATATTTTTTTTTACTTTTTAGATGCACCTAACCTAAATGTACCTAAAACGTAAAATATTTGTAAAATAATATTTTTAAAAAATCAATAAATACATAAGAATACAAAAATGTACTGAATTTTATTTTTCTTTTTTCTTTTTTTGTATTTTTGGTATTTAGTGAATTTTTTTTAAAAATTTCACAAATATTATACTTTTTAATTGTATTTACATTAAGTGTATCTAAAAAGTACAAAATTTGCTTAAACTATTAAAAAAATTCAATAAAAACAAAAATATACGAAAAATAAAAAATTCAATTTTTAGAAAATGGGAGAAAATTTTCATATTATAGTTTTTTTTAAATACTTTTTTGATGCATCTAAAAAGTTTTAAAATAAAATAAAAGAAAAAGACTAAAATATGTAAAGGAAAAAACACTAAAGGCAAAAGCAAACAGGGAATTAAAAATAAAGTTGAATTTTCACTTCTTTTTTTTTTTTTGTCTTTAGTGAATTGTTTTTATTTTATTTTGATTTTTTTAGATTTCTTCACATATACTTTACTTTTAGGTGCTGACAGTTAAAAAATTATAGTTGACCCAAAGTTTTTGAGCAAATGTTGAAAATTTTCAAAATCAATATTCCCAACCCTACTTAGTCTTTACAATGTTTGCATGATCTCATTGCTTCATTGTCATAGAGCGACTTGATTCACAACCCCCGCTTGATTGGCCCAAAAGGAAGCGAATTGCATTGGGATCTGCAAGAGGCCTTGCATATTTGCACGATCATTGCAACCCAAAGATAATTCACCGTGATATAAAAGCTGCAAATATATTGTTGAATGAGGAATTTGAAGCAGCTGTTGGAGACTTTGGGTTAGCGAAACTTATGGATTACAAGGATACGCATGTTACCACTGCTGTACGTGGTACAATTGGGCATATTGCTCCCAAGTACCTCTCCACTGGAAAGTCTTCAGAGAAAATTGATGTTTTTGGGTATGGAGTCATGCTTCTGGAGCTCATCACTGGACAAAGGGCTTTTGATTTTTCTCGACTTGCCAATGACAACAATGTTATGTTGCTTGATTGCGTAAGCATTTATTTCCCTCATACAATCTGTTTTCATTACGTAACTAGGGTACTTGAGTTGGCTGTTTTCATACCATTCTTTGAGTTCATCTTAAAAGCCCTTGTGTAAAAAATCTGCTTCCAATTTGCTGACTATAAGGTTTGTCAGAAGCACATGAATAGAATTGTTATTCTGTTGCTTATATAATTCAAAATGAGTTGAGTAATGTTCATGATGGCATTCCAAAAAAAAAAAATGTCTCACTCAATGCATTTTAAAGTAAAGTCCACTCAACAGTTAAATTGAAGAAATTTGTCATCATCGTGATTTGTTGATTTTCACAGTATCAAAATCTTAAGTGACCATCATGTTTTCAAATGCTAGGAAACTTAGAATTTGGTCATCTTTTATTTCATAGTATTGAACCTTGAAAAGAAAAATACACCATAATACTATATGAGGCTCAATCTTTACCCTGGACACCATAAATTCTATATTGAAATTTTAGGATTGAAGTTTTCACACATTTCAATTTGGACAAAGAAAAGGAAATTGGGGAAATTACATAAAAAAACCCTAGGGTTTAGCTCATTTTTCAAATTAAACCCCAGGTTTCAAATTGTGACAATTTGGGCCCACCATTCCACCCATGTTGCAATCCGATCCCCCCGTCCATCTCCGCCTCTAGTAGTTAACGGAAGAATGATTTGGGCGCCAAAATTGCCCTAATCTTCACGAGTTAGAACAAAACACACCCCCCCATTGCGATTTACAGCTTCATGCAACCCACCTGGTGATTCAACCCGCGATTGAAGCCACGCATCAAAGGAAGACTGCAATTTCATAGTTGATTTTCCAAAAAGCTTTGGACTCTGAGATAGAGGTAAGAAATGGGTTCATTTTTTGTTGTTTTATACTATTTTTCCCCTTCTTTTTTCTCCATTGTTGACTTTCTTTTTCTCTCCATTGTTGACATTTTTTATCCGTTTATGACATTGTTCTCTCCATTTGTCAGTGCACACTTATTGTTTATTGCTTTGTGACATTGCTTTTGTCTCCGACTGTATGCATGCCTCTGTATCACTGAATACATTGTGGTCCCAGGGTCTCTATTATTTTTGTAGGGTCTTCTATGTCTGCTTTTATGTCATATTTTGTCTCCATAAATGGAGAATTGTGGGCCAAGTTGCTTTATATGAGGGTTTTGTTTTTTTAATATGCTTTGTTTTGCAAGTGGACCCATAGTTATTGTCATTATTGTTTTGTTTATGTATGGATGCAGTAATGGCAACTTTTGTTAAAGTTCTGATACACCACAGTGGCTATTTTATTGAGAATGATGAAAGGAGTTATGTTGAGGGTAATGTGGATGTATTTGATACAGTTGATGTTGATAAATTATCTGTCCCAGAGATTAGCTGCATGTTGAAGGAGTTGGGTATTTTTTATTACAAGCATATTTTCTATAGGATTCCCAACAAAAATATGGTCTTAGGGTTAAGAGTGTTGGCTAATGATGATGATATTAGAGAAATGTATTGCTTGTTCGAATATACAAATACCTTAGAGCTGTTTATTAAGCATCATAAGCCACATAATGTAGATATTGCTCATCCTGTGTTATTCCTTACTAATGTGCCTATGAAAGATGTGGAAAATGATGGAAATTACAACCATGATCACTGTTAAGAGGACTCAAACACTGACAGTGATGGCAATGATGACCTATCAGACAGGGATTTCTCAAATAGTAGTGATGATGATGATCCTGAGCTTGATGACATCATGTTTGATAGTAATGTTGAGAGAGATGTCAATGAAGAATGGCTTAAAGAAGGTGATGAGTGTGAAGTGAATGATGCAGATTCATCTGAGGAAGAACTGGTCACCCCTACAGGCTCTGATGATGAGGAGAATAACAACAGGCCTAAGTACCCTGAATTTAGGCCTGAGGTTGATATGCAGAACACAGAATTCAAACTAGGAATGTTGTTTAGTACTGCAAATGAGTTCAAAGATGCTGTCAAGGAATATGCAGTAAAATGAGGATATGATGTGAAGTTTACTAAGAGTGAAAAATGGAAGGTTCAAGTGAATTGTAGTGCTGGGTGTGAATGGAGACTGTATGCATCCAAGATGATTAGAGAGAACACTTTGCAGATAAAAACATATCAACCTAAACACTCTTGTTGTAGAACTTACAAGAATAGACAAATGACAAGTTCTTGGTTGGTAGAGAAGTATGTTGAACCACCCCAACATTGAAAGTGAATGAGTTTCAGGAAAGTATCAAAGAGGATCTTGTTATAAGTGTGTCAACAATGAAAGCTTTTAGAGCTAAAAAGGCAGCAATTCAGAAGATTAAGGGAACCAATGCTGAACAATATAGTAGGATATGGGATTATGTAGCTGAGTTGAAAAGAACCAATGAGGGTACTAATGTTGACATAAATGTGTGGAGGCCTCAATTGGAAGTTAAACCTAGGTTTCAGAGAATGTATGTATGACTTGGTGCAATTAGGAGAGGGTTTCTATCTGGTGTGAGACCATTAATTGGGTTAGATGCTTGTTTTCTAAAAGGACCTTGCCAAGGGCAGTTATTTGCAACTGTTAGATGGGATGGAAACAATCAAATGTATCCAATAGCTTATGCTGTAGCTGAGGCAGAGTGTAAGGAGAGTTGGACTTGGTTTTTACACAACTTGTTACAAGATATTGGCCCAATTGAAGAACATGGATGGACATTTATGACTGATCAACAAAAGGTAAATATTTTTATGTATTCCTTATGTTTTCAAATACTCTTATCATCATGTCATTCCTAGAAGAATGTTGTCAATTAATTGTTTGGCTATGTTATCTGCTTTTTGTTACAGGGACTTGTTCCAAGCTTGAGATTGGTATGCCCTGAAGCCAATCATAGGTTCTATTTCAGATATTTGTATGCAAACTTCAATAAATTTTTTTAAAGGGAAAAAGTTGAAGGATTGTGTTTGGATGGTAGCAAAAGCATACACAAAGGTTGAATGGGAGAGGCACATGACTAAGCTGCATGCAGTAGATAATAAGGCATATGACTGGATGATGAAAGTGAACCCAGTCCAATGGTGTAGGTATGGGTTTAGTCCAAGAACCAAATCGAATAAGCTTCTCAATAACATCTCTGAATGCTTTAACTCATGGGTAATACAAGCTAGGGACAAACACATCCTTACCATGATGGAGATGATAAGGAGGGCTTTGATGGTGAGGATACATGAATGTAGGGATAGCATGCTGAAGTACAAAGGGCCCATTTGTGGAAAGATACAATGCAAAGTTGAAAAGACGAAGCTGAAGTCCAGAGTTTGGACACCTACATGGTCAAGAGGTGCTAAGTTTGAAGTCAGACATGGAGGGGATGAGTATGTAGTGAACTTAGAGAATAGGACATGCACATGCTTGAAATAGGACCTCACTGGAATCCCTTGTCTCCATGGGGTAGCTGTTATATTTTTTTAGAATGAGAGGGTTGAAGATAATATTCATGCATATTTCAAGAAGGAAACTTTTTTGAGGACTTGTGAGGCATTGATTAATCCAATGAATGGGCCAGATTTGTGGCCTAAAATAGGGTATGACCCTCTTTTACCTCCTAAGCTTAAAAGACCAACTAGTAGGCCTTCCAAACATAGAGTTAGGGACCCAGATGAACCTAAGAATCCATACAAGTTGCAGAGCAATTTACCCTAAATTGCTCTAAATGTGGTTGTTATGGTCACAATCAAAGGACTTGCAAGGGTCCAATGAAAGGAAAGACAAGTGGACCTTCTGGGAAATCCAATAGTAGTGTAAGTTGTAAGAATCTGAATTTTTGGACAACTAATTTATTTGTTAATAACAATACTAAGTCAATTAATAGTGATTATTAAATTATCAAATTATAGTGTTAATAGCATTATGATTAATACCAATATTAAATTCCTTTAAAAAAAATTATTTATCTTCCTGTGATAAAAAAAAAAAAAAAGGTTATATATACTAATATTGTATTGGCATCAATTTCAATTCAATTCAATTCAAAAAAAAAAAAAAAAGGGGGTCAAATTGCAAGAAAAGTGGCTGACTGCCCCTTCTTTTTCCCTAGGCTGCTCTGCTGCATGCAAGGCATGCTTGTTTTCCCAATTTCACACTCAACATCCCTAGAGAAGTAAGCATGGCATAGGATGGCAATTCCAAGCAAATAGAAATTTTTTTTGCTAAAGAAAGGAAATAATAAAATAAAACAAAAAGTTGCTCCCATATTCCCTACATAAGGGACCTCACCATCAGCCATAATACATACACACGACTGTGAAAGAAAAGAAAGAGTGGAGAGAAAGAGGGAGAGAAGGAAGAAGGAAGGAGAAAAGGTCTCAACACTTGAAATTTTTTTTAACTTCATTGAGATAGGATACTTAGGAATACTCCACTTCTTTATATATATATTTTTTGAAAATGCATGCAAAAAAATCTGATATACTTGATAATGCATGGTGGAAATATGAATCAACTCAACAAGAGAAGGGCCTACCTTGCATGTTTTAGATTTAACTTGCTTTGCATTATCTCTTACTATCTTCTCTTTATATATCCTCATTGCCCTATGGTCACACACTGAATGACCTCTTGAATGCATGAAAATTTTCCCCCCATGAATAATGAAGCCTTGCATGTCCAAGTAAGAAAACTCTCTCAACCCTCTCATTTTTTTTTTATTGTTAAAATTTTCAGATTATATTCATATGATAAAATGACTAACTTACAGATAGAAATTTATATATATATATATATATATATATATATATATATGTATATAAATTTTGTGATGTGTATATCAAATATTTGAATATATTGATAGTCTTAAAGTCATGGTATTATTGTGGAAACATGCTTGCATGTGTAGTTTCTACCATTAAAGAGAGGAGTGAAGATTTTATTTGGCCCTTAAATCTGCCAGAAAATTTGTACAAATTTTTAGACAATTTTATACTCAAAATTTGAAGATGATTTTTTCTAAAAAGTTGTTGAGAATGATGTCTAGTTCATCCAGGAATTTTTTTCAACAATTATTGAGCTTTATACGAATTTATAGAAATTTTTAATTAAATCTGAAACTGTAAGACAGATTTTACTATATGTTTGAAAATTTATTAAAAATTCTATATTAAGCCAAATCTGGTAATTTCTAACTAAAAGATGAAATTTGAGAAGTCTAGTTTCATAATAAATTTTTAGATTATGGAGTTGATCTATGAATTTTAGTATGGAATTAATTTAAGAAAATGTGATAAATCTGTATCATAAAAATTTCTGGGAAATTTACAAAATTATTTATAACTTAGTTTTGGGAAATTCTTTCTGAAAAATGACCTAAACATCCTTATTTAATATTATGTACATTTTCATGAATTTTAGAATTGTGTAAATAATTTATTTATAATTTTTATTAGCTAAGGTATAACCTAAAAATTTCTGGACAGGTTTAAGATCGTTACTTCAATTATTTATTTGGATAAAAATTAATTATTGTGTTGGTCTAATTTATTAAATATTGTAAATTAAAAATCCATTCATGTATGTGATTATGCATGTATGTGATTATGATTTATTTATTTTTATATCCAAATTATTATTTCATACCATGGTTTGAATTAATTGTTTATTTAAATTTTGTACATTGATTTATTATTGTGTGACCTGTGTAATATTTTACGTTGGGAATTTTAATGAGTTGGTATACCATTATTGGTGACTAAAATTTGAATTATTGTGAATTCGACAAATAAAGAAACATAAAATTGAACTGATGATACATTAAAATTTAAAAGTGATGGGGTGAACCTGGTTTAGAATCTTGCGCAAGTGAGTTGTGAACCCTAACATGGCACGGGAAGGTATTTCAGCTCTTATCGGTGTAGGCGATATAAGGTTGGTGGTGCGGGTGTCACAACATAGACCATTTCCTTGGGACAGACCGTGATGTCATGACTTGGGTACGTAACCCTGGTGCGTGGGCATCATTGGTAGTTACCACAAGTAATATTTGAATATTTGACCAAGGGGGAGTCAAAATTGCCCGTGGACATTGCTTAGCGGTTGAGTGGAAATAGTGCTCCGCGGGGAGTTACTTAAATTTATCTGATAAACTAAATCTATGAGAATTTAAAAAAAAAGTTGTGATTTTCCTTATGATGAAATACTGCTTCCGTTTACCATTTTTTTTTATTATTATTATCTATTGTTATTATTTCAACTGATAGCATTCATGTTATGCTTATTAAATGTTACTTGTTATTTTGTTACTACACATTATTCATTAATTGTGAGTATTATTATCGGGGTGGGTATTTTTGGGTTGTAGTATCTTATTGAGCTCGTCGCTCATTGGCATTCCCGTTGCCCTGTCGTTTTATATCAGGTACCAAAGAAACCGAAAGGAATACAGAGGCCTTGCAAGGCGACATTCAACCTTGGTAAGCTTGAAGAGTGCCCAAGTTCCATGAACTAATTTCTAAATTTTCTAGTTTTATTTTTTTTATTTTATATATTGGTGTTATTTTATGTACTAAGACTAAGTTGTAATTTAAGAACTTACAATTTCCGGGTTGTTAATTAATAGATGATGGTAATATTGGTGGCATTATTGATTTTAAGTTCTAAATCTTAATATGATGTCCTTAAATTTTGGGGCGTCACATAAGTATTCCATTGAATGAAAGTAAATAAACATTATGTTAGTAATAAATTATTAATGTTACTAATTACAAACTTCTTTTGCAGACATTCATGGGCTTTAGGACAGCTGCATTATTTGGGGAAGAGAAGAGCAGCTAAGCAGCAGTAAATGGTTGTCAACCTAGGAAGAGGCCAGCAGCAGTAAGTGGTGTTGAAGATTCAACTGATGGGCAACCAAGGAAGATGACAAGATCAGCAGCAACAGACATTGGCAACAAGCAAGCAATGGACAGCCAGTGTAGTGTGAACAAGTGGTTTTGAACACTTTTGTAATTAAAATAGGGTTTTTGCAATTTTCATGGGGTTTTTGGAATGTCCATGGTTTACCTTACCTTACTCACCACTTTTGTAAATAAAATAGGCTTTTGGAACAATTATGATGTACATATGGGCTATGAAACCTTGAACAATGCTTGTATGGTTATTATCCTTCAATGCAATGGTTGAATGGTTGAAACCCCAATGTTTGGTTGGCTTGAATTATGTTCTAAGTGCATTCATGAAAATAACAGGTTCTTTTGCTTATGTCAAACCAGGTTTCATATGCTTCTTTGATTGGCTTGCTTTGTTGTGGTTATTATAGTTATGTGAAACCAGGTTTTATATGCTTGTATGGTTATCAATTTTGACCATGCTTGTATTGTACATGAATGATAAAACCATTGCACCATGTTGAAGCTAGGGACAATATGCTGAACTAGGGACAAACCATTGCACTATTACAAAACAAAACCATTTCACCAATTGATAACAAAACCATTGCAATTACAAAACAAAAGCATTTCACAAACCATTTCAAACCAAACATTTTATGTACATTTGACCATTACAAAACAACAACAATGCACAAAGCATTTCCCCATTTCAAATCAAACACAATTGACATTGTCATTGTTTAACAAAAGCATTGCAATTACAAAACACATTGTAGAAGTAATGCATCCAGCCAAAACACATATTATCAATTACATAGCAAGCCTAAACACTATTTTGGAGTACAAATAGTCCATTCATAAGCAATGTAGCAATCAAGGCAATGACAAGCCACTGCTGTCGTGCACGATAACATTAAACAGCATCCTCTAATTGTGCAACCTCATTGACACATTCTTCTAGTGCTGCAACCTTATTCACCAACTTCAATAACACTTGTCTACCACGAGCACATGTGGGTGGATCGTACCAGGAAAAGTAACCACAAGCCCCATTTTTCTGTAATTGCAATCAAACATAAACAAATGAGCAATTGTTTTTGGGTGAATCTTCCATAGAGTTGTTATCTTCTTTGAATTGAACATATTACTTTATTCTCAATTTTCTATAAATACTGATAAATTGCTAACTGACTTTACTGGAAACTTGTATACACTTACTCCATAATTAGGACAACCCAAAAACCTCCTAGCAGGATTAGTATGAGTCCACGAAGATCTAATCTTCGCTCTTAACCCACACCTACAACAAGTCAACTCACCCCAATTGTTCCTACCCCAGCTATTACCTTCACTCATTTTTGTCTTTCACTTTGACGGAATAGAAAACAGTTTGGACGACTATGGAGAGACAAAGAAAGTCAACAATGGAGAGAAAATGAAGGTCAACAATGGAGACAAAAAGAAGGCCAACAATGGAGAAAAAAGAAAAGGGAAAATCGTATAAAACAACAAAAAACGAAACCATTTCTTACCGCTGTCTCAGAGACCAATGCTTTTTGGAAAATCAACTATGAAATTGCAGTCTTCCTTCAATGTGTGGCTTATATCACGAGTTCATGGAGTTGTAAATCGCAATGGAGGGGTGTGTTTTGCCCTAACTCATGAAGATTAGGGCAATTTTGGCGCCCAAATCATTCTTCCGTTAACTACTAGAGATGGAAATGGAGATGGAGATGGATGGGGGGATCGGATTGCAACACGAGTGGAATGGTGGGGCACAAATTCTCACAATTTGAAACATAGGGTTTAATTTGAAAAAGACGCTAAACCCTGGGGTTTTTTTATATAATTTCCCCAAGGAAATTTACAATCAAAATTGAAAATCATAAGCCACCTTTGTCTCTCTATTTCATTTTTATTATTAGTTTTCAAATGTCTGATTTTGTGATATTTTCTTTTACTATTATGCCGCTTTCTCTAATTTGGAAAGTAGTTGATAGATGGTGCTCTTCCTTATTAATGAGATCATTTCATAACTTGTCATATGACATCTGTGATTCAAAATACCCAAAAAATTCAGGTGAAAGGACTTTTGAAGGACAGGAAGGTGGAAACACTAGTTGATGCAGACATGTAGAGAAACTATGTCGAATATGAGGTGGAGCAACTTATCCAAGTGGCACTGCTCTACACGCTGAGCTCCCTAATGGAACGTCCCAAGATGTTGGAAGTTGTCAGAATGCTCGAAGGCAATGGGTTGGTGGAGAAGTAGGAAGAGTGGCAAAAGGAGGAGATGTTCCGGCAAGAGTTCGTTAATAGCCACCACCAAAATAATAATTGGATCATTGCCCAAGTCAACAACCTTCCCGACTCCACTCCCAACCTCCATCCAAAAGAATTGTACGGTCCCAGATGATCTTTTAAATGGAATTTGTTTTCGACATACAGAGAAGTCTCTTGGAGTCCCACTCTTTATTCAAATGTGATATATACCACCTGTGTATATGATTTCTCCTCTTTAGACTTTTTTTTTAACTCAGTTTATATGACAATGATTATGAATTTTTAGGTATAAACAAAAACATGGCTGGAAAGGCTATGTAATGTGTCCAATTAGTATATATTTTATACACTAATAAATACATTTTGTTTTTAGACTAAAAGCAAATTATAACACTTGAGCATTTGTAATTACTGATTATAGCTTTGTTAAGCGTTTGGGATTTCTGAATATAGCTTGGAAGATTGAAAGCAAAAGGATATCTCTGAAATACGATGTACTTCTTCAAGTGTAGGACACATCTTGTTAGGTTTTTATTCTTGGCAATCCCGTTTGACAAAACTCTTTTGAGTTGTAATTTTATTCGCATTTTTATTTCAGTGAGGCTATGAGTTTATTAGATGCGAATCCAACCCGAATCGAGCTTTGCGGAGAAGTTTGTGATGTTAATGCTTTCAAGATTGTCACTTCGCTGATTATTACGGGGTCGACCGAAGCAAAATTCAAAATTGCATATCAGCCGTTGCTCGCTCGAGCCAAGGAGTGCTCGCTCGAGCTAAGACTTTCTCGCTCGAGCCAAGGATTGCGTCCATACAAAAACCTGAAGAAGTGTATTCCTCGCTCGAGCCAAGGATCCGTCGCTCGAGCCAAGGCACTAGTAGAAATCATGAAAATTACTCTCCTCGCTCGAGCCAGGAAAACTTCGCCCGAGCGAGCCTCAGAATCCGGATTTCTCAAGGAGTTTGTTTTCTTCCCAATCTTGGATTGCTTTTGGTTCTCTATAAATACTTGGTTTTCTCCCAAAACTAAGTAAATTGATTGAAGTCCTCCAGATCTTCTTTTTGGTTCTTAAAGGTTTATATCTGGGGATATTTTGTTATTTTTTCTTTGATGTTTTATTGAGTATTCAACTCATGGTTTAAAGAGAGTACATCAAAGGTTTGTTTGTTATACACAAAAGAGAGAGTTATTCTTCAGTTGTGAATTCTGAAGAATTCGAGCTTGAAGCTTTGGTGGAATCCGGAGTGGCTCATCAGAAAGACAATTCCGTGCTGAAGATGGGGTTGGAAGAGGCACATAGAGGTTGGTTCAATTAGGCGTTGTGAATTCGCTAGATAATTGAGAGTATACCTGTGTAATTCCTTTAAATCTTCTTAGTGGATTGTTCTTGTGGCTGTTGCCCGTGGTTTTTTTTATCACAATTGGAAGGTGTCCAATTGTGGTTTTTCTACGTAAAATCTTTGTGTCTCTTTCTCTTGATTGTTTGATTGGGATTGTTATATTTTGCTTAAAATTGGTACATAATCACAAATCAACATCTAGGGTTTCTAGATTTTTCACATCTCATGTTTGTCGAATCAAAGAATACGAATGAGATCAAAAATGCTCTGTCAAGGCTCAACGAAATCTACCAATGGAACGATCTTTGAAGAAGAGAGGGGTCAATACCTAAATGGATATGCACATAGAAGATGTAACCATTGTTGCAAAAAGGACCTTTCATCTCTCGTCCTCTCTCGCTCTCTCAACGAAATAACACACTTCATCCATCTTGTGTCTAAATTTCTTAACAGTATAGCTGACACGGGGTTCTCTATACCCAAATTTTGAGCACATTTGCTATGATAGAATGGACTGAAATGAAATGTTCATTTTAACTTTGTATCCTCTCTCTCTCTCTCTCTCTCTTGTTTTGATACGCCTTATTTAAGTGGAAATAATTTAAATGATTATTCTAACAAAATGTGATAATGCCTATTCCTTCCACCTTCTCATTTATTTCTTTTGAAACAGTTACATTCATTGAATTATATTTTAAGAATCTCATACGTTGAAATTTTTATGACTTACAATTCTTGGAAAATTTTTAAATTGTGACTTCTTTGGGACAAGGGCTTTGATTAAGCTCCAGCTTTCTTCCCTCAAAAAAAAAATTTCAAGAAATAAAAATAAAGAAAACTATTATCACAAATTTTTACTAGGAAAATTCCAGTCAAAGAGTAGAGTGAGAACATAGATTGAGACTCTGAGTGAGTGTGAAAGAGAGAGAGAGAAAGGCTTTGACTAAAACCCCTCCACAAACGTCTCTATCTACCCTCCTTCCCCACGGACCGTTTGAATTCAATCTCTCTCTCTTTATCTCTCTCCGACATTCTGTCATAATTTTCCTGGGAAAGTAAAAGGAAATTTCGTTAACTACCTTCAGCGTCAAAGTCAGCTCCAAACAGTTCCCCTCCGGTCAGCTCCGGCGACGACTTCCCCTTCCGATTCCCGTTTTCGATCAACCGATAGGTGCCAATGGCCTTATTTGGCACAGGTTAAAATTGGGCCTTTTGGTTAAAATTTACAAAAAATAAAATAAAATAAAATACAATAAGATAAAATAGATTAAAATAGTTAATAAGGCAAAATGTTACATCAAATTCATAATAATTTTATTTTTTTTTCACAAACTTTCCAATTATAAAAAAAATCTATCTTTCCAAACATAAATATTTCAACCTATTTAAATAATTAAATAATCAAAAATTAAAATAACCTACTAAAAATTTAATTTTGAGTGCTTTTGAGTTTTTTTTTTTTTTAATTACTAGTTCTAAGGGTTTATTTGGCATAACGATTTGGGTTGGATTAAAACTATTTTAGTCAAAAACAAATAAATAAATAAATAAATAAATTTTTTAATTTAATAAAACAAAATATCATATTCAAATAATAATTATTTTATTTATTTTTAAAAAATTAAAAAAAAAAAATCAAAATGGCTTTTTAGCCCACCCACGTTCCAAACGAAGGCTATTAGTTGATGAGGAATATATAGGTTTTTAGCTGAAGCAATTGTTGTGGCAATGGATCGAGCGGTCTCGGCGATCTCATCCTCGGCGTTTCGTTGCCTATTTCTGGTTTTTTCTCGGTTATTTCAGGCCTCTGGTAATGCCGAAGGTGAGTTCCGATTCTGTTTGCTTCGATTTTATGTTGTTTTTGACATATTCTTCGCGTCAATATAAGTCAATGTTTCTTGGATTGTGTTCTGCTTGCATTGAACTTTGCATAATCAAATTCAGCAATCACTGAACTTTTAATGGATTTATTCAGTTCTGAGCTTGGAATCATTACGTGAAATTCGGAAAATAACGGAAATAGGAATTTACAGTTCATTTATTCAATTATTTATTGAATTCATTCAAAAATTCAAGTACTTAGCCTTACTAGTGCAATTTTTAAAGTTTAATTTCATATAAAATAAAACAAACTTGAACTTAAATGGTGTATTCTGCTTCTTGAAGTGCTACCCTAATAGCCTTGAAGCCTGTTTGATTAGTAGGATTAATAGTGAGGGAATTAACAATTCATGAGATTAGTGTAGGATTAGTTATCCAGTTAGATTAGTTAGGTACATAATTCCCTCTTGTCCATGTTTGTTTCGCAATAGATATGGAAATATATAATCTCAATTATATGTATGTTCTATGTTATTAGTTGTAGGATTTAAAAATCCGTCAATTTTATTGGATAGAATGGCCACTGGAATTTAATTTGAATAATAAAATTGGAAACCAAACAATGGAATGCAAGTGCCATGAATTAATAATCCTAATCTTATGCTATAATCCGCTAATCGAACAAGGCCTTGATGTCGTTCGTATTTAGTAACTTTGAATTAAGTTGTAGAATTTGAAAATCTTCATGTTATGGTATGAGTGTTAGTCTGTTAGACAATTTAGTAGCTTACCTCATCTTGGGATTTGTTTTGGTTGATGATGCTCGTTAGAATTATGGTGAAAGTGAAATATTGTATTGAGATTGATATAATTATTACAAGTGGTAGCCTATTTATAGGGTTGCATCGATTGATCAACGAAGAAACCTAAAGTGCTAATCATTTAATAACTTAAGCAAGGAAATAGGTAAATATAGGAATAGAATATCTTGGAAATATTCTCTAACAATGTTAATGCATTTGACAAGTACCTGATGATTGCCTCTTTCATGAAGAACAGTAGATGCCTTGAATGTGCTGAAGACCAACTTAGTTGATCCTAAGAATGTTCTGCAAAGTTGGAATGCTACACCTGTTAATCCCTGCACTTGGTTTCACATAACGTGCAACAGTGAGAACAGCATTACAAGAGTGTAAGTTGCTGAGATCTGTGACAATTCTTGTGATGTAACTTGCTATTTGAAACTATTGTTTCTTTCGAACTACCATTTTCAGTGGTGTGATTGATGATGAATTTTGCTTCCATTTGTGTACACCCAGTGATCTTGGAAATGCAAACTTGTCTGGTCAACTGGTTCCACAACTTGGACTGCTTCTGAATTTGCAGTACTTGTAAGTTGTACTTCAGTACTACTTTAGCTCATACTAATTTATCACTTGTTTCATAAACTTTAGTCTTATTCTACATCTACCTTTTGAGAATATAAGGATTTACTTTAAAGATGATATCTTTGTATTGAAGTTTCAATAACATGAACTTTGGTAACTCTTTGAAAGTCTTAATAGTTGATTGTATAGTGTAAGCTTCTTATTACTGATTCCATAAGCTAATAAACGTAACAAGTTTTGGGTCATAAATTTCTTCCCTCTCTATAGTTGTTAACAAAAATATAATTCATTTTTATTTTTGGCCATATTCTGATGTTGAGAAATAATAATGTGCATTGACAAAAATTAACTTTGCTTTGGCAGAACTCAATTACTTTCTATATGTCGTAGTTTTGAATCCTCTGTTGAATCTTTCATTGTGCTATATTCAACACACTTGAGACCTTAGTTTCATTCCCATGTAAGTGTGGAAGAGCATGTTTTCAAGGTTGTCTTTATACATTAAATGATGATATCCAGCTAAAATTAACTTTGCTTTGGCGGAACTCAATTACTTTGTATATGTCGTAGTTTTGAATCCTCTGTTGAATCTTTCATTGTGCTGTATTCAACACACTTGAGACCTTAGTTTCATTCCCTTGATTTGACTAGCTGGATATCATCATTTTATGTGTAAAGACAACCTTGAAAACATGCTCTTCCACACTTACATGCACATGATAATGGAGAATACATGATATACATGATATTGTTCAGCTTTTCTGGTTAAAAAGGAACAAATGACTAAAGGGGCATATTCTTGTGCTTTGAATGATTTGGGATACCTCTTATTGGCGCATTCCCAGGTGAGTTCGTGTTTAGTGTTTTGTTTCGTTGGATGCCATTGTAACCACCTGCAAAAATAAATAAATAAATATATCAATCTATTGCAATGCCAGCTTTTAGAGTCATGTGCAACTTCATCTGCAAAAGAGCTCAATATGTTTTGACTTCCCTTTAAAGCATTTGTCTTGACTTCTTGGTTTATATTTTGCACTGATTGTGATCATGTGCATCTTTTACTTTGGTGAAACAACTAACCTCTAGAAAGAAACTGAAGTTTCTTAGCAGCTTATTGTGTTAGGTTATCTTTTAAAAATGGGTGGTTCATAGTTGGTGGCTTGAGCCCTTTTTTGTTCCCCTTGTATTCATTATCTTGATATTGCTGCACAATTTTTCTCCCATTAATAACATGATCATCTTTTGTTTGCCCCTTTGGTTTGCATATTATTAACATGTTTCTTGACAGGGAACTTCATAACAACAGCATAAGTGGAAGAATTCCTATTGAGCTTGGCAATTTGACAAGTTTGGTGAGCTTGGATCTTTACTTGAACAATTTGAGTGGTATCATCCCAGACACATTGGGCAGGCTTCAGAAATTACGTTTCCTGTATGAATTACATGCCCTTCATCTTTTTTACTTTTGTTATTAAATTTATTGTGCATCTGTTTAAGTTTACTTTTATTTTATTTCAGTTTTCTTATTACAAGGTTTTCTCAAAAGTGGGTTGCTTATGCATTGATATATGGGAATATGGATACAGTGGCGTTGTTTTGGTTTTTTAGTGATTTCTTAAAGAATATACTCTCATGATTTCTCTGTCTTTTTTATTTTTATTTTTATGTATATTTAGAAAAATGCATGAAAACAAATTATTCAAGTTATTCAGTCCAGGATATTGCATGTTTGATTGAAATCAACCCCAAAGATGGAAATCCCGTTGTTGTCAAGATGTCTAGATTAATATACAGTAGGGCCTATAAAGACTAGGTATTTTGGTGATAAATGCATTGATTTTTACTTTTTCTTAGTAAAATTATTAAAATGCATACTGATCCATGATTAAGAAATAGCATCCTCTTGATAATGGCAAACGGTGCGGAAGGGCTATTTGTTTTAATCATATGTTACTTTATTATGTGCATCTACTAGTTGTTTGTACATTGCAGATCCACTTTCATCTGAAATTGGATTATATTGCACAGAGGGCTCTGATTGATCACATATTGCATGTATTATGTGCATCTACTAGCGTTGATCAGCCATGTCCCTGGGAATTTTATTGATATACCATTTTGATTGTTTGGAATGTACTGATGCCTGGTCCTTGTATTTATTTGCAAGGATAGACGGCTTAACAACAACACTTTGTCTGGAACTATTCCTATGCCATTGACTACTATCAGTTCACTTCAAGTCCTGTGAGTACCAAGTTGACATGTTCTTTATTTTTCCTTTTTGGTTAATAATGAAGGTTTTTCATTTTTTGATTAGCTTTAATTGGCATAGACTAACTAAAGAATATGATATGGCTTCTTGCCATTTGGTATACAGTGATCTTTCAAACAATAACTTAACAAGAGTTGTCCAAGTTAATGGCTCCTTTAAACCTTTTACTTCCCACAGGTATTTTGCTGGTAACATCATTTTCCATACTAGTGGAGCCGGGTGACTCATCTAGACATATACTGACCACTATTGTTTCATTTTTCAGTTTTCAAAATAATAATTTAACAATTCCTCCAACTCCTCCACCGCCTCCATGTTTGCCGCCACCCCCATCTACTGCTTCAGGTTTGTTTCGTTTTATCCTAGGTTGTTGCTGATATTGGGTTCTGTTCTGTTTGTCCAACACTTTCAATTCCTCAATTCTTTAATAATAAACTTCGTTCCATGTTGCCTGGTCAGACCTTGTGATGCAAAGTATAAGAAGCTCAAGGCTAAATTCAAAGAAGCAATGATATTTGGATATTGGCATGATTTCATAGAGAAACTGATAGGAATTTTATATAATTATGTTTCTAGTATTTTTGGAGTATTATTTTATGATTATTTTTATGTTTTGTAGGATTTTTAGGTCAAGGGTATTTTGGTAATTTTCATTATTGTTGTCATGGGCTGTAGGAGTTGCCTATGGGTCGTCTTGTGGGTCAAGTTATTTGATTAGATTTTATTTATGTTTCTTATTTGGTCTTAAATTAGTTTTGGAAGTCTAAACTATTATAGTAGTTTCCTTTTTTGGTTCTAATTGGTTAAGGAAGTCTCTTAGTTCTATATAAAGTCATGTAATACTTTTAATTATATAAAGTTGATATTTTATAAAAAGTTGAGAGCTTTGAAGCTTCTTAATGGATTGTGTGATGCAATCAAACCTTAGGTGTGATGCCTAGACCTATCTTCTTCTTCTCCTTTCTTCTTCTTTTATGTTTTAGTTTACTATTCACGAGTTACTGTTCACAGCCTCATAACAGCCCCTAAACAGTGCTAAAATCCTATCTTTTCATGCTTAAACTCTTACCTATTTATTACCCTAAACAAACCCTACTTGTTCCCTATATTCTTATTGCAATTGCAGCCATAAAATCCAATTAAAATCAGCCCCAAAAGCCTAGAATTGCTGCGGTCCCTATTTGTCCTGCATGGCTGCATCAGTTTGGTATCAAAACTTAAGGTTTCGCCACTATGTTCTTACAAAGTGGGAGATCCTATGTGCCACAATATATTATACCCCATAACAAAGAAGTTCCAGATTTTGAAGGAAGAGATGACCCTATGGTGTTCTCTAGTTGGCTTGTTTCAATTGAGGAATATTTTGATTGCTATGATTGGACGGATGATCGAAAAGCGAGATTTGTCAAGATGAAACTTGTAGGTTTGGCACAACTTTGGTGGTATCGTGTTGAAGAAGATATAAGAAGATTGGAATTGCCACCAATAAACACATGTCAAGAGATGAAAGCTAAGCTTCAAGAGAAGTATATACCTTCAAATAATCTTGTTGAGTCATGTGAGCAACTTGTTCATTCAAGACATGGCAACACTTTCTTTGAAGAATATATGCAAAGACTTGAGGCACTTGACACTCGAAATCGAGTTGTGAAAGAATCATGTCAAAGACTTGCTAGATTTAAACCTGCATTAAGCCCTATTATTAGGCAAGAAGTGCCACATCAGTCAAAATATAACATGGAGTACACACAAGAAGTCGTGCCAAAGCTGAAAGCTAGAGTTAAAGATCAAAAGCTTGTGCAATTGAAGCTACAAGTGAAGGAGAATGATCGAAACCTGCGCAAGGTGAAAGACAACCAAATTTTGAAGGATAACGAGGCTCCTACTAGTGATCCAAAAGCACCCCAAGAAGATCTAGTTATTACTAGAGTCCAAAGCGAGGAATTGGAAGCTGTTGGGACTGAAGAATTGAAACAACCAACTGCTAGTGCTGAGCAAAATATGCCTTTAAAGCATATGCCGGAGTCAGAAGAGGATTGCAAAATTGAATTGCAAAACGACATTTTCGTTGAGAAAAAGATTGAGAATATGGAATCCATGTCTGTTGATGCAAATAGGAGCATTCAAATTTATTGTAAGCACTATATTTCAAAGCCAAAAAAGAATGGAATGGATGATGGGGCAACTCAACACTCTGATCAATTCAAGGGTTCATCTTCTACTTCAATTGATTTCATCATTCTAGGTAAATTCAGCTTTAGAGTTGAAAATATCTTGTGGCTTTCATTGCTACCTCCAATGAAGAAGAAACGATGTTGCCAACTTGAAGATTTAATGTGAATCCGTGGACGTGGATTCTTATACTCCAACACTTTAAAACTCGAGTTCGTGTTTTTTCCAACCAAGAGAGAATGATGCAAAGTATAAGAAGCTCAAGGAAGGCTAAATTCAGAGAAGCAATGATATTTGGATATTGGCATGATTTCATAGAGAAACTGATAGGAATTTTATATAATTATGTTTCTAGTATTTTTAGAGTATTATTTTATGATTATTTTTATGTTTTGTAGGATTTTTAGGTCAAAGGTATTTTGGTAATTTTCATTATTGTTGTCATGGGCTATAGGAGTCGCCCATGGGTCGTCTTGTTGGTCAAGTTATTTGATTAGATTTTATTTAGGTTTCTTATTTGGTCTTAAATTAGTTTGGAAGTCTAAACTATTATAGTAGTTTCCTTTTTTTGTTCTAATTGGTTTAGGAAGTCTCTTAGTTCTATATAAAGCTATGTAATGCTTTTAATTATATAAAGTTGATATTTTATAAAAAGTTGAGAGCTTTGAAGCTTCTTAATGGATTGTGTGACGCAATCAAACCCTAGGTGTGATGCCTAGACCTATCTTCTTCTTCTTCTCCTTCTCCTTTCTTCTTCTTTTATGTTTTAGTTTACTATTCACGAGTTACTGTTCACAGCCTCATAGCAGCTCCTAAACAATGCTAAAATCCCATCTTTTCATGCTTAAACTCTTACCTATTTAGAGCATCTCCAACCGTTCACTTCTTTTTTCACCAAATCTGAGTAAAAAATAGGTTGTTTTCTCAATTTGATACAGCTTCCTCCAACGGTGAGTATCAAACCTGTCGAACAAAATATATGCAAAATTGAGGGAAGGGTCGACCGGCCGGTCGACCGGTAAGACTAATTTTTTTTTTTTTTTTTAACCTGTTTGAACCTACCTATTTGAAAGGGACCCAGTCGACCGGTTGGTCAACCAGCCGGACAACCGACTAGTTGACCGGTTAGTCTCCCCCAACGGTAAAGCACTGTAAAATAGTGAAATCTGGACCCTGTTCTCACTTTGATGAATTTTTTGTTCCATTCTCATTTTGATACCAATTTGCTGAAACTATTGGAGTTCCAAAAAGTGACTTTTTCACCAAATTTCAAATCTGATGCAAGGTTTGATGAACCGTTAGAGATGGTCTTATTACCCTAAACAAACCCTACTTGTTCCCTATATTCTTATTGCAATTACAGCCATAAAATCCAATTAAAATCAGCCCCAAAAGCCCAGAATTGATGCGGTCCCTATTTGTCCTGCATCACCTTGTCACAGATGACTTGGCTGGATTTGTAATTTGTCTAACTTCATGCACATTATTGCTTTTGAAAGCAACTATACGAAAATAAATTCTACGTCAGGTCAATTCCTCAACCAGTATGTATAGGTTTTAGTTTCCCCACATATTTATGATCTAGGAAGCACGGATACGGGATACGGGATACGGGAATACGGATACGGCGATACACCAAAATTTGAAAAAGTAAGATACGGGTACGGCGGGGATATGTTTGTAAAAAAATTATTTTTTTATAATTTTAATAATGTAATATGCATGAAAATAAAACCTAAAGCAAATTAATAAATAAAGAGAGGGATTCCTATTAAGTTAAGAGTCTTCAAACATTCATAAAATATCCAAAACTAAAAGCAAAAGCAAATGCAAATGAAACATCATCCTTACATGCATTTATCAACCAAAAAAAAAAAAAAACATCATCCTTACATGCCAACACAAAAAAAAAAAGAATGAGAGTAGAGAAACGTGAATAAGAATATATCAATTTTACAAATTCTATTACTTAAACTCTCACTATATTCCTCTTATCAAAGAACTAAACAAGGTATTAGAAATAATATGTGACTTCGAGTATCCGATACTTCAAAATTAAGTGTCCGATACTCCAAAATTAATAAAAAATTAATTAAGAAATATTCGATACGTATCCGCAAGTATCCAAGGACTATCGGTATCTGATAAGTATCCGATACGGATACGTCTCCCTTTTGAAATATCCATGCTTCATAGTTTATGATGCACAACCAATACTTATTTTCCTAGGCAAACCTCCATGCTTTGATCTTTTTTCTTTGTCCGAGTATCGTTCAATTTTCAGCTTTCTTTGGATTAGCGACTTATGATATGTTGCTAAAGTTAGAATCTAATTTTTCCACTAGACTCTGCACCTGGATTGTCCAAACCATGGCATTATTTTATTCCATTGAATTGTCTTGCTCCCAAAATTTTCAATTAAGAAGGGAATGCACAATAAGAGTGAACTTACTAATTTCTGATTGCAAATCTTATTCCAATAGGTAGCAGTGCCACTGGAGCCATTGCTGGAGGAGTTGCTGCTGGTGCTGCCCTGTTGTTTGCTGCCCCTGCAATCACACTTGCTTGGTGGTGGCGAAGGAAACCAGAGGATAGCTTCTTTGATGTACCTGGTTAGTGGACCAAGTTGAAAATGCCTTGAATTGATTTTTATTTATATATTTTTTTTAACAAGGCTTAAATTGATTGTTATGGTGTTGTATAATGCATTTCCCCTTTCTCTTTGCAGCTGAAGGGGGTCCAAAAATTCATCGAGGACAGCTCAAGAGGTTTTCTCTGCGTGAACTACAATTTGCAACTTATAATTTTAGCAACATAAATATTCTAGGAAGAGGTGGGTTTGGTAAGGTATACAAAGGACGATTGGCCGATGGCTCTCTAGTGGCAGTAAAAAGACTAAAAGGGGAACGCACTCGGGGTGGTGAGCGACAGTTCCAAACAGAAGTGGAAATGATCAGCATGGTTGTCCATCGAAATTTACTACGTTTGCGTGGCTTTTGCATGACACCGACAGAACGATTGCTTGTTTATCCCTTCATGTCTAAACGATGCGTTGCCTCATGTTTAAGAGGTACTACTTTCATGCATCTTCATATGCTTCCCTTTTTAATTATTTGTCAAGTATTATATTCATTAGAACTTTTAGTAGATTTGATACAATATGCTTTATTTCTATTCCAATTCCCAATTTGATACCAAGAGAAAAGGTTTGTTTAGTTTGATTTTTCAAAAACGGTTTTGTGACACCCTATTTGGTTCCAATTTTCTGAAAATTGAGATTTTTATTTTTCGTATTTTTTTGTTTTCAGTGAATTTTTTAATATTTTAATATTTTTTTTTAACTTTTTAGATACACCTAACCTAGATGTACGTAAAAAGTAAAATATTTGTAAAACAATATTTAAAAAAATCAATAAATATACAAGAATAAAAAAATGCACTGAATTTTCGTTTTTTTTTTTTTTTTTTTTTTTTGTATTTTTGGTGTTTTGTGAATTTTCTAAATATTTTTTTTTCACAAATATTATACTTTTTAATTGTATTTACATTAAGTATATCTAAAAAGTACAAAATTTGGTTAAAATATTAAAAAATTCACTTAAAAACAAAAAAATACGAAAAATAAAAAAACTCAATTTTCAGCAAATGGGAGAAAATTTTCATATTTTAGTTTTTTTTAAATACTTTTTTGATGCATCTAAAAAGTTTAAAAATAAAATAAAAGAAAAGGACTAAAATATGAAGAGGAAAAAACACTAATGCTGTGTTTGGTCGGGAAATTTGATAAGGGATTTGGAAAGGAAAATGGAAAAAGTAGGTGAAATGTGAATAAAATATACCTACATTTTACTTAGTTTTACACATTTTTTTCCTTTTCCTTTCCAAATTTCTCCCCAAATCCCCTAACCAAACACAGCGTAAAGGAAAGAAAACTGGGAAGGGGGAAGGGGGGGATCACATTTTCATATTTTTTTGTCTTTAGTGAATTGTTTTAATTTTTCTTTTGATTTTTCCAGATTTCTTCACATATACTTTACTTTTAGGTGTTGATTGTTAAAAAATTATAGTTGACCCAAAGTTTTTGAGCAAATGTTGAAAAATTTTAAAATCAATATTCCCAACCGTGCTTAATCTCTACAATGTTTCCATGATCTCATTGCTTCGTTGTTGTAGAGTGACCTAATTCACAACCCCCACTTGATTGGTCCAAAAGGAAGCGAATTGCATTGGGATCCGCAAGAGGCCTTGCATATTTGTACGATCATTGCGACCCAAAGATAATTCACCGTGATGTCAAAGCTGCAAATATATTGTTGGATGAGGAATTCGAAGCAGTTGTTAGAGACTTTGGGTTAGCGAAACTTATGGATTACAAGGATACACATGTTACCACTGCTATTGTCATGACCCGAACCCGCCCCCGTGGGTTAAGGACATAACCGGCCAGTAATCGTGAGATTACCTACGGCCTCAAACCAAACCAAACGTATTTTAACAGAGTTCATGGGGGCCAAACGGAAGCAATTTGAAACTTTGTCCATAGAGCCGTGCTTATATGCACCTTGTTACATATATATGTTAATAACTCACATCCGAAAATGCAATAACATAAAAATTCTGTACAAACAGGATCACTCAATCTAAGTCAGCCAAAACAAAACTATATACAGACACATTCAAAGACTTCGCCAACCTGACAAATTATAAATACATAACGAAAAGGCGAAGACGTGTCTCGTGCGTGAGACGCAAAGGCTGACTCCTCAAAACCTTAGTTGTTCCGAACTGACTTCACTGAGGCTGGGTCTGGACCTCTCTTGGCTCACCTACAAACACATGAATGAGCGTGAGCGAAAGCCCAGTGAATAATATCAGATAAAGAAGATACACAAACAATATGTAAAACAACATGCTTCAAACGGCCTTGGGCCCACTTCATATTTCCATTTATCATATACATACACAATTTAAGTCAAGTGACTATGGTTCCAAACATACTGGCCCTTGCCCCACTTATCTTCCATTCGTGTCAGACTATCATTCATTTTAGACTTATCATTCTTATCAAACTGGCCCCTGGCCTATTCATACTTGCGTATCAAACTGGCCTTTAGGCCTTTCAAACTTTCATTCGTGTCAAAACGGCCTCTGGCCCATTCATTCATGCCAATCGGCCTTCGGCCCAATCATTTGTCAATCAGCCTTTGGCCCAATCATTTATCAATCGGCCTTCGGCCCAATCATTTATCAATCGGCCTTTGGCCCAATCATTCATCAATCGGCCTTCGGCCCAATCATTCATCAATCGGCCTTCGGCCCAATCATTCATCAATCGGCCTTTGGCCCAATCATTCATGTCAATCGGCCTTCGGCCCAATCATTTATCAATCGGTTGTCCATGATTCAAACTAGCAAACTTATAAGGAAATAAGCAATTGGACAATTGACAAGCTTCAAAATATCGATACTACTCACAGTGATCGGCTTGTGGATTTGCCCTGGAGCTTGACCCTACACATTCCATGAATACAAAAGGGTCACAAATAATTCAATCCGTTCTTTAATTCACATATTCCTCTTTAGGCTTCATTCTTATCTTTTTAACTCAATTACAATGCTCAATGTATGCCTAAGAGTGTTTACAAGTGAAAGGGAACGGAAAACAGAACATAGAATGCATTTTCAAAATTTCATAAAACAGGGTCCCCGCTCGAGCGTGGACTTCCCCGCTCGAGCGGACCCAAGAGGCCTGCAAAAGTACTGGTTACTTCAAATTCCAGCTCGAGCGTGAACTCGGCCGCTCGAGCAAACTGCCTGTCTACATAGCTTCCCGCTCGAGCGTAAACTTCCCTGCTCGAGCGGGCACCATGTCTGCCAAAAATGCTGGGAGCTCGAATTCTTCGCTCGAGCGGCACTTTCCCCGCTCGAGCGGACGTCAAAATTCTGGAAATTCCAGGTTGTGTTCTTGAGCTCCAATTCGATTTTCCAGCTACACTACTTGCATGCAATGGCTCAAATCTCAAATATAATCATGCTAACAAGGTACAAACACCAAAACACGTTATTATGGAGCTCAATTTCAAGGATTACACACTTGCATGTCTCAAATTGACACCAAATTCAATTCTATCATACATATTCATGCATTTCAAGCTTCCATCTTCAATTATTCAAACATGCATGCCCATCTTGACTTCATTTCTATTTCAAAAGATGCAAGTGGTGCCTATTCCCATAAAGCTTAACAAAACCAAGCTTGCATGCATGATCAAACTTCAAATCTTGCTTAATTGACATGATACATGCTAGATTATGCAACTTATGGCAATTCAAAAGCAATCTTATGCATGCATGATCATGTCTCATCAAAACCAATTTAAATCATGCTCTTGATCACAAAAATGCTTTGAGCTTACAAGATTACAAGTTCAATTCATGAATTCAAGAGTCAATGGCTTACCTAGAAGTCCAATTCTTCAATCTATGGTCCAATTAGAGTTGGACTTCAAAATTCCAAGCCCTCAAGATCAAACACAGATTTTTCTCTCTTCTCTCTCTCTAATGGCCGGCCCTCTCCTCTCCTTAGAGTGTATATCAGCCAAGTGAGAAGTAAAGAGGGAGTTTGATTGAGTAGTGCTCATATTAAAAGCCTCTTTCTTACAATATTATTATAATATCAAATAATAGAGCACTAATTCACTAATTTAATCAATTTAATCCGACCTTAATCAATTTCCAATTAAATTTCACCGTAGGCTCTAAAAATTATGCCAATCACAATGGCGTAATCAATTTCGGATTCTGTGGCTGATAAGGCCTTCAATTTAATTTCCAAAGCAGATAATTAGACAGATATTCCTACGGTGAACAGATAGAAATTCAAAACCACATATTTTCACACAATGGCACACAAAATCATATTAAACACATAATCATTCTCATAATAAAGGCCAATTAGCACAATACGGAACGGGGTTATCACAGCTATACGTGGTACAATTGGGCATATTGCTCCCGAGTACCTCTCCACTGGAAAGTCTTCAGAGAAAATTGATGTTTTTGGGTATGGAGTCATGCTTCTGGAGCTCATCACTGGACAGAAGGCTTTTGATCCTGTTCGACGTGCCAATGACGAAGACATTATGTTGCTTGATTGGGTAAGCATTTATTTCCCTCATAAAATTTGTTTTCATTACGTAACTAGGGTACTTGAGTTGGCTGTTTTCATACCATTCTTTGAGTTCATCTTAAAAGCCCTTCTGTGAAAAATTTGCTTCCAATTTGCTGGCTATAAGGTTTGTCAGAAGCACATGAATGGAATTGTTATTCTGTTGCTTATATAATTCAAAATGAGTTAGAGTAATGTTCATGATGGCATTCAAAAAAAACAATGTCTCGCTCAATGCATTTTAAAGTAAAGTCCACTCAATAGTTACATTGAAGAAATTTGTCATCATCGTGATTTGCTAATTTTTACAGTATCAAAATCTTAAGTGACCATCATGTTTTCAAATGCTAGGAAACTTAGAATTTAGTCATCTTTTATTTCATAGTATTGAACCTTGAAAAGAAAAATACACCATAATACTATATGAGGCTCAGTCTTTACTTTATACACCCTAAATTCTATATTGAAATTTTAGTATTGAAGTTTTCACACATTTCAATTTGGACAAAGCAAAGGAAATTTTGAATCAAAATTGAAAATCATAAGCCACCTTTGTCTCTCCGTTTCATTTTTATTATCAGTTTTCAAATGTCAGATTTTGTGGCCTTTTCTTTTACTATTATGCCGCTTTCTCTAATTTGGAAAGTAGTTGATAGACGGTGCTCTTCCTTATTAATGAGATCATTTCATAACTTGTCATATGACATATGTGATTCAAAATATTCGAAAAATTCAGGTGATGGGACTTCTGGAAGACAAGAAGGTGGAAACACTAGTCGATGCATATATGCAGGGAAACTATGTCAAAGATGAGGTGGAGCAACTTATCCAGGTGGCTCTGCTCTGCACGCTGAGATCCCCAATGGAACGTCCCAAGATGTCGGAAGTTGTCAAAATGCTCGAAGGTGATGGATTGGCGGAGAGGTGGGAAGAGTGTCAAAAGGGAAAGATGTTCCAGCAAGAGTTCGTCAATATCCACCACCAAAATAACAATTGGATCATTGCCCAAGTCAACAACCTTCCCGACTCCACTCCCAACCTCCCTTTAGAAGAATTGTCCGGTCTCAGATGATCTTTTAGGTGAATTTTGTTTTTGGCATACAGAGAAGTCTCTTGGAGTCCCACTCTTTATTCAAATGTGATATATACCATCTGTGTATATGATTTCTCCTCTTTAGCCTTTTTTTTTTTTTTTTTAGCTCGGTTTATATGACAATGATCAGGAATTTTTAGGTATAAGCAAAAACATGGCTGGAAAGGCTATGTAATGTGTCCAATTAGAATATATTTTATATGCCAATAAATACCTTTTGGTTTTCGTCTGAAAGCGAATTATAACACTTGGGCATTTGTGATTACTGATTATAGCTTTGTTAAGCGTTTGGGATCTATGAATATAGCTTGGAAGATTGAAAGCAAAAGGATATCTCTAAAATTCATTGTACTTTTTCAAGTGGGGGACACATCTTGTGTTTGCCGAATCTAAGAATACCAATGAGATCAAAAACGCTCTATCGAGGCTCAACAAAATCTACCAATGGAACGATCTTTGAAGAATAGGGGTCAATACCCAGAAAAAAGCTTTTTTAGATTTTTAAAAAAAATGGATATGCACATAGAAGATGTAGCCATTGTTGCAAAAAGGACACTTCATCTCTCTCCCTCTCTCTCTCTCTCTCGTGTTGACGAAATAATACACTTCATCCATCTTGTGTCTAAATTTTTTAACAGTATAGCTGACACGAGGTTCTCTATACCTAAATTCTTTTGAGCACATTTGCTATGATAGAATGGGCTGAAATAAAATATTCATTTCAACTTTGCATTTTCTCTCTCTTGTTTTGGTACACCTTATTTAAGTAAAAAAAATTTAAATGACTATTCTAACAAAATGTGATAATGCATATTCTTTCTACTAACTCATTTATTTCTTCTGAAATAGTCACATGTGTTGAATTATATTTTAAGAATCCCATACTTTGAAATTTTTATGACTTACAATTCTTTTACTTGACATTTTTACATGATTCACAATCGTGACTTCTTTGGGACAAGGGCTTTAGTTAAGTTCTAGCTTTCTTTCCCCCAATATGTAAGATAGGATTTAAGGAAGTTCGTTTCTGATCAAGAAATAAAAATAAAGAAAACTATTACTACAAATTTTTACTAGGAAAATACCAGTCAAGGAGTAGAGTAAAGAACAGAGATTGAGAGAGACACTGTGAGAGAGTGTAAGAGAGGGAGAAGCTTTGACTAAAACCCCTCCACAACGACTCTCTCTTTCCCCCCCTTTCCCCACGGATCGTTGAATTCAATCTCTCTCTCTCTCTCTCTCTGCCGGCATTCTCTCAGAATTTTCTCGGGAAAGTGAAAGAAAATTTCGCTAACTACCTTCAGCGTCAAAGTCAGCTCCAAACAGTTCCCCTCTAGTGAGCTCCGGCGACAACTTCCCTTTTGATTCCCGTTTTCAATCAACTGATAGGTGCCAATGTTTGGCTACCAAGGGATTTAGATTTCCTTCAACCAAAAGTTCGATTTTGAGTGTTTTTGAGTTTTTTTTTTTTTTTAATTACTAGTTTTAAGAGTTGATGAGGAATATATAGGTTTTTAGCTGAAGCAATTGTTGTGGCAATGGATCAAGCAGTCTCGGCGATCTTAACCTCGGCTTTTCTTTGTCTATTTCTTGTTTTTTCTCGGTTATTTCAAGCCTCTAGTAATGCCAAAGGTGCGTTCCGATTCTGTTAGCTTCGATTTTATGTTGATTTTGACATTTTCTTCGCGTCAATTTGAGTCAATGTTTCTTGAATTGTGTTCTGCTTGCATTGAACTTTTTTTTTTTTTGGATCAGCAAAGAAAAATTTCATTAACAGTATGAAATTAAAGGTACAGGAAGATGACATGCATCGAGAGAGATTCGGAAAGTACAAATTATCCCTACTACTACTACTCGCATCCATACAACCAACCCTTTCGCCTCACGAACTTTTTTTTTTTTTATAAATAAAAAATAGACCAAAAAAATAAAAAAGTTAAGGACTTAACTAAAAAATAAAATACATGAATTCCCACAAAATCAACCAACACAACCCAAAACCAAAACACCCAAACTGCTCATGCCCTCTTCTTTTCAACAAACCAAAATCTTCGTTTTCAACGCCCAAGCTGCTGCACTCCTCTTTACAACAAACCACACTCTACTTTTCAACCCAAATATTTTATTCACCTATGTTGCTGCACTCCCAAAAGCAACTAAACTCTTTTTTTTCAACAGCTCACACAACCAATGCCAAGACCGACGCCTGACAACACTATACCATAGCATCAAAAAGCGTTCCGCACGCTCCGCTGATCCTACCGAGAACATTCCATGGCCGGAAAACTCCATAACTGAAAGCTCCATGGCTGGAAAAACTCCGTTGACCGAAAAACTATAGCCGAAACACATCCAAGGACAATACCCAAGGGCCAACTTCTTTGCAAACACCCATTGTAGAAACTCCTAAGATGACGATCCAAACACCGAACAACCGCTGAGACACCTCCATACATCTAGGTGAAGTTCACCCCTCAAACTCCCACTCGAAGAGGAGCGCTTGAATGAAAACCAGACAGATCTGCATCAACTTCGACACCCATGTTTCCCCCCAAACAAAGCATCAATACTTCTCTATAAATCAGAACCAGAGTTCACCCCTCAAACTCTTACTCACACGAGAGCGCTCAAATGAAGATCCTAACCAAATTTGGACTTCCTCTATGCCGGTCCAACACCAACCTCCTCTATATAGACCCTTGTTCCAGGCATCCCCTGTTGAAAACAACACACCACTGCTACAACCCCAATGAATCATCTATAGCGGGCACCGAAACAACAAAAAATAAAGATCAACAGCAGCACACAAATCACACCTAGGTGGGAAGATAATGGGAGAATCAAGTTTATTAAAAAGGATAACTAACAAACAAACACAGGAAAGAGCTAGGCCAACCGACCGCCATAGCCAAAGGCAGCGGCCGGCCGGCCGGCCAAAAATGAGGCCTAGGGTGGAGGTTTTTAGAGAGAGGGAGAGAGAATCAAGTTTTAGAGAGAGAGACTTGTTGTAATAGTTGCTTGCATTGAACTTTGCATAATCAAATTCAGCAATCACTGAACTTTTAATTGATTTATTCAGTTCTGAGCTTGGAATCATTACATGAAATTCGGAAAATAACGGAAATAGGAATTTACAGTTCATTTATTCAATTATTTATTAAATTCATTCAAAAATTCAAGTACTTAGCCTTACTAGTGCAATTTTTAAATTTTAATTTCATAAAAAATTTAAAATTTAAAATTTAAAAATTTAAAAATTAAAAAAAAAAATACTTGAAGTTCCATGGTGTATTCTACTTCTTGAAATGCTCCCCTAATAGCCTTGGAGCCTATTTGATTAGTAGGATTAATAGTGAGGGAATTAACAATTCATGAGATTAGTGTAGGATTAGTTATCCAGTTGGATTAGTGAGGTACATAATTCCCTCTTGTCCATGTTTGTTTCGCAATAGATGTGGAAATATATAAGCTCAATTATATGTATGTTTTATGTTATTAGTTGTAGGAATAAAAAATCGGTCAATTTTATTAAACAGAATGACCACTGGAATCTAATTTGAATAATAAAATTGGAAACCACACAATGGAATGCGAGTGCCATGAATTAATAATCCTAATCTTATGCTATAATCCGACAATCAAACAAGGCCTTGATGTCATATTTAGTAACTTTGAATTAAGTTGTAGAATTTGAAAATCTTCATGTTGTGGTATGAGTGTTAGTCTGTTAGACAATTTAGTAGCTTACCTCCTCTTGGGATTTGCTTTGGTTGATGATGTTTGTTAGAGTTATGGTGAAAGTGTAATATTGTATTGAGATTGATATAACTATTAAAAGTGGTAGCCTATTTATAGGGTTGCATAGACTGATCAACGAAGAAACCTAGAGTGCTAATCATTTAATAACTTAAGCAAGGAAATAGGTAAATATAGGAATAGAATATCTTGGAAATATTCTCTAACAATGTTAATGCATTTGACAAGTACCTGATGATTGCCTCTTTCATGAAGAACAAGCGATGCCTTGAATGCGTTGAAGACCAACTTAGCTGATCCTAATAATGTTCTGCAAAGTTGGAATGCTACACCTGTCAATCCCTGCACTTGGTTTCACGTAACGTGCAACAGTGAGAACAGCATTACAAGAGTGTAAGTTGCTAATATCTGTGACAATTCTTGTGATGTAACTTGCTATTTGAAACTATTGTTGCTTTCATACTACCATTTTCAGTGGTGTGATTGATGATGAATTTTGCTTCCATTTGTGTACACCCAGTGATCTTGGAAATGCAAACTTGTCTGGTCAACTGGTTCCACAACTTGGACTGCTTCTGAATTTGCAGTACTTGTAAGTCGTACTTCAGTACTACTTCAGCTCATACTAATTTATCACTTGTTTCATAAACTTTAGTCATATTCTATATCTACCTTTTGAGAATATGAGGATTTACTTTAAAGATGATATCTTTGTATTAAAGTTTCAAAAACATGAACTTTGGTAACTCTTTGAAAGTCTTAAAAATTGATTGTATAATGTAAGCTTCTTATTACTCATTGCATAAGCTAATAACGCAGCAAGTTTTAGGTCATAAATTTCTTCCCTCTCTATAGTTGTTAACAAAAATATAATTCAGTTTTATTTTTGGCCATATTCTGATGTTGAGAAATAATAATGTGCATTGACAAAAATTAACTTTGCTTTGGGAGAACTCAATTACTTTCTATATGTCGTAGTTTTGAATCCTCTATCGAATCTTTCATTCTGCTGTATTCAACACACTTGAGACCTTAGTTTCATTCCCTCGATTTGACTATCTGGATATCATCATTTTATGTATGAAGAAAACCTTGAAAACATGCTCTTCCACACATACATGAACATCATAATGGAGAATACATGATATTGTTCAGCATTTCTGGTTAAAAAGGAACAAATGACTAAAGGGGCATGTTCTTGTGCTTTGAATGATTTGGGATACCTCTGATTGGGGCATTCCCAGGTGAGTTCATGTTTAGTCTTTTGTTTTATTGGCTGCCATTGTAACCCCCTGCAAAAATAAATAAATAAATCAGTCTATTGCAATGCTAGCTTTTGGAGTCATGTACAACTTCATCTTCAAAAGAGCTCAATATGTTTTGACTTCCCTTTAAAGCATTTGTCTTGACTTCTTGGTTAATATTTTGTACTGATTGTGATCATGTGCGTCTTTTACTTTGATGAAACAACTAACCTCTAGAAAGAAACTCCAGTTTCCTAGCAGCTTATTGTGTTAGGTTATCTTTTGAAAATGGGTGGTTCATAGTTGGTCGCTTGAGCCCTTTTCTGTTCCACTTGTATTCATTATCTTGATATTGCTGCACAATTTTTCTCCCATTAATAACATGATCATCGTTTGTTTGTCCCTTTGGTTTGCATATTATTAACATGTTTCTTGACAGGGAACTCTGGAAGAATTCCTATCGAGCTTGGCAATTTGACAAGTTTGGTGAGCTTGTATCTTTACTTGAACAATTTGAGTTGTATCATCCCGGACACATTGGGCAGGTTTTAGAAATTACGTTTCCTGTATGAATTACATAACCTTCATCTTTTTTTACTTCTGTTATTAAATTTATTGTGCATCTGTTTAAGTTTACTTTTATTGTATTTCAGTTTTCTTATTACAAGGTTTTCTCAAAACTGGGTTGCTTATGCATTGACATAGGGGAATATGGATACAGTGGCGTTGTTTTAGTTTTTTAGTGATTTCTTAAAGAATATACTCTCATGATTTCTCTGTCTTTTTTATTTTTATTTTTTTTTATGTATATTTAGAAAAATGCATGAAAACAAATTATTCGAGTTATGCAGTCCAGGATATTGCATGTTTGATTGAAATCAACCCCAAAGATGGAAATCCCATTGTTGTCAAGATGACTAGATTAATATACAGTAGGACCTATAAAGACTAGGTATTTTGGTGATAAATGCATTGATTTTTACTTTTTTCTTCGTAAAATTATTAAAATGCATACTGATCCATGATTAAGAAATAGCATCCTCTTAATAATGGCAAACAGTGCTGAAGGGCTATTTGTTTTAATCATATTTTACTTTATTATGTGCATATACTAGTTGTCTGTACATTACAAATCAACTTTCATCTGAAATTGGATTATATTGCACAGAGGGCTCTGATTGATCACATATTGCATGTATTATGTGCATCCACTAGCGTTGATCAGCCATGTCCCTAGGAATTTTATTGATATACCATTTTGATTGTTTGGAATGTATTTATGCCTGGTCCTCGTATTTATTTGCATGGATAGACGGCTTAGTGACAACACTTTGTCTGGAACTATTCCTATGTCATTGACTACTATCAATTCACTTCAAGTCCTGTGAGTACCAAGTTGACGTGTTCTTTATTTTTCCTTTTTGGTGAATAATAAAGGCTTTTCTTTTTTTGATTAGCTTTAATTGGCATAAACTAACTACAAGAATATGATATGGCTTCTAGCCATTTGGTATACAGTGATCTTTCAAACAATAACTTAGCAGTTGTCGTCCCAGTTAATGGCTCCTTTTCCTTCAGGTTTGTTGCTGGTAACATCATTTTCCATACTAGTGGAGTCGGGTGACTCATCTAGACATATGCTAACCACTATTCTTTCATTTTTAAGTTTTCGAAATAATAGTTTTACAATTTCTCCACCTCCTCCACCGCCTCCATTTTTGCCGCCACCCCCATCTACTGCTTCAGGTTTGTTTCAATTTCTCCACCTCCTCCAACACTTTCAATTTCTCAATTCTTTAATTATAAACTTCGTTCCATGCTACCTGTTCAGACCTTGTCACAGATGACTTGGCTGGATTTGTAATTTGTCTTTCTAACTTCATGCACATTATTGCTTTTGAAAGTAACTATACGAAAATAAATTGTATGTTAGGTCAATTCCTCAACCAGTATGTATAGGTTTTAGTTTCCCCACATATTTATGATCTAGGAAGCATGGATATGGGATACAGCGATACGGGAATACGGATATGGCAATACACCAAAATCTGAGAAAGTATGATATGGGTACGGCAGGGATACGTTCGTAAAAAAATTATTGTTTTATAATTTTAATAATGTAATATGCATCAAAATAAAACCTAAAGCAAATTAATAAATAAAGAGAGGGATTCCTATTAAGTTAAGAGTCTTCAAACATTCATAAAATATCCAAAACTAAAAGCAAAAGCAAATGCAAATTAAACATCATCTTTACATGCATTTATCAAAAAAAATAAAATAAAATATAAAAAAAAAACATCATCCTTATATCCCAACACCAAAAAAAGAATGAGAGCAGAGAAACGTGAGAGAGTGAGAGAGACAATAAGAATTCATCAATTTGACAAATTCTATTACCTTAACTCTCACTATATTCCTCTTATCAAAGAACTAAACAAGGTATTAGAAATAATATGTAACTTGGAGTATCCGATACTTCAAAATTAAATATCCGATACTCTAAAATTAATTAAGAAGTATTCGATACATATCCACAAGTATTCAATGAGTATCGATATCTAATAAGTATCCGATACGGATACGTCTCCCTTTTTGAAGTATTCGTGCTTCATAGTTTATGATGCTCAACGAATACTTATTTTTCTAAGGAAACATCCATGCTTTGATCTTTTTTATTTGTCTGGGTATCATTCAATTTTCAGCTTTCTTTAGATTAGTGACTTACGATATGTTGCTAAAGTTAGAATCTAATTTTTCCACTAGACTGCACCTGGATTGTCCAAACCATGGCATTATTTTATTCCATTGAATTGTCTTCTTATCAAAATTTTCAGTTGTGAAGGGAATGCACAATTACAGTGAACTTACTAATTTCTGATTGCAAATCTTATTCCAATAGGGAGCAGTGCCACTGGAGCCATTGCTGGAGGAGTTGTTGCTGGTGCTGCCCTGTTGTTTCTCGCACTTGCTTGGTGTTGGCGAAGGAAACCAGAGGATAGCTTCTTTGATGTACCTGGTTGGTGGATCAAGTTGAAAATGCCTTAAATTGATTTTTATTTATATTTTTTTTGAACAAGGCTTAAATTGATTGTTACGGTGTTGTATAATGCATTTCCCCTTTCTCTTTGCAGCTGAAGAGGGTCCAGAAGTTCATCTAGAATAGCTCAAGAGGTTTTCTCTTCGTGAACTACAAGTCGCAACTGATAATTTTAGCAACATGAATATTCTAGGAAGAGGTGGGTTTGGTAAGGAATACAAAGGACGATTGGCCGATGGCTCTCTAGTGGCAATAAAAATACTAAAAGAGGAACGCACTCAGGGTGGGGAGCTGCTGTTCCAAACAGAAGTGGAAATGGTCAGCATGGCCGTCCATCGAAATCTACTGCGTTTGCATGGCTTTTGCATGACACCGATAGAACGATTGCTTGTTTATCCTTTTATGTCTAATGGAAGTGTTGCCTCATATTTAAGAGGTACTACTTGCGTGCATCTTCATATGCTTCCCTTTTTTAATTATTTGTCAAGTATTATATTCATTAGAACTTTTAGTAGATTTGATACAATATGCTTTATTTCTATTCCAATTTCCAATTTGATACCAAGAAAAAAGGTTTGTTTAGTTTGATTTTTTTAAAATGGTTTTGTGAAACCATATTTGGTTTCAATTTTTTGAATTTTAATTTTCTGAAAATTGAGATTTTTTTTTCTCATTTTTTTATTTTTCGTGAATTTTTTTAATATTTAATTTAATTTTTTTTTTTTTAAACTTTTTAGAAGCACCTAACCTAGATGTACCTAAAAAATAAAATATTTGTAAAACCAAACCATACCAAACAAAGTCTTAAATCTCATCAAATGAGGTCGGTTACATGAATTATTTTTCTCCACTTGACTTTATCCAAAGCTATTTTGTTAGTTAAATTAAGGAGATTTATATATCTATTTACTATACTAGTCTACGCCAATCTAGGTCTACCGCTTCCCTTCATACTACCAACTACCGTCACTGTATTGCATCTCTTCACTAATGCTTCTGTTGGTCTCCATTGTATATGACCAAACCATCTCAATCTATTCTCTATCAACTTATCTTCTATCGGTACTACTCTAACTCATTCTCGAATATACTCATTCCTAACTTTGTCTTTTCTAATCTTGCCACACATCCACCTTAGCATTCTCATCTCAGCAACACTCATCTTCTCTACATGTTGTTTCTTAGTTGCCTAACATTCCGTCTCATACAACATCACTGGTCTAATAGCTGTCCTATAAAACTTCTCGTTTAGTCTAATGGGTATTCATTTATCACACAGTACTCTAGACGCATTCCTCCACTTAAGCCACCCTGTCTTAATTCTGTGGATTATAGTCGCACCAATCTCCCCAGCCGTTGTGATAATCGATCATAAATACCGAAAATGTTCACTCTTAGGTAGTTCTTGTTCCTCAATCTTCACTTCTCTACTCCCATTGTGACTGTTACTAAAATTACATTCCATATACTCAGTCTTAGTTCTGCTTATCATAAATCTTTTAGATTCAAGTGTTTTTCTCAAAATCTCTAACTTAGTGTTAACTCCTTCTCTAGTCTCATCTACTAACACGATATCATCTGCAAAAAGCATATATTATGGCACATCATCCTAAATATTGCATGTCAACTCATCCATAACTAAAGCAAAAAAATAAAGACTTAAGGTTGATCCTTGGTATAACCCTACAGAAATTGGAAATTCACTCGTCTCTCCAGCAAGGTGATAGTGATCACAACACCTTCATACATATTCCTAATCATATTAATGTAACCTTTTGCCACCCCTTTCTTCTCTAACACCCACAAGATTATATTCCGAGGCACTTTATCATATGTTTTCTCAAGCAAGGTTGTTAAGATTGAGATCCTACACAGGATCATTTTGGGGGTTTATCGGATCGTAGGATCGGATCGAGGATCGTAAGATCCTACTAAAATGATAAAAAACTGCAATAATTTTTATATGACTAAATAATACTATCAAAATATATATAGAATAAGCCCCAAAAAAAGAAATATGCAATTCAATGTAGCATTCAAACATTTTTTTTTCAAAAAAAGAAGTCAAAAACATAATAAAAGCAAATATCAACACTTGCACACCATTGCCATTGTTTCTTAATGAAAACAAAAAAAACTAAATAAAGGAAGAACAAATAAAAGACTACAATAAGTTATCATTGTCGCCGAAATTATCATCATTATTTATCAACATTAATCATTGCCACATCATCATCATCATCATCATCATCATTATCATCACCACCTCCAGTGCCATCCAAGTCCTCAATGTCTTCACCAATAGTAGCATCTTCAAAGTCATGATCAAAATCCCTTCGAGCATCCATGTTTTGATCCATAGCATCATCATCACTTATTTCATGAACTTCATCATGTTCTCTACCAATATGATCATGACCTAAGTTGGAGTAAACAAAAAAATTAAAAGTAAAATTAAAGTTATAATTTCTAACTAAAACTAAAAGATGTGTACATAAACTTACAAGCTTGTTCTAAATTCCTTGCAAGGGCCTCCACTTCATCTTCATCCGAATCACATCCATGTCGAGCATTCCTATCAAGCACACTCAACCAATTTCCTTCTTTTGGAAGAGTCAGAGTCTCTCTCTCTGTTATCAATTCATCATCTGATGGGACATCATCCAAACATAATGGATTCACGATTGCTTGTCTATTCATGTGTCGTTGTCTCAATTTCAAATTGTACGTGACAAACACCAAGTCATTTCTCTTTTGGTGCAAACGATTCCTCCGCTTTGAATGTACCGTCTCAAAAGCACTCAAATTTCACTCACACCCCGATGAACTGCATGTTAAACTTAATATCCTAATTGCAAACCTCTTCAACTCAGGGCATTCATCACCAAAAGAGCCCCACCAATCAGCTACATGAAAGTTTAGTTAAAAATTTAAAATTAATGAAATGAAAACAAATAATAAGATATTAAAAATGATACAAATCAACTTATAGTAAAAAAAAAAAAAAAAAACACCTGGAGATTTCTTTTTTCTAGTCATGATTGCATTTTGTATGCCAAAGAGTCCTTTTGTACTCTTGAATGCATCAATTTGCAAATCTATCTTCACCCTCTCATTAACATCAGGAACCATTCTTTCAAGACATTTGTACAGCCCAATTTTAACCTCAGCATCGGGCTGAATATTGGGATTGTAATGAAACTGAGGGTTCAAAAAGTATGTTGTAGCATGCAATGGGTGATGGAGTTGGGATTCCCATCTTCTATCAATGATGGTCCATGTAGGATCATAGCTAATACCATTGAATAAAGAGTATTAATGAACAAATAAAAAGTTTAGGGAAATATTGTAGTAAAGTAAATAAGTTTAACTAAATAAAAGTTCACCATGAGAAAACATTATTGAAATTGCTTTGAATTTCCTCTTCCGCACGATCCATTGCCTCGTAAATGAATCCCATCGCCAGATGCTCATCCGAATCCACTAATCTAAGTACTTTAATGAGAGGTACCGTAGCCTTCAAGCACATAGAAACGCCCTTCCAAAAAATACGATTATCTAAAACAATGTCTTCAATTTTTTTACCCTTTTCAAACCTTGCAAATCGACTATTCCTCCACTTGGATAATGTAAACAAAGAGAACTATGCACCCTTTTGCTCATGAAGGCGCCTCAAGGTCAAGTAAGATGTGGCAAATTGCGTTACCGCGGGCCTAATAAGTTCAATACCTTTGGTGAACTCCTTCATCCAATGAATAAGATTTGTTCTTGAATAAATGTATGCCACAATTCTTTTTCTTTTTTTAATTGTAACTCGATGAAGTTGGATTTGCTTCTCAAAATCCTCTAACATCAAATCTATGCAATGAGCAGCACAAGGCGTCCAAAACAAGCTCTTCCTCTTATCTTTTAACATTTCTCTCGCCAACTTATAATTAGAAGCATTGTCGGTCACCACTTGCACAACATGCTCCACTCTAACCTTCTCAAAAACCTTTTCACCGGTTTTGGAAATGTCGGATGTATCCAATGATGATAGAAAGATAGTTCCATTAGGGCTATTGACAAGAAAATTACAAATTGATCTTCTCTTTCTATTTGACCATCCATCAGACATAATTGTACACCTGGTCTTTTTCCATTGTTCCTTGAACTCGTCAAGTAATTGCAATGTCTTTCGCACTTGTTTTTTTAAAAATGTCACCCTAATTTCATGGTAAGATGGTGGTACAAGGCCTTTTCCATAATCTCCAATTTTCTTAACCATAAGTGGAAATATAGGGTTGTTGACACAATTAAAAGGAATTGCACTAGTGCAAAAAAACCGGGCAATTGTTTGACAAACATCATCTCTCTCTTCTTTCTTAAATAATTGATTGATAGTTTTTTTATTTTGGGGCTGAGACTTATTCACCACAAATTTATCCATACACCCATAATGTTTTTGTTTGTTTTCATGGCCATCAACATGCAATAATTCCACTTCTTCATCAGAATCATCATCACCAATATCAAGCATCCTCCTTTTCTTATTTTGAGACTCCAATGTTTGAGTTCTTAAAAGACTCATAAATTTATCTCTAACATCTTTCAGAACTTGGGGACATGGTTCAACATTTTGATGAGTGCATGCCAAATGGTGTTTTAATCTATATATTCCTCCAGAACAAGTAACATTACAATGTTACATTTTACCTTTTTGCTTGCAACATCCATTTCAATGTCGTGTTCCCAACCAGGATCAGATCTGTGACCAGCAACATTTTTCCTCTTCCTCCCTCTTCCTAAACCAGAGGCTAACATTGTGTGCTGCAATTGCAAATTGTAAAAATTAAAAGAAATTTTTTCAGGAAAGTTTAGGGAAAAAGCAGCAACAAATTCCACAACTCTAGCCGGGTATGGAGAAAGTTATCCAGAAATTTCTGGGCAATTCCAAAGTGATTCAGAAACAAGATTGCCCCAATATTACATTGGTTTCACTCCTAATTTTGATATGGGTTTTTTTTTTACTTCTTTGATGTTTGAAGAATTTATGATAAAGTATGCTACAAAATTTACATTACACAAAAGGCACAAGATAGCAATTCCAAGCCCATGTATCAAAAGGCTTTAAACAAACCATCATTTGGAAAAACAGTTCATGTTTTTGATAAGCAATCCTGTTTTGCCTTTCCAGTCAAAGAAGCAATGGTGTTTAACAAGATTAAGTAAAATGAATCTTACAATGATTTACTTTCCATTCCCAGGAGCTAATGAAAACAGCAATAGCTTTATAGCATTGCAGCAAAAAATAACAAGAAAAATTGAAAAAGAAAAAAGAAAAAAAAAAAGAGAAACAGAACAACAATAAGCGCAAAAAAAATGTATATTTACAGAGCAAAATTAAATATATATATATATACATAATATAATTTATATATAAGAGAAACATACAGAAATATATATATATATAATATAATTTACAGAAACAAAAATAAATAAATAAATAAGAGCCAAAAAAAAAAAACAAAGAGGTGATTTAGTATTATATATATATATATATAATACCGAAGAAAAAAGAACTACTGAGTAGCGAAGAAAGAAGAACAACAGAGAGGAAGAACAGCGAAAAAAAAAAAAAAAAAAAGGCAGACAGTCTGAACAGCAGCGAAGAAGAGAGAGGAAGAAGAAGAAAAAGAAGCATACCTGGTTGTTTGTGGATGCAAATTCTGAAATTTGATGTTGAATCTCTTTTTCCCCAATTCTTATTGCCCTAATCGCAAGTCAAACTTCTCTGTTGCTTTGCTTCTCTGCTTCTCTTCTTTTTGCTCCCGATTTTGCTTTTAAGTTGCCAAAAAAACCCTTGAAATTTGGATCGCATGGAGTTGCGATCCAAATACGATCCTAACGATCCCGACGATCCCAAAACGATCCCACCATGATCCTGATTTGGGGTTGATCCAAAGCACAAGTCGGTTCAAATGGTGTATATAGGATCATACGATCATACGATCCTACGATCCGAATCGGGATCTTGACAACCTTATTCTCAAGATCGATGAAAACCATATGAATGTCTTTTTTTTTCTCTCTCTATATTTTTCTATTACTCTCCTCAAAAAATAGATTGTTTCCATTGTTGACCTATCAGTCATAAATCAAAATTGATTCTCTGACACATCTGTTATATCTCGCAATCAACGTTCTATCACTCTCTCCCACACTTTCATTGTATGACACATTAACTTGATTTCTCTATAGTTGTTACAATTCTGGACATCTCCTTTATTCTTATATTGGCATTAAAATACTCTTCCTCCACTCCTCTGGTATTTTTCTTGTCAACAAATCTTACTAAATAACCTAATCAACCAAACAATCCCCTTCTTACCCAAACATTTCCACGCTTCAATAAGTATATCATCGTGTCCTAAAACCTTATTCAATTTCATCTTCTTAAGTGCAAACTCCACTTCAAAGTCCCTAATCCTACGATAGAACCTATAGTCTTGGTTTTCCTTATTACTGCATACTTCTTCCCCTTTTGACTTACCTCCATGTTCCTCATTTAACAACTTCTCAAAATAGTTCTTCCACATCTCTTTAATTTCTTCATCCTTCACCAACACCTTAGAATCCTCACCCTTGATGCACTTAACCTGATTAAAATCTCTTCTTTTCATCTGTCTTATCTTAAAAGTTTGTATATCCTCTTCTCTCCATCCTTACTATCTAATCTAGTCTATAGGTCATCATAAGTTTTCAACTTAGTCTCCCTCACTACCTTTTTGACCTCCTTATTGGCCAATCTATAGCGCTTAAGGTTTTCCTCAGTTCTATCATTCTGTCACTTTTTAAAGCTCTCTTTTTTCGTCTTTATTACTGTTTGGACCTCATCCCTCCACCACCAAGTTTCCCCAAAGTTGGGTCTCTTTCCTTTCGACTTTCCAAGAACTTCCCTTGAGATTCTCTTCAATCGAGTTCCACATAGTGTTAGTATCATCTTCCAAGTCCCAAGTACCTTCTTTATCCATTATATTCTTAAATGTGTCTAGTTTATCCCTTTTTAGGTCCCACCATCTAGTCATGTGATGCCCACTATCTTTCCGAGTTTGGTATTGCCCTTTAAAGCATAAATCTAGTAGCAAAGTCCTATGTTGAGACATCAAACTCTCTTTAGGAATCACCTTACAGTTGCCGCATTTTAGACGGTCCCCTTTTCTTACTAGAAAGTAATCTATTTGGCTCCTAATTGATACACTCTTGAAGGTTATCAAATGCTCTTATCTCTTCTTATAAATAGTATTGGCTACCACTAGGTCAGAAGCCAACGCAAAATCTAAAATACTCTCTCCAACCTCATTTCTATCATCAAAACCATACCCACCATGCACCATCTCATACCTTAGTTTATCTACTCCTACATGGCCATTGAAATCACCACTTATAACTAGGTTTTCTTCTACGGGTATCTCCTGTAGTACCTCATCCATTTGGTCCCAAAAAACTCTCTTAGTCTGATCATCTAATCCTACTTGAGGGGCATATGCACTAATAACGTTTACTATATTCTCTCCAATAACTAGTTTAACTAACATAATCCTATCACCTTTTCTAATGATCGCAACTACATTTTCTACAAAACTCTTGGCAACTATTATTCCTAACTCATTCCTATGTCTATCCTTACCACTATAATATAGCTTAAAACCGGTATCCTCTATTTCCCGAGCTTTCTCACCCATCCACTTTGTTTCTTGTACGCAAACTATACTAACTCGTCTTCTAATCATGACATCTACCAATTCTATAGTCTTACCAATTAAAGTTCCTATATTCCATGTGGCTACCGTAAACCTATAATCTTGAACTAGCTTCTTTATTCACGCTCATTCAGAAAAACGTGGAAACCTTTGTTCATTTTTCACCGCACCCAGGGGTCGATACGGCGCCCTTTCCTCACTTTTCAAAACACCCGAAGGCAGGCGCAACGCGTCACTTAAGGGGAACAACCTAGTATTTAATCAATTCAAATTATTAGACTTCATGTCATAAAGGATCCGAGCGGCTTTTTTACGTGTTGGCTGTCTGCTACCTAATACACAACCCTCCTCCTTTACCCAGGCTTGGGACCGCAGGGTTGCTTAACAACATTTAAAAAAATCAATATATACACAAGAATGCAAAAATATACTGAATTTTAAAAAAAAAAAAATTTGTATTTTTGGTATTTAGTAAATTTTTTTAAGTATTTTTTTTTTTTTATAAATTTTATACTTTTTAATTGTATTTACATTAAGTGTATCTAAAAAGTACAAAATTTGCTTAAAATATTAAAAACATTCACTAAAAACCAAAATATACGAAAAATTAAAAAACTCAATTTTTAAAAAATGGTAGAAAACTTTCACATTTTGGTTTTTTTTAAATACTTTTTTGATGCATCTAAAAAGTTTAAAAATAAAATGAAATGAAAAGACTAAAATATGAAGAGGAAAAAACACTAAAGGCAAAAGAAACTGGGAGGAGGGCGGATCGCATTTTCATTTTTTTTTTTTTGTTTTTAGTGAATTGTTTTTGTTTTTGTTTTTATTTTTATTTTTATTTTTTCAGATTTCTTCACATATACTGTACTTTTAGGTGCTAACAGTTAAAAAATTGTAGTTGACCCAAAGTTTTTGAGCAAATGTTGAAAATTTTTAAAATCAATATTCCCAACCCTGCTTAATCTCTACAATGTTTCCATGATCTCATTGCTTCATTGCTATAGAGCAACCTGATTCACAGCCCCTACTTGATTGACCCAAAAGGAAGCGAATTGCATTGGGATCCACAAGAGGCCTTGCATATTTGCACGATCATTGCAACCCAAAGATAATTCACCATGATGTCAAAGCTGCAAATATATTGTTGGATGAGGAATTCGAAGCAGCTATTGAAGACTTTGGGTTAGTGAAACTTATGGATTACAAGGATGTACACGTTACCACTGTTGTACGTGGTACAATTGGGCATATTGCTCCCGAGTACCTCTCCACTGGAAAGTCTTCAAAGAAAACTGATGTTTTTGGGTATGGAGCCATGCTTTTGGAGCTCATCACTGGACAGAGGGCTTTTGATCTTGCTCGACTTGCCAATGACAACGACATTATGTTATTTGTTTGGGTAAGCATTTATTTCCCTCATACGATATGTTTTCATTATGTAACTAGGGTACTTGAGTTGGTTGTTTTCATACCATTCTTTGAGTTCATCATAAAAGTCCTTCTATAAAAAATCTACTTCCAATTTGCTAGTTATAAGGTTTGTCAAAAGCACATAAATGGAATTGTTATTCTGTTGCTTATATAATTCAAAATGAGTCGAGTAATGTTCATGATAAAAGGGCATACCCAGTACACGAAACTCCCGCTTAAGCGGAGTCTGGAGTAATGTTCATGATGGTATTCAAAAAAAAAAATGTCTCACTCAATGCATTTTAAAGTAAAGTCCACTCAACAGTTACATTGAAGAGAGTTGTCATCATCATGATTTGCTAATTTTTACAGTATCACAATCTTAAATGACCATCATGTTTTCAAATGCTAGGAAACTTAGAATTTAGTCAACTTTTATTTCATAGTATTAAACCTTGAAAAGAAAAATACACCATAATACTATATAAGGCTCAGTCTTTACCTTGGGCACCATAAATTCTATATTGAAATTTTAGGATTGAAGTTTTCACACATTTCAATTTGGACAAAGAAAAGGAAATTTTGAATCAAAATTGAAAATCATAAGCCACCTTTGTCTCTCCCTTACTTTTTTATTATCTGTTTTCAAATGTCTGATTTTGTGACCTTTTCTTTTACTATTATGCCTCTTTCTCTAATTTGGAAAGTAGTTGATAGACGGTGCTCTTCCTTATTAATGAGATCATTTCATAACCTGTCATCTAACATCTGTGATTCAAAATACTTGAAAAATTCAGGTGAAAGGACTTCTCAAAGACAGGAAGATTGTAACACTAGTCGATGCAAACATGCAAGGAAACTATGTCGAAGATAAGGTGGAGCAACTTATCCAAGTGGCTTTGCTCTGCACGCTGAGCTACCCAATGGAACATCCCAAGATGTCGGAAGTTGTCAGCATGCTTGAAGGTGATAGGTTGGTGGAGAGGTAGGAAGAGTGGCAGAAGGAGGAGATGTTCCGGCAAGAGTTCGTCAATATCTACCACCAAAATAATGATTTCAACAACCTTCCCGACTCCACTCCCAACCTCCATCCAGAAGAATTGTCCAGTCCCAGATGAACTTTTAAATGGATTTTGTTTTCAGCATACAGAGAAGTCTTGGAGTCCCACTCTTTATTCAAATGTGATATATACCATCTGTGTATATGATTTCTCCTCTTTAGCTTCTTTTTTTTTTTGAGCTCGGTTTATATGACGATGATTATGAATTTTTAGGTATAAGCAAAAACGTGGTTGGAAAGGCTATGTAATGTGTCCAATAAGTATATATTTTATACACCAATAAATACATTTTGTTCTTAGTCTGAAAGCAAATTGTAACACTTGAGCATTTGTGATTACTGATTATAGTTGTGTTAAGCGTTTGGAAACTCTGAATATAGCTTGGAAGATTGAAAGCAAAGGGATATCTCTAAAATTCGATGTACTTCTTTAAGTGTGGGACACATCTCATGTTTGTTGAATCTAAGAATACGAATAAGATCAAAAATGCTCTGCCGAGGGTCAACGGAATCTACCTATGGAACGATCTTTGAAGAAGAGAGGGCTCAATACCCAAAAAAAAAGATTTTTAAAAAAATGGATATGCACATAGAAGATATAGCCATTGTTGCAAAAAGGACATTTCATCTCTCTCTCTCTCTCTCTCATGTTGACGAAATAACACACTTTATTCACCTTGTGTCTAAATTTTTTAACAGTATAGCTGATACGAGATTCTCTATACCCAAATTCTTTTAAACACATTTGCCATGACTTTTAAACACATTTGCCATGATAGAATGGGTTGAAATAAAATGTTCATTTTAACTTTGCATTTTCTCTCTCTTATTTTGGTATGCCTTATTTAAGTGAAAATATTTTAAATGACTATTCTAACAAAATGTGATAATACCTATTCTTTCCACCAACTCATTTATTTCTTTTGGAACAGTCACATTCATTGAATTATATTTTAAGAATCCCATACTTAGAAATTTTTATGACTTACAATTCTTTGGGACAAGGGCTTTGGTTAAGCTCTAGCTTTCTTCCCCCCAATATGTAAGACAAGATGTAAGGAAGTTCCTTATAAAAATAAAGAAAACTTTTACTACAAATTTTTATTAGGAAAATACAGTCAAGTAGAGTAGAGAACGGAGATTGAGAGCGACACCGTGAGAAAGCAGGTCCGGTCCGGAGATTTCCGAGGCCTAAAGTCAATAATTAACTAATAAATTTTGGAGGCCTTCACATCTTTTTTTTTTCATTGAATGAAAAAAAAAGAAAAAAAAAATAAAGATAGAAGATAAAATTTGTGTTAAAATTACAAAAAATACTTAGTATTACATTACAATAATTAATAAGTGTCGTTTAATCCTCGCTCTTCTTACATTTTTAGAAGCAAATAAATTAATCATACTTGCATAATCTATTTTTTTATAAAATCATTTTCAATGAATAACAATGCTAATTATTTTAAATGCGCCTTTCAATTTTTTAATAGGTCAATTTATTTTAAGTTAGTTTGGGTCTTTCTTAATTTTTTTTTAGATTTAAAATATACCTAATGTATTACAATAAACTATAATAGGAGGACCCTTTTTTGGATCTATTTTTAGTAAATTACAATGTTAATTTTTTTGAATGGATCTTTTAATTTTTTAATGAGTCAATTTATTTTAAATTAAATTGTATTCTCTTTTTAATTTTTTTTAACTTAAAACATACCTAATGTATTACACTATATCATAATAAAAGAGGCCCGGACCCTTTTGTAGGTCTATTTTGAGGGCCAGGCCATCGCCTTGGTGGCCAATGCCCAGGCCGGCACTGTGAGAGAGCGTGAGAGAGAGAGAGAGAGAGGCTTTGACTAAAACCCCTCCACAAACGTCTCTCTTTCCCTCCCTTCCCCACGGACCGTTGAATTCAATCTCTCTATCTCTCTCTCTCTCTCTCTTCGGCATTCTCTCAGAATTTTCCCGGGAAAGTGAAAGAAAATTTCCTTAACTACCTTCAGCGTCAAAGTCTGCTCCAAACAGTTCCCCTCCGGTGAGCTCCGGCGACGACTTCCTCTTCCGATTCCCGTTTTCAATCAACCGACAGGTGCCAATGTTTGGCTACCAAGGGATTTAGATTTCCTTCAACCAAAAGTTTGATGTTGAGTGTTTTTGAGTTTTTTTTTTTTTTTTTTTAATTGCTAGTTCTAAGAGTTGATGAGGAATATATAGGTTTTTAGCTGAAGCAATTGTTGTGGCAATGGATCGAGCGGTCTCGGCGATCTCACCCTCGGCTTTTCTTTGTCTATTTCTTGTTTTTTCTCGGTCATTTGAGGCCTCTGGTAATCCGGAAGGTGAGTTCCACTCTGTTAGCTTCGATTTTATGTTGTTTTTGGCATTTTCTTCGCGTCAATTTGAGTCAATGTTTCTTGGATTGTGTTCTGCTTGCATTGAACGTTGCATAATCAAATTCAGCAATCACTGAACTTTTAATGGATTTATTCAGTTCTGAGCTTGGAATCATTACGTGAAATTCGGAAAATAACTGAAATAAGAATTTACAGTTCATTTATTCAATTATTTATTGAATTCATTCAAAAATTCAAGTACTTAGCCTTACTAGTGCAATTTTAAATTTTAATTTCATAAAAAATTTTAAAAAAAATACTTGAAGTTCAATGGTGTATTCTGCTTTATTGAAGTGCTCCCCTAATAGCCTTGGAGCCTGTTTGATTAGTAGGATTAATAGTGAGGGGATTAACAATTCGTGAGATTAGTGTAGGATTAGTTATCCAGTTGGATTAGTGAGGTACATAATTCCCTCTTGTCCATGTTTGTTTCGCAGTAGATATGGAAATATATAATCTCAATTATATGTATGTTTTATGTTATTAGTTGTAGGATTAAAAAATGGGTCAATTTTATTGGATAGAATGGCCACTGGATTCTAATTTGAATAATAAAATTGGAAACCACACAATGGAATGCGAGTGCCATGAATTAATAATCCTAATCTTATGCTATAATCCGCTAATCAAACAAGGCCTTGATGTCATATTTAGTAACTTTGAATTGAGTTGTAGAATTTGAAAATCTTTATGTTATGGCATGAGTGTTAGTCTGTTAGACAATTTAGTAGCTTGCCTCTTCTTGGGATTTGTTTTGGTTGATGATGTTTGTTAGAATTATGGGGAAAGTGAAATATTGTATTGAGATTGATATAACTATTACAAGTGGTAGCCTATTTGTAGGGTTGCATAGACTGATCAATGAAGAAACCTAGAGTGCTAATCATTTAATAACTTAAGCAAGGAAATAGGTAAATATAGGAATAGAATATCTTGGAAATATTCTCTAACAATGTTAATGCATTTGACAAGTACCTAATGATTGCCTCTTTCATGAAGAACAGGCGATGCCTTGAATGCGCTGAAGACCAACTTAGCTGATCCTAATAATGTTCTGCAAAGTTGGGACGCTACACTTGTCAATCCCTGCACTTGGTTTCACGTAACGTGCAACAGTGATAACAGCGTTACAAGAGTGTAAGTTGCTAACATCTGTGACAATTCTTGTGATGTAACTTGCTATTTGAAACTATTGTTGCTTTCGTACTACCATTTTCAGTAGTGTGATTGATGATGATTTTTGCTTCCATTCGTGTACACCCAGTGATCTTGGAAATGCAAACTTGTCTGGTCAACTGGTTCCACAACTTGGAGTGCTTCTGAATTTGCAGTACTTGTAAGTCGTACTTCAGTACTACTTTATCTCATACTAATTTATCACTTGTTTCATAAACTTTAGTCTTATTCTTATATCTACCTTTTGAGAATATGAGGATTTACTTTAAAGATGATATCTTTGTATTAAAGTTTCAATAACATGAACTTTGGTAACTCTTTGAAAGTCTTAATAGTTGATTGTATAATGTAAGCTTCTTATTACTGATTGCATAAGCTAATAAACGTAACAAGTTTTGGGTCATAAATTTCTTCCCTCTCTATAGTTGTTAACAAAAATATAATTCAGTTTTATTTTTGGCCATATTCTGATGTTGAGAAATAATAATGTGCATTGACAAAAATTAACTCTGCTGTGGTGGAACTCAATTACTTTCTATATGTCATAGTTTTTGAATCCTCTGTTGAATCTTTCATTGTGCTGTATTCAACACACTTGAGACCTTAGTTTCATTCCCTCGATTTGGCTATCTGGATATCATCATTTTATGTATAAAGACAACCTTGAAAACATGCTCTTCCACACATACATGCACATGATAATGGAGAATACATGATATACATGATATTGTTCAGCTTTTCTGATTAAAAAGGAACAAATGACTAAAGGGGCATATTCTTGTGCTTTGAATGATTTGGGATACCTCTGATTGGGGCATTCCCAGGTGAGTTCATGTTTAGTCTTTTGTTTTATTGGCTGCCATTGTAACCCCCTGCAAAAATAGATAAATAAATAAATCAGTCTATTGCAATGCTAGCTTTTGGAGTCATGTACAACTTCATCTGCAAAAGAGCTCAATATGTTTTGACTTCCCTTTAAAGCATTTGTCTTGACTTCTTGGTTAATATTTTGTACTGATTGTGATTATGTGCATCTTTTACTTTGATGAAACAACTAACCTCTAGAAAGAAACTCCAGTTTCCTAGCAGCTTATTGTGTTAGGTTATCTTTTAAAAATGGGTGGTTCATAGTTGGTCGCTTGAGCACTTTTCTGTTCCACTTGTATTCATTATCTTGATATTGCTGCACAATTTTTCTCCCATTAATAACATGATCATCTTTTGTTTGTCCCTTTGGTTTGCATATTATTAACATGTTTCTTGACAGGGAACTTTATAGCAACAACATAAGTGGAAGAATTCCTATTGAGCTTGGCATTTTGACAAGTTTGGTGAGCTTGGATCTTTACATGAACAATCTGAATGGTATCATCCCGGACACATTGGGCAGGCTTCAGAAATTACGTTTCCTGTATGAATTACATATCCTTCATCTTTTTTACTTCTATTATTAAATTTATTGTGCATCTGTTTAAGTTTACTTTTATTGTATTCAGTTTTCTTATTACAAGGTTTTCTCAAAAGTGGGTTGCTTATGCGTTGATATATGGGAATATGGATACAGTGGCGTTGTTTTAGGTTTTTGGTGATTTCTTAAAGAATATACTCTCATGATTTCTGTCTTTTTTATTTTTATTTTTTTATGTATATTTAGAAAAATGCATGAAAACAAATTATTCAAGTTATTCAGTCCAGGATATTGCATGTTTGATTGAAATCAACCCCAAAGATGGAAATCCCATTGTTGTCAAGATGTCTAGATTAATATACAATAGGGCCTATAAAGACTAGGTATTTTGGTGATAAATGCATTGATTTTTACTTTTTCTTAGTAAAATTATTAAAATGCATACTGATCAATGACTAAGAAATAGCATCCTCTTGATAATGGCAAATAGTGCCAAAGGGCTATTTGTTTTAATCATATGTTACTTTATTTTGTGCATCCACTAGTTGTTTGTACATTGCAGATCAATTTTCATCCAAAATTGGATTATATTGCACAGAGAGCTCTGATTGATCACATATTGCATGTATTATGTGCATCTACTAGCATTGATCAGCCATGTCCCTAGGAATTTTATTGATATACCATTTTGATTGTTTGGAATGTACTGATGCCTGGTCCTTGTATTTATTCGTAAGGATAGACGGCTTAACAACAACACTTTGTCTGGAACTATTCCTATGTCATTGACTACTATCAATTCACTTCAAGTCCTGTGAGTACCAAGTTGACATGTTCTTTATTTTTCCTTTTTGGTGAATAATAAAGGTTTTTCTTTTTTTGATTAGCTTTAGTTGGCATAGACTAACTACAAGAATATGGTATGGCTTCTTGCCATTTGGTATACAGTGATCTTTCAAACAATCACTTAACGGGAGTTATCCCAGTTAATGGCTCCTTTCAACTTTTTACTTCCCTCAGGTTTGTTGCTAATAACATCATTTTCCATACTAGTGGAGTCGGGTGACTCATCTAGACATATGCTGACCACTATTCTTTCATTTTTCAGTTTTCGAAATAATAGTTTTCCTCCAACTCCTCCACCACCTCCATTTTTGCCGCCACCCCCATCTACTGCTTCAGGTTTGTTTCATTTTATCCTAGGTTGTTGCTGATATTGGGTTCTGTTCTGTTTGTCCAACACTTTCAATTCCTCAATTCTTAAATTATAAACTTCATTCCGTGCTGCCTGTTCAGACCTTGTCACAGATGACTTGGCTGGATTTGTAATTTGTCTTTCTAACTTCAAAATTAAGTATCCGATACTCCGAAATTAATAAAAAATTAATTAAGAAGTATCTAATACGTATCCGCAAGTATCCAAGGAGTATCGGTATCTAATTAGTATCCGATACGGATACGTCTCCATTTTTTAAGTATCAGTGCTTCATAGTTTATGATGCACAACCAATACTTATTTTCCTAGGGAAACATCCATGCTTTGATCTTTTTTTTTTTTTGTCCGAGTATCGTTCAATTTTCAGCTTTCTTTAGATTAGCGACTTATGATATGTTGCTAAAGTTAGAATCTAATTTTTCCACTAGACTCTGCACCTGGATTGTCCAAACCATGGCATTATTTTATTCCATTGAATTGTCTTCCTATCAAAATTTTCAGTTGTGAAGGGAATGCACAATAAGAGTGAACTTACTAATTTCTGATTGCAAATCTTATTCCAATAGGTAGCAGTGCCACTGGAGCCATTGCTGGAGGAGTTGCTGCTGGCGTTGCCCTGTTGTTTGCTGCCCCTGCAATCACACTTGCTTGGTGGCGGCGAAGGAAACCAGAGGATAGCTTCTTTGATGTACCTGGTTAGTGGACCAAGTTGAAAATGCCTTAAATTGATTTTTATTTATACTTTTTTTGAACAGGCTTAAATTGATTGTTACAGTGTTGTATAAAGCATTTCCCCTTTCTCTTCTCAGCTGAAGAGGATCCAGAAGTTCATCTAGGACAGCTCAAGAGGTTTTCTCTGCGTGAACTACAAGTTGCAACTGATAGTTTTAGCAAAATAAATATTCTAGGAAGAGGTGGGTTTGGTAAGGTATACAAAGGACGATTGGCCAATGGCTCTCTAGTGGCAGTAAAAAGACTAAAAGAAGAACGCACTCAAGGTGGGGAGCTGCAGTTCCAAACAGAAGTGGAAATCATCAGCATGGCCGTCCATCGAAATTTATTGCGTTTGCATGGCTTTTGCATGACACCGACAGAACGATTGCTTGTTTATCCCTTCATGTCTAATGGAAGTGTTGCCTCATGTTTAAGAGGTACTACTTGCATGCATCTTCATATGCTTCCCTTTTTTAATTATTTGTCAAGTATTATATTCATTAGAACTTTTAGTAGATTTGATACTATATGCTTTATTTCGATTCCAATTCCCAATTTGATACCAAGAGAAAAGGTTTTAGTTTGACGTTTTAAAAACGGTTTTGTGACACCCTATTTGCAGGTTGTTTGGGAAGTTCTAAATTAGTATACTTTTTGCAAAAAAATATGAAATATGGGTTAGATTTTAAGTGATGTGGTAGAGAGTTAATGTGACCCAAATAAAGTGATTGTGACCCAAATAGGATAAAGAGCTAAAATAGCACATGCCAAACAAGCACTTGGTTTCAATTTTTTGAATTTTAATTTTCTCAAAATTGAGATTTTTATTTTTCATATTTTTTTGTTTTTTGTGATTTTTTTTAATACTTTTATATATATATATATATATATTACTTTTTAGATGCACCTAACTTAAATATACCTAAAAAGTAAAATATTTGTAAAACGATATTTAAAAAAATCAATAAATAAAGAAGAACACAAAAATGTACTGAATTTTCGTTTTTTTTTTTTTTTTTTTTTGTATTTCTGGTACTTAGTGAATATTTTAAAGATTTTTTTCACAAATATTATACTTTTTAATTGTATTTGCATTAAGTGTATCTAAAAAGTACAAATTTTGCTTAAAATATTAAAAAAATTCACTAAAAACAAAAAATACGAAAAATAAAAAACTCAATTTCAGAAAATGGGAGAAAATTTTCATATTTTAGCTTCTTCTTTTTTTTCAATACTTTTTTGATGCATCTAAAAAGTTTTAAAATAAAATATAAAAAAAAGACTAAAATATGAAGAGGAAAAAAAACCAACGGCAAAAGAAAACTGGGAAGAGGGAGGGGGAATCACATTTTCATTTTTTTTTTTTTTTGTCTTTTGTGAATTGTTTTTATTTTTATTTTTATTTTTTTAGATTTCTTCACATATACTTTACTTTTAGGTGGTGACAATTAAAAAATTATAGTTGACCCAAAGTTTTTGGGCATATTTTTAAAATCAATATTCCCAACCTTGCTTAATCTCTACAATGTTTGCATGATCTCATTGCTTCATTGTTGTAGAGCGACCTGATTCACAACCCCCACTTGATTGGCCCAAGAGGAAGCGAATTGCATTGGGATCCGCAAGAGGCCTTGCATATTTGCACGATCATTGCAACCCAAAGATAATTCACCGTGATGTCAAAGCTGCAAATATATTGCTGGATGAGGAATTCGAAGCAGTTGTTGGAGACTTTGGGTTAGCAAAACTTATGGATTACAAGGATACACATGTTACCACCGCTGTACGTGGTACGATTGGACATATTGCTCCCGAGTACCTCTCCACTGGAAAGTCTTCAGAGAAAACTGATGTTTTTGGGTATGGAATCATGCTTCTGGAGCTCATCACTGGACAGAGGGCTTTTGATCTTGCTCGACTTGCCGATGACAACAACGACATTATGTTGCTTGATTGGGTAAGCATTTATTTCCCTCATACGATCTATTTTCATTACGTAACTAGGGTACTTGATTTGGCTGTTTTTATACCATTCTTTGAGTTCATCTTAAAAGCCCTTCTGTAAAAAATATGCTTCCAATTTGCTGAGAAGCGCATGAATGGAATTGTTATTGTGTTGCTTATATAATTCAAATGAGTCGAGCAATGTTCATGATGGTATTCAAAAAAAAAAAGTCTCGCTCAATGCATTTTAAAGTTCAGTCCACTCAACAGTTACATTGAAGAAATTTGTCATCATCGTGATTTGCTGATTTTTACAGTATCACAATCTTAAATGACCATCATGTTTTCAAATGCTAGAAAACTTAGAATTTAGTCATCTTTTATTTCATAATATTGAACCTTGAAATGAAAAATACACCATAATACTATATGAGGCTCAGTCTTTACCTTGGACACCATAAATTCTATATTGAAATTTTAGGATTGAAGTTTTCACACATTTCAATTTGGACAAAGAAAAGGAAATTTTGAGTCAAAATTGAAAATCATAAGCCACCTTTGTCTCTCCATTTCATTTTTATTATCAGTTTTCAAATGTCCGATTTTGTGATATTTTCTTTTACTATTATGCTACTTTCTCTAATCTGTAAAGTAGTTGATAAACGTTGCTCTTCCTTATTAATGAGATCATTTCATAACCTGTCATCTGACATCTGTGATTATACCCGAAAAATTCAGGTGAAAGGACTTCTAAAAGATAGGAAGGTGGAAACACTAGTCGATGCAGATATGCGGGGAAACTATGTCAAAGATGAGGTGGAGCAACTTATCCAGGTGGCTCTGCTCTGCACGCTGAGCTCCCCAATGGAACGTCCCAAGATGTCGGAAGTTGTCAAAATGCTTGAAGGCGATGGGTTGGAGGAGAGGTGGGAAGAGTGGCAAAAGGAGGAGATCCACCACCAAAATGACAATTGGATCATTGCCCAAGTCAACAACCTTCCGGACTCCACTCCCAACCTCCATCCAGAAGAATTGTCCGGTCCCAGATGATCTTTTAAATGGATTTTGTTTTCGGCATACAAAGAAGTCTCTTGGAGTCCCACTCTTCATTCAAATGTGATATATATCATTTGTGTATACGATTTCTCCTCTTTAGTTTTTTTTTTAGCTCGGTTTATATGACAATGATTATGAATTTTTAGGTATAAGCAAAAACATGGCTGGAAAGGCTATGTAATGTGTTCAATTAGTATATATTTTATACACCAATAAATATATTTTGTTTTTTGTCTGAAAGCAAATTATAACAGTTAAGCATTTGTGATTACTGATCATAGCTGTGTTAAGCGTTTGGGATCTCTAAATATAGCTTGGAAGATTGAAAGCAAAGGGATATCTTTAAAATTCGATGTGCTTCTTCAAGTGCAGGACAAATCTCACGTTTGCCAAATCTAAGAATCCGAATGAGATCAAAAATACTCTGCCCAAGCTCAATTGAATCTACCAATGGAACGATCTTTGAAGAAGAGAGAGGCCAATACCCAAAAAAAAGATTTAAAAAAAAATAGATATGTACATAGAAAATGTAGCGATTGTTGCAAAAGGGCATTTCATCTCTCTCTCTCTCTCTCTCTCTCTCTCTCTCTCTCTGTGTTGACAAAATAACACACTTCATCCACCTTGTATCTAAATTTTTTAACAATATAATTGACACGGGATTCTTTATACCAAAAATTATTTTGAGCACATTTGCTATGATAGAATGGACTGAAATGAAATGCTCATTTTCACTTTACATTTCCTTCCTCTTGTTTAGTAAGCCTTATTTAAGTGGAAATAATTTAAGGGGTTATTTGGAATGAACTATATAAGTGTACTTTTTGACTTTTAAGCTAAAAAAATAAAAAAAAAAAATATGATTATTTAGGATAATTTTTTAATTTTTTACAAAAAAAAATACATATTAAAATATTATATAAAATACTAAAATTACATTCCTTTCCTACCTGACAGTGCACTATACACACATCCCCACCATCTGATAGGACACTGAGCACTGTCACTTGTGACTTCTCCTCTCTCAGAGTGCACTAACTGCACTGGCATTATTTGACTTTTTTTGTTTTTTCCTTCCTTGAACTGCCATAAGCTATCATTGGAGGGTAAAAATACTCTGAGTACTCAGTCTTATTTTCCAAAAAAAAAAAACATTGTGAATAGTATAAATTTTTTTATATTTTTAATGACTTTTTAATTTTTTATCTTTCTTAGACGATGTCAAAGAAGCACTAAATAACTATTCTAACAAAATGTAATAATGTATATTCCTTCCACCAACTCATTTATTTCTTCTAAAAGAGTCACATTCATTGAATTATATTTTAAGAATCCCATCCTTCAAAATTTTTATGACTTACACTTCTTGTACTTTGAAATTTTTACTTCGACGATTGTGATTTCTTTGGAACAAGAACTTTGGTTAAGCTGTAGCTTCCTTTCCACCAATATGTAAGATAAGATGTAAGGAAGTTCGTTTCTGTAATAGTGTTCAAACCCAGGCAAGCTTTGGTAAAAGCCCTAGTTTTCTGTGTAGTGTTTTCTGTTAGATCAAAAGTTGTTTACCACCCAACCACAACAAAACAAAACAAAGAAAACAATGTGAGAGAAAAGAGAAGGCAACATGAAATTGTAGTTACTTTCTCATTCTTCCAGAAAAAATATTATCATGAAATCTTACATCTACTTGCAAAACACAGGAAAGACGAGCATCAAAAAGATTGATCATGAAATTGTAGTTACTTTCTCATTCTTCCATTGCAATTTGCCCAATATTAACCAACAAAAAATCACCTGACCAAGAAAAGAAAGACAACATCCACTGAACTTCAGACTTGGAAAGAAGAGCACACTATGACTAGGAGACTAAAAAGCATCTAATTCACAGAACCTGAGGAACCTAATTACTGCTCAAAACTTTAATATTAACAAGGAGAGAGAGAATTCATACATCACTAGTTGGAAAAAGGATGGATGAAAACACACACACACACACACACAAAAAGGAAAGAAAAAAAGAACAGTATATTCTCCGTGAGACTGACAACAAGCAGTTTCACTTTCTGCCACTGGTTCCAACTCTTGGTTTGCCTTTAACCTCTGACTCCTGCATCGTACAAGTAAACATAACATCAGATCATTTCTGAACCATACGAGTAAAACTGTGGTTGTCACACGGAAAAGGAAATATTCTGCAGAAGAATGAATGATCATGTCTTATATATCTTTTATTATTATACCTGTGGCAAGTGCAGGTAAATGTAGGTCTTTGCTGTTGATGGATTATGATTTTCTGCACCCTTACTCCAATCATAACACACCTACAAAAAATAATAGTAATAATAAACTAAAAAAAACAAGGCAAGAGGAGAAATTGACAGACTAAAGGCAGAAATAATAAATAGGAGGTCTATGTCCTGACAACACACCCAGGTTTCTCAACCTACGTCAGACTAAAAATCCGAGACATGAGGGCTTCTCAAGCCTTACTGGTTTTAGGTTTTGTTTTAGACATTGTGTCCCACAGAACTAATAATGCTATTTTCTTCACAAAGAAAACAAACATCATTCCGTACATTTGCTAAATCCTGCAGCATTCATGTAATTTGCATGGTATTTATGAAGCTTTAAATGAGTTCACCACCAAGATTCAAAAGGAAATGACCAAATAATTGTTCCATTGCACGGGTAAAGATTTCAATCTTTATCCCAAATTAAATTTTTCCATTTCCCTAATGTGTGCATGAGGGCATGCACTTGTACCTGTGTGTGTGTACTGTGTGTGTGTGTGTGTGTGTGTGTGAGAGAGAGAGAGAGAGAGAGAGCAAGGGAACATAGTTTGTTACACATTTTAGACAAGACATACCGAGTAAGCATATACCGAGCCATCATTGTTGAAAGCACTGCAAGGTATAGGGTGACTGCACCTTGACATCGCCTGGATATTAACAAGACCAAGTTAGAAAAATTAATATCATATCCAGGACAGCTGCAATTTGTCAGTTTTACATGGAAAAAAAAAAAACAAACAAACAAAACAAAACAGCATAGTAGTGCAACATCTTTAGATAAATAAAGGTAACAGCGTATTAGCTACAGCATCTGCCATGAATTGGTCAGTAGCCAACGAACAAAATCAGCAGCAGTCTATTACAGGATGTGTGTGCATTAAATAGAACAACAGTTCCACTGTGTTTTTTTTTTTTTTTTTTTTTTGGATAAATAACAGTTCCACTGTGTTTTAGTCAGCAATTTGTGAAAATTTTATGTGTAGTCCATGCGTCTTCCAAAAACTATCATGTGCCATGTAAAGAAATAGTGTAGGATTTCTAGGGCTTACACTTTTTTCTAAACGAGGAATGGCAAGTATAAAAGTACAAGGGTCAAGGAATATATTGAAAACCCAATCCATTGAAAATTTGATCTATCAATTGCTATTGGAACAAAATTGGAATGTGTTCATCTGTTTGGAAAATACGACAATTCCATAGACCAGACAATTCTATAGACCATGCAATCTGCCCAAAACTTGCATATAATATAATACATGCATGTCACATATTGTAAGATGCAACAAAGAAATTGCTCAATCATGTAGGCATGGCATACATATCCATAATAAAATATATCCAAATCATATAATGGTGAAAATATTCAGCCTTTAAAGCAGTTTGTATCTTTTTAAAGTTAGAAGTCAAAACCTAAACCAATGTACACAAAGTAAAACCAAGAACAGTTGTTAAAAAGTAAAGCAAGTAAATGAATTCCCATAATCAGTCAGACATCTGGGGCACCTTGAGTCTTTGTTTGCTATCCTTATCCCAAAAGTTAAAGGCACCATCAGATCCCGCAGTTGCAAACGTGTGATGTACCTGGGACAAGTGACAGTAAGTGAGATGCTGAGCAACAGTAATGAAAAATGCAGATAAGAAGAAAACAATTTAGCATCAAAGACACAATCTAATAGGTTCTCCAAGAGTTTGCTCTAAACCAGTTGTGAATACCAGGCATAACAAAAAAGAAAAGTAGGGTTATCTAATAAGTGCACTTGTTTAGACAAGTGCACTTATTTGGGTCACGATCACCTCTTTACTTTTCTGCACATCTTTTCATAAAAAGTCAAAAAGTATACTTATTTAGACCATCCCAAATAACAAATGCAGAAGACAAACACATTATATTGCAAATAACCTTCTGCACTAATCAAAAAATTTCTAATGGATCCTACCATGAAAGGCTGAGCAGTCCAAGTACACATTGGATCATATTTTTAGTTTTGGACCTTAAACAACCTCCAACCATCTAGGTGGCAACATATAAAAACCAATCAAATATAACCAAGAAGCATTTTCATCTGCCCAATTTCCAGATATCATTGAAAATGTTATTATCCAAGACCAAGACAGATGCAAATTTTCACTTCAATGCTCAAGAAGCGGCATGTGGAATTTAAAAGTGTTATTAAATTCCACATTAGTCACCAAATGTATCAAATGCATTCTGAAATCACTCTCTGACGGGTTGGCTTTCTTCAGGGAGATTCACGAGCTTACTTAGTTTGGTAAACTAAAATAAGCACATGCCCTCTAACCTATTACCTACAGATTAAAGATCTCAATTATTGAAATCACTAACCTATTACCTACAGATTAAAGATCTCAATTATTGGAATCACTAATTATTGTAAGATGAAACTCCAGTATTGGCATGTCAATAATGAACCTTACCATATTAAGTTCACAAAAATCAAGGAATAGGAATTAGCATGATCATACAACAAATCACTGGAGGAGCAAAGTTAAAGATCATTCAATGGCATGAGGCTGTTTGGAAAAACTTAATTACAGCTTTAAAAGTTCATCTTACGCACAGCTTCAAATAAGTTAAAGACTTTTTGAGCTTATGTGAATTTTTTGAACTGAAAAAGCAAATAAGTTTGAAAACTGGAAAGTTTTACCAAATGCCCAACTTTTCAAAGTACAACTGCCTAAGCATAAAATTCCAATTTTTAAGCTAAATAAGTTACAAAACAAATGTTGCCAAATTACGTGCAGAGGAATGTGACAATATTTGATAGAAAATATTTTGCAAAGAGACATCTAATGAGAGTTGTTCGTAAAAGCAATATAGGAGATATTAGTTTAGTGATGATTTACTTTCCTCTAATTTTGCAGTAATACTAAGTAGTCTTCCAACGTTTTAATTTAGACAGTAGCAAACAGTTACAAAAGCTAACCAGCAATAATGATCAGCAACTTTAAATAGAACAAAATGCAGTTGCAAACTAGGATCTTACAGGATGAAAGTTCAATGAGATCAGCAACTTTAAATAGAAAAATTGCAGTTGCAAAGTAGGATCTTACAGGATGAAAGTTCAATGAGTTGACTGAGTATATCTCATTGCCCTCTCTATGACATTTGAAAGTAAAGTTTTTACTTTGTTGCGAATCATCAAGATGGTGCACGCCTACCCTTCCCTCAATCGAGCCAACCTAAAGCGAAACAATACCAAATTCAACAGTCTTAGAATAACGATTCACAGTAACTATAATATAACTGAAATAGTTACAAATTTACAATTATCCAGAGCAAAAACAGAGGCATGGAATCTAAAATATTTATTCATAAATAGAAAGCATCAAATGAGTATTAAAAAGGAATTCAAATGAAAAAATTATCAGGTTATTTTAATGCACATAACAACACAAATTTAGGACGAGAAAACATGTTTAATTCGAAGATTGGAAAGCCACAGATAGAGCAACATATATAATGAACACGAAAACCTGAAGCAAACCTATGGAAATGATTCCTAGAGGAGAGCTATACCACTGTATCAGAAAAAGACATAACACAGGCTACAATAATGAATTCATCTGATTTTTGAATAATCCAGGCTGCATTGAGTCAAGTGCTGGTACCAAGAAAAAAGAAAAGAAAAATAAATAAATCATGTATCTTCTAAAGGTATCACCTCCTTCATGTCTAGAGAGTATTACTATCTCTCATGAGACAACATCATCTAAAATTCTTACCGGCCCTGAACCAGGTACAACCAGCTTACTAAAGCATTTAGCTCCAAATTGAAGGGACTCAGTTAGGTGGTTAAAGCATTAATTCTCATATAACAATAATGAAGATCTTGTGATGCCTCTTGTATAGAACATTATGGATCCAAGAATAAAAACCATATTTACATGCATTCTATGAAGCATGGACACTCCAAAATCGGTGTCATGACGGTGTCCGACACGCGGACAGGGTGGGGGCATGGCAACACGCCAGGGACACGTACGGGACACGCCATATGGCATGTCCCTTTAATTTAATGATTTTTTTTTAGCGTCCATATCGGGACACGGCATGAGACACGGCAAGGCTCATTTTTAATTTTCTTATACTTATTTGGAGTCAAAGTGTAATATTTAAAAAGTAAAAAAAAAAAAAAACAAACAAACAAACAACAGCAATTATCAAAGGTTGAAGACCAGTCGAAGACCTACCTCCATCAGTCGATTCCAACCATTCGATCCACCACCTCCATCCAATCGATCGAAGGTAAGCCCCTCTCTCTCAGTCGATCTCCATCAGTCGATCAGTCATCTTCCATCCAAACGACTCCGAAGGTAAGCGCTCTCTCTCTCTCGCGCGCCCTAGCTCTCTTTCTCTTCGATCATCTCTATTCTCTCTCTCTCTCTCTCTCTCTCTCTCAATCGTCTCTGATCACTCTCTCTCTTTCTTTCTATTTTTGCATATAATTTACTTTATATATGATAATTGATCATATATAATATATATAATAAAATTTATAAATTATAATTTTTGTCATGTGTGGGAGCCAGAAAATTATAAGTACTAGCTTATTGGGCCTAACCCAAACAAAGTCTTCAATGGGTCCAGCCCAAACAAAGATCACACCCCCCATCTATATAAAGAGGGGGCATCCCAAGTGGAAGGTATGTCTGGTCTCCCTCCACAAAACACACACCCCTTCTAATATATATATACATACTATTTCTTGATTCAAGGACTAACTTCATCATCGGAGTACTCCCGGCCGGCAACCCCGATTGGGTGGCACCGACTATGTTCCTCATTGCAGATCTACAGGGGTGAAGCTCTTCTCTTCGTTGGATCTCTACAACATCCATGTGAGAGGATATTTCATGGTCTCACAATTGGCGCCGTCTGCGGGAAACGTCAGAAAGAGGTCAACGATGGCAATAGCAAACACGGTACTGTAAGTGATTCTTCATATATATGCACGTGTACACAAGTTGGATTCACTTTTTCTCTAATGGCTTACGTTGATGCCAACCAAAATCTCAGCAAAACCAAAGATCAAAGGTGTTGCATGCATAAAGCAGTCTTGCCGACCACATTCTCAACAAAGCCAAATACAAAGAGATGCTGACCAAGTGATTCGGCACATCGTGAAGCTAAGAGAAGTTGCCAACCAAGATCTGGCTATTACAAACTCAAGATCCAGCTATTACAACTACGCCTACTCGGCAAGGCTACAAAGCTGCTCAGCAACCATTCCACACTAAACGGCCATTCAATCACGACCTCCGCCCGTTTATTAATTCGTCTCTCAAACCATGTCTGACCTCCTGAACTACAATGCCGAGAACCAAGTGCTTCGACCAGCCAAAGTGTCGCCGACACCGTTTACGTACCCAATTTCTCTCTCTAGCAAGTGGGTCTACATTTTTCTTCATGCGAGCAAGAATTTGGTGGCCTACCACTAGGTTCACGTCAACTAATGGAGTCACAAACACCGACTAGTAAAGCCACGAACTAACCGTAGGCCGCGATAGTTGCAAAATCAACTAAATGTCCAGAAATTGACATTTTTCAGCCTTGTGGAACTCAAGCTTTGACTATACCGGTGTGAAGTCCTCATCAAGACGAGTCCAACGCCACAAACCGCGTCAAAATAGGACTTAAAACGAAGGAGATACAAGGCCTCAAAGTCACGAGCTTAAAATTGGAACACTCTGCCTTTCACGGCATGCAACATGAAGGTGATGAAATAAGAATTTATCATGCGCTTCTCGGCACAATGTGCTCCATTGCATCTTATCACATTCCAGTTAATAGAATGGTCCAATAATTTCGAGGACGCCTACCCTCTAGTTTTTCGCTGTGTAGAATCCATTTTTGAGGTCCAATTTTGTGAATTTCGAGTATTAGCTTAGGATCAATCAACTGGCAAATCGGGGACGTTAAATGATAGTTCACTGGTCAGATCGTGTCCGATCAACCTGCAAATTTAATAGCAAGCTCCTAGAGCTGGGCCATGATCATCCATCTTCACCGATCAGTCACCTCAACTTGAATTTCTTTTACATTCGGCTATCACAACTACGGATATTCGAAAACCAACGAACCAACGAACCAACTTATATCCACAATTAATTCGGCAACTTACTAACTTAATCGGCTCATTGCTTACTCGGCAACACTACTCGGCCTCAAGACTACTCGGCCGCCCATACGTCACTGCATCGGACAATCCCGCCCCATTATCTACGTTATTCGGCTCACAACGTTATATGTCAACTTATTCAGCAATAGAATTCATCGGCATTATGAACACTGCTTGCATATGATCAACTCGGCTTATAACTTATTCGGCAAAAATTACACCGCAACATTTCTTATTCGGCACATTCTTTGACGTTTGCAATATCATTCTGCAGCAATATGCGGCAACTTTGTGACTTATTCAGCACTAATATCTCGGCATATAACTAGCATCTCGACTTGCCGAAATCCACATCTGAACATACCACAGGATTCGTATCGGCTCAAAGAGTCCAAACCCACCAACCCGAGAAGTCCAGAAGTAACCAAAGTATGCCGAAAATTGCGATACGGCTCACATTTTCCGACAACTGAAATTTTCAAAGCTGTCAAACTCAAGTTTTTCCCATACCAACGTGAAGTATTCATTGAGACGAGTCCAACGCAACAAACCGCGTCAAAATCGGAGCTCAAACGAAGCCGTACGGGCCGCTCAAAGTTTGCCCAGAAAATGAGTTCTTTCTCTGGAGAAGACGATCCAGCAAGATATAAAGAAATGATCATGTGCTTCGCGGTTGCATTACACCCTGTTGATTTGAGCCGTTAGATCCATTTTGGCTATAATTACGCCATCAAGAGTCTGATCACAATGATCTAATAGTCCTTTCCAGCTATCTGACGCATTTCGGGTCCATCCGTACAGTCAGAATTTGCAAATTCAGCTCAAAATAAATAAATAAATAAATTGCAGATTTTATTCAAAAATTGAGCACAATGACTCATTTCACATATCACCAAGCACCCTACTTTGTCTCGGCTTCATTCCGATTTCACCACGGCATCGAACAAGGGCACGAAATCAGTTTCAAATTGTTATCGGCCTACTCGGCAATTTTGTCCCAAGTCAATTTTATTCCTTCCGAATAACCGATGTCATTCAAAAGCAATGGGGCAAATATACGTTGGACAAGAATCTCAACTTCAATAAATTGGCAACCATTGCCAACCAAGTTCTTAGCATATCCAACTCCGAAGTGATGCTGACACACTGCGAAGCTAAGAAAAATCACCGACCAAAAAATCAACACAATCACCAACCCGTGTAGCTGACCAACTTTTCGGCAAGATCACATTATATATGAAACAAACACCGATGTTTTGACACTAGTTACTCGGCAGTGCATCAAATTTATTCGGCACCATTATTAATTCAACACTCATTATTCGGCCGTACATCAACTTTATTCGCCTAACAACATTATTTGATAAAACAATTGCCCACTGGAACATCTTAGTCAATTTTCCGCTTTCCAATTGGGGCACATCAGCCGATCATTATCTCAGTACCTTTGATATGCATGCATACTCGGCCAACTTGGTACAAACATTACAACGACATTTACTTGAGTTACTCACTCCCGCTCCTTTTCGCACCGCTCCAAGCAAGCGCTAGTTTTGGGGCAATACATTACACTTGGCATTCGGCCGCTAACACTTGCCAGTTGGCAACTCGCATTTGACAGCAGTTCGCACGTTGTTGTGCACCGTCATTTTACCAAAGCCGAATCTTCCCTGCAACATAAGGCAATGGGAATCTGCATTCCTTCCGACTAACACCTGTCATTCGAAAGCAATGGGGCAAGTCTACCTTGGACTAAACGCAAACCGAGCAACTCGGCAATTAAATAGTCGGCCCAATATTCTACTTGGCAATTCCATATAAGCAGAGCAATATTATTGGTGATTAAAACGTCCACCTTATTCGGTACAGAATGCATTATTCAAAGTCCTTGCCATATTGGCACTCGGTCGCCACTTAAAATCAGTAAGTCTCCGAGTACAGCGTAATCTTCGCACTCGACACGGAGCGCCATCAGCAAAGGCCTACACCCATGCCCGGGGGTTAGAATACCGCGGCCTATAGCTACGCCCAGAGGTTAGAATACTGCGGCCTACACCTACGCCCGGAGGTTAGAATACTGCGGCCTACACCTACGCCCGGAGGTTAGAATACCGCGGCCTACACCTACACCGGAGGTTAGAATACCGCGGCCTACACCTACGCCGGAGGTTAGAATACCACGGCCTACACCTTCACCCGGGGGTTAGAATACCGCAGGTCTACACCCTCACACAGGGGTAATAATACCGTGGTTCATTTTTTGGCTGATATATCTACCTTATTTAATCTGTCTTATTTGGTTCAGGCAATCATTTTCGTGCTCAGCATATAGAAATATTTCTAACTCGGCACGAAAGTCCATATTTGGAAGCAATCTTTGCACTCGACAATATACTACACCCTTGCCCGGGGTTATAATACCGCGACCTACACCCTTACCCGGGGGTTATAATACCGTGGCCCATCATTATAGAGATAGTGTTACTCACTGGGTTTTAGCTCACCCCCCTCATCCTATGATCGACATATATACATTTATACATACATTCAAGACATACGTACATTTATACATACATTCAAGCATACATGCAGTCATTCATTCATACATTTTATTCATTTATCCAAAGTGTTCTTTATCAAAAAACCTAACAACTATTTGAACAGCGTAACTTGGCAAGGAAAAACTCTCATTCCTTCTACCGCGGACAATGAAAGTTTTGGGGCAATTGTGGGAGCCAGAAAATTATAAGTACTAGCTTATTGGGCCTAACCCAAACAAAGTCTTCAATGGGTCCAGCCCAAACAAAGATCACACCCCCCATCTATATAAAGGGGGGGCATCCCAAGTGGAAGGTATGTCTGGTCTCCCTCCACAAAACACACACTCCTTCTAATATATATATATACTATTTCTTGATTCAAGGACTAACTTCATCATCGGAGTACTCCCGGCCGGCAACCCCGGTTGGGTGGCACCGACTATGTTCCTCATTGCAGATCTACAGGGGTGAAGCTCTTCTCTTCGTTGGATCTCTACAACATCCATGTGAGAGGATATTTCATGGTCTCACACGTATAATAAAACAAAAAATTGTTATTTCTTAAAATATCATAAATAATAATTTTTGTAAATTATTATTTCTTAACTTTTTAACATTTAATAAATAAAATAAATCATCAAATTATTTTTAAAAAAAACTAATTAAATCGTATATAATAAAAAAATTATAAAATAATATCTAATTTTTATTTTTATTTATTTTAACATATTTTATTATTCTTTATTTGTTATATTTTTTTATTTATAATATATAGATATATATATCAATTAAAAATAAAAAAATAAATTAACAATAACACATTATTTAAAAAATATAATAAATAAATAAAATAATTAATGTGTATTAAAATAAAAATATTTTTTAAAAAATTTAAAAATTTGTCGTGTCCCCTGCCGTGTCCGTGTCCCCATTTTTTAGAAATTGCCGTTTCCCGTATCCGTGTCCGTGCTTCATATGCATTAAGTGCACTAAATGAGCATCTCAAGAATGTAAATTACGACAGTTTTGGGAGGAGGAATGAAATAAAAGGGAGAACTTACCAAGAAACCTTGCTGATCAGGAAAGGCAGCAACACACCTTGTCTGATACTTCAGGGGTGAAGTGATCCTTTTAAACTCGGTCTGTTGTATTCAAAAGTGATTAATATTATCAATGTAATGCAAATTTAAGGCAACAAATGAAGAAACAATCTCAGCAGTCTACTGCAACAATGGAACTCAAAAAACTTGAATGAGAAAAAGTAGAATAAGATTTTTTTTTTGGGCAACTCTTGAGCATTTTTTATTGTTAAGGTAAAAAATAATGCAAAACATGACACAAGCTTCCTTTTAATTGCCATAGCATAGCACAGTATCAAAATGATAATCTAGATTTTATTACTTTAAATCCCATTTTTAATATGCACTATAAGTAGCAAATAATGGTGAATTGGTCGTGTCACCACAACAAAGGATACAATTTTGTGGTTAGTGGAGTCAAAGTCGCATCACAAAAAAGTTCTGCAGCATCCAGATAAATTAGAAACTAAGAAACCACATCTCACAGTGGTGGTTCACAGCAGAAGTGCATATTGAAAATCAATGAAGGTTTTAAAGGAAGCACCACCTTTGGGATGAATCAATCAGATATTGTCTGGACAAGATTGTAGCAGTGGGCCTCTATTTTCCACATTTCCAAAGTTGTTCCCTTTCTTTTTAAATGTTACAAATGATTGCAATATTTAATGATTTTCTGTTTTAACAAACTTTCCAGATTGGATATAACAGCTGATGATGAAGCAGTTACAAGAGAAAACCAATTTCTTTTTATAGCATGGTATGAGTTCCCTCAAAATTTTGTTTTAATCAGATACCTCTTTCAAAATTTCTAATAGAATTTATCATCCTAGCAAGGGTAAAGTGGAAAACTTGGGTGGCCTATTATTGTGGATGAGGCTACTATAGAAATAGTTTGACTATCAATCACCCATTTTTTAATGATAAAGACAATTTGTTGAATCATGTGTAGGCTTTAACTGAAGGTCATCCATCTTTAACTGACTCATTGTCAATTTGCTTCCACACTTGGGAGCTTAATCAAGCTGAACATGGAGACTCCAGGTCTATCAAAGAAGCATCAATTTTACATAATTGCAATGCCTTCTTAACAAAATAAAAATTAAATGGTGATTCCTCATTTAAATAGTCGCTCATTTGAAACTTTTAACAGGCATAACATCACCAAAAGTTAAAAGTATAAGCATCATAACATTTGTCCACAAAAGTTTCAGTCTCACTACTCAATAGCTGGTCAGTGGCTATGGAAAAAAAACAAAAATCCATGAAAAAGGTTCAATATTTAGAGTCAATGTGCTCTGTCTGTCTGATCATGCCTCTCGGCTTCCTTCTCTCACGTCACATAATTTCTAAAACTTGAGGAAGAATTGAAATGTTCAGACAACACTCACTCAATACTAGATGCAACTTGAAATTACTATTATAAGTTTACATTTAATGTTTGAATGGAATATTATGACTTCAAGATCACATACTTGATTTCATATCATTCAAATCAAAAGTTACCATTCCAAACTAAGTAACGACAAATTTCTATGTCATGTATTAAACTAATCACAGTAAACTGTTATGATGTTACTGTAACAACCAACCATTCAATAACATCTTCAATGATGTCAAAATATTTTATGAAGTGAAAAAAACAATACCTGAGGGTTCTGCAAGTTGAAGACTATAAGATTTCTATCTGCAGTCCCAACGACCATCAGTGGATGTCTCACTGTAAATGCATAGCAACGCTCAGGAAGTTGTTGAGTATGCACTGGATTTGACTGTCTCAGATCCCAATACCTGAAATCAGGTAATTTATGATTAAAATACTATCTTAACAAAATTATAAGTCCAAACATGGGATGTGCAACAACAAAAAGTCATATAAACAATACATCAAGTGCAAAGGAAATCGAGTGTGCTAGAGCATACATTCACAACAGAAAGATAGTTAATAACATAAAATAAAAAATAAACGACACAGAAGTAAAAGCACTAAAGTCTAGATGAAATATGAGTCACGAATTTTATGCTATCAAGGGCATCATCAGTTGCAAAATAGCAAATGTGTTAATAGTTCCTTCCCAAATTCTGTGAGTTTATGGAGATTAGATAATGACAAAGATTCAGCGTCTTATCTGTGAAATTTTCCCCAAAGCAATCCACCACAGAAAAGAAAGGAAGGAAAAGAGCGGATATATCTTATTCCTTTCGTTTTTAAGGCAGTAATCTATAAATTTCAAAAGCTTCCTTGAAGCCAAGCACAGAAAAATGCTCTATTTAATTAGAATGAGGTGTTAGCATAAATTTGCATGCAAAATTATACTCTTGGGCATAGTTATTATTTTATAGCTAGAGACATGTGTACATATGCATCTCTTCTTTTGCACGAAGCACAATGTACAGCATACTATCCTACACATAGAAAAGACATAAATAATAGGAAAACTACCAAAAAAGAAACTGTTCCAGATGAAGTTGCCTGGAAGGAGAACCTCTATTAACCTATGCTATATAAACCAACAACTTAGCTAAAATTTGAATCAAATATGAATTGATGACAATGTGATAAAGATGTATCATTAAATCCAGCATTTCAAAAGTAAAGAATCATATAGGCGATTTGACATATTAGAGTGTAAATAAATAAATAAAAAAAATTAGAATCGAATTACAGGTTTTCCTCAAAACTTGAGAACTAAATCAATGCTTACCTCAGAGTTTTGTCCCAGCTTCCACTGACTAAGAGGTTCATCTCAGGGATCCATGCAATTTCCTTAACAGGTGCATCATGCATGGCCACAGTCACTGGTTGGCCACCAGAGAGTAATGGCCACATCTTAACTTGCTTGTCACATCCCCCAGAGAAAACAGTTGTGCCATCATCCTTCCAAGTTGAGCATAAAACCTTCAAAAGATAAAACAATCAATTACCACATTTTCAAACTCAAAATCAGCAAAATAGTTTGCAAACACTCTGGAGATTTGATATGATACCGGCTGGTCATGTGACATTGATGCCTTGGGCACACTGCCAACAGTGGTCCCATTCCGCATTATCTCCCAACATCGCACCTGTGTAAACACATAAGACAATATATAAGCGGAGTTTAGTATATCACAGTAACAAGAAGTATAAGACACCATCTGGATAAGAATAAAGGAAATTTGACAACATAAATGAAACAAAACCTAAGAGAATTTGGCAGCAAGGAGAAAGAGAGAGCTCATGCAGTAGAATAGTCCCCATAATAACTCAAAACATTTTCCAAAAAAACCTTATTTGGTTGCAATGGGAATATAGGATACTCAAATCAGGAGAATTTGGTCATGTTTTGGTGTTGTTCAGATCTCTTCAAATAAAAAAAATAAAAAATGAAAAAAAAACACACACACACACACATCATAGATGTTTTGGCCTAGTTGGATTAAGGTCTTTCTTTCCTCTTCTTTAATGAAGTATGCCAATTTCTTTTCTTTTTCGTTTTCTTCTTTTTTTTTTCTTTTTTTTTCTTTTTTTTTTGGGGGGGGGGGGGGGGGGGGGGAGTTGGTTTTTTTTAGTCTTTTATTTTTTGGTTGGGCAAACCTCACTTTACACCCCATGGTTTGGGTTATGTTCGGTTTACCCCCCCTAATATTTAGAAATAACCACCTAACCCCTACATGGTTTGTGGACTAAAGTGCACCATTAAATATTCTGTTCAACTTTTTTTTTTGGGGGGGGGGGGGGGGGAAGTTGGTTTTTTTTTAGTCTTTTATTTTTTGGTTGGGCAAACCTCACTTTACACCACATGGTTTAGGTTATGTACGGTTTACCCCCCTAATATTTGGAAATGACCACCTAACCCCCACGTGGTTTGTGGACTGAAGTGCACCATTAAATATTCTGTCCAACTTAACAGCAAGTGTAAAACACGTGGCAGACATAAGGGGATTATATGCTCATTTTCAAATTTTAAAGGGATAAATGGCACATGGAATAAAGCACAAGGGATTAAAGTGCACTTTGCCTTCCAAACAAATGACGAAAATACAGGAGGTATTTTAATGGGCCCAACAGTGCACTTCAGTTCACAAACCAAAAGAGATTTATATGATCATTTCCAAACGTTAGGGGGTAAACTGCACATAACTCAAATCACAAGGGAGTGAAGTGAAGTTTGCCCCTTTTGGTTTATTTTTTTGCCAAAAGGCAGCTTTTTAAGCCCATGCCAATCGGAAATGTTCGACATGGTTTCTTTTCATGCAGTTTTCTAAGCAACCAAACAGAACATCTTAAGAACAAGTATAAATGAAAATGTAGTTTGCATCAATACTTCTTCAAGAGGTTTAGAATAATATGGCAAGGAAATAAGGAACAACAAACCAAAAACGAACAAAACAAACCTGGTTATCCCATGAACTTGCAACGAGGAAATTGGCCTTGGGACTGAAACAAAGACTTGATACAGAATCACTTGGAGCTTGCACCACCTACATATTTATACAAGCAACACATGTTACATACAAAAAATTACACACCAAACTCGAATAGTTGCACTCTAGACTCAAATTAAGCGAAAAAGTCAGACAAAATGGCAAGTATATACAAACAATAAATACATAAAGAGGAATGCTAAAGACCCACAATTCAATTCACCCATGATGACATGGCAAGGTAGCCGGGCTTTTAAATGGTTGTGTTTGTAACAAATCAAACACATATCCTACCACGTCATTATGGATGAATTGTGCATTATAAATTGAGGGTCTCAATCCTTTTCCATACATGGTGGGTGTTTGTTTATTTGTTTGTTTTTTTTTTCATCTTTAGTGAACATTTTTACAAAAAATTCAAAAAGTTCTAAGTTTCTAAAAACTACTCAAAATAAGTTCAGAAAGGACAATAATAAGCAAAAAAAAGAAAAAAATTAATGGCTTTTTCTTTGGCTTATTTTGACTTTTTCAATCGGTTTTTTGGAATTTTTCAAAAAAAAATAATAATAATTTGACATAATTCTGAAAAAATGTCACTCAAAAAAAAAATGGAAAAAAGAGGAGGCTTATTTGGAGGTGTATAACACCAACAGAACTATATAACGAAATTATATTCAAAGCTTAATCAAGTTCAAAAAATCAGCGAAAAAAATAAACAATGTGAAGTGATTAAACTTGAGAGTGGACAAACAATTACCTCAACCGACTTGTTCGGATTGGGATTCGCATTCGAAGCAGCACCAAAAGCGGCCATTGAAGCTGCCCATGCGTAAATATCGAGAAACAAGAACACAAAGAAACCAAAAGTGTGATTAGAATCGAAGATTAATTGCAATTTCCAAGTTCAACAATAGTGTCAAGATTTGAATGCCATGACCACAGCTAAAACAACAACAGTATCAGAGCACTATAAAAACCCTAATTTGACAACAAAGAATCCCAAAATATGCAAAATGTAAAGAAAGAAAGACAAAGGTACCTGTAGAGAGAGAGAGAGACAGAGAGAGAGAGAGAAAGGCGTATGCTATATATATGTGTTGTGTCCCAAAAGAGTGATATACAGACCCAAACCACACGCGCTCCGCCGACGCCACGGGTTATATGGCGTTCTTGCAACGCTAACCGTTGGGTCGAAAATGGGTTAACGGGTCGGGAAATGTCGGTTTCACCGCTTCAGGGGGTGTTTGGGTACAAATTACTTACAAAATCAAAAAAAAACAAATCCAAACAAAATACAACATCAAATCTCATAATCATTTCATTTTTTCTCTCATAAATATCGCATCCAATCACAAAAAAAATCAACTATCTTCCCAAATACAAAAAAAAAAAAAAAAAAATCCAATAATATCATATAATTAAAAAAACCTACAAAAAAACTCACTTCCCAAACACCCACTCATCATTGTCTATGAAAATATAAGTATCACCAAGTGCTTAAGGTTATTTTGAAAAGATGGTTAAATTTTTTAAAAAAAAAATATGTAAGAAAGTAGATAGATAATATGACTCAAAATATATAAAAAGTTTAAATATGACTTTTAGGCCAAGTTTGGCTAAACTAAAAAAGTGCACTTATTTCATCTTTTTATCTTTTTTGGGTCATATTAATCAATATCTCCTCTCTACTTTTTCTACACATAATACAAGAAAAGTCAAAAAGTACACTTATTTAGTCTTCCCAAACTTGGCCTTAATTATCTTTCTAAAATAATCCTTAATAACGTGATATTTCACATAATTTTTTTAGTTTTTTTTATTTTTTAATTAATTTAATTATTATGAAGGAGAAAGTGAAATAATTATAATTTAAAATTAAATTATTTTTATTTTATTTTATTTATTTATTTATTTATTTTACTAATTTAACTCAGCTCATATGCGAAACGGGGCCTAAATGCGAGTAGTTCATGATTGTTTGGGCTGGCCCAAAGTATTTTATTAGCCATATATTAAAATGGGCCCCGAATCTTGAGGCTATAAGAAGTTTTTTGGATTTGGATTGCGCCAGCTTAAGGGCTTGTGTGCATCTATATACCTCCATATAGGGCAAATTACTTGGAATTCCAATTTAAAATAGGAGAAGTCTATTTAGGCCTCATTTGAAGAGTAACTATTTTAGTTAAAAAATTATTATAAGTTATCATATTACTCTTTCTATTTTTTTACATATTTTTTGTAAAAAGTTAAAAAATTATTAAAATATCCTATTCCCAAACAAAACCTTAGTCCCACAACTTTTTGAATACTCTCAAAAGTTCACTGCGTATTTTTCTTCCTCATTCTTCTTTGAGCGTTCATTCTTCTCTATCTCTTTCTCTTCCTTTCTGACGACTGGCAATCACACCTTAGTTCTTCTCTTTCTCTTTCTCTTTCTCTTCATAACATATAGTCATCAACGACCGACGATTACCATTGATTGAGGTTTACCGCCAACCACGAATTACCGATTATGTACTTCACTCTCACTAACAATAAATGAGACAAGTTTCCGGCAAAGAAGATGAGTATATTTACTCAAATCTGATGTAGATTACGTCAGATTTGAGTAAATCTACATAAGAACAGACTAGATCTAAACAAAAAAATAGTTACCGGAGTACAATCTTCTCTATATATATATCTGTTTCTCTCTTTTGATCTCTCAATTTTTATACATTTTCTCTATTACACACTCTATTCTCCTATTTTAATGAAGAAAATTTTCAAATTCCGAACAAATTATTTTTGAGTTTTAGTTACAGGCGGTGAAAATTGTAAAATTTTACAGTTTCAGTTTTTTGTATTGAATTGAATCATGCTTTAAAACTGTAAAATTTTGCAGTTTCACAACATTCTTTAAAACTATAAAATTTTGCAGTTTCATAACATATTTTTCAATTTGATTAATAAGGATAAATGTTTAATAGAATCATACTTTGAAACTTTTACAGTTTCAAAACTTGTTTTTCAATTTGATCAATATTGGGGATTATTTGTTTAAACCCTATAAAAATTTTAAAATAATATATATTTTTCCATTGTTATTGTTTGTTGTTGTTATGTTTTTTTTTTTTTTTCCTTTCAAGTTATCAATATTTTGTACATTTTGTTATGTTTTTTCACTATGATTTCTCTATTTTTATTTTTTTTTTGGACAATGTTCTGGATATTCCGGTGGATATTTGATGATTTTATTGACGTCCAACGAATATTCTGAACAATCTGACGACTTTTAATGACGTTCAGAACATTTCGACGAACTTCTGGCGATATTCCGAAGAATATTTTGGCGATGTTGAACATTCTGGCGAGTCTTCGATAACCATCTAACGGAAGTCCACCGGTGGTGAGATATGACGGCGTTTTTAAATTTATATATAAAAAAAAAAAGATTTTTTGATAACAATTAAAATTATTTATGACTAATTGATGCAAGTGTTTTATTTTGAGATTAAAGAGGCTTTGAACTTTGGACACAGGATTTATTGGTAAGTGCCCCTCAATATATTGGGGAAAATGAAGATTGGGTCATGTACAATTGGGCTGAAAAAAGCACTTCATTTAAGTATATATATATTTTTTTGATAATTAGATGTATAGGCCCAATTGAAGAAGCACAAGTCATAGGTTGGGCTCCTAACCCCTCCCCCTCATTTTATTTTTTATTTTTTTATTTAAGGAAGGGAATAAAAAAGGAAAAATTGCATAATGCAAGCATATAACTCGAACTCAATTATCACACTTAATCGAGAACCTAATCCGTAAGCTAATTTCTTGATCTACTACCCTTCCCTTAGGAAAGACATATTTGATGTTATCCCGTATCCAATAAAATATATACAGCATTAGGGTAATTATTATATTTCTTTTGCTAAGAAAAATATGGTATGAGAGCAATTAGTATCTGCAACTTTCTTTATGCATGATTATAGGAGTTCTTATCCATTAAGAAGTGAATCTACAAATATCGATCGACACTCTTTTAAAATGAATTGAGTCACAATTTAACTTCAAACCCATTAAAATAATTTACACATTTAAAAATAAAAAAGAAATCCTAATAAACAATAAGAAATTTTGTAGGATAATATAGAGGTTCATTTTATTCAAAGAAAGAATAACGAGGAAGGAGGACTATCCGAAATTGTGGGTCCATTGTCCACAAATAAAAATAAATACAAATTATTTTCCTATACATTTTGTATGTACAAAAGAGCAAATTTTTTATATATTTTAATAGCATTTTAGTTTAAAGAGTAATGCTACAGTGATTATCTATTTTTAACATCAAATGTGTCAATTTAGTTATCAATATTGCATTGAAAATCTAAATGAGTGGGGAGACTTATTACTCAAAATAATTATTTGGATATACTTGCTGAATATAATATAAGTCCCAACTCGTTCATTTACTATTCTAAATTAAAGTTGGTGGTAGAAATGACAATGGGGTGAGTTTGTAATCCCCTCTTCTCATTCTCGTCGCCATCCCTTTGTTGGGACAGAAACATTGAAGAGGTGGCAAGCGGAAAAGTGTCGGGATAAAAGATGGTACAAATGATAATTAAATTATATGATATATAAGAGAACAAATATATATTAATTGTAATGAGACTTAAAAGATAAAAAAACAAGAGATAAAAGAGGTAAAAAAATGAGACATATGAATATATTATTCTTATAATATTTAATAAGTTAAATCATATTATTTAATATAATCAGATGGGACAAAAGAAGCATTATTAGAATGAAAATACTTGTCATGATGTCCTCCCTTATTGGTAGCAACTATTTTTTACTTTTGGCATTCATTGGTGTATGTTGGCAACATGTGCATTGACAATGCTCAAACATCTTTTGCTTTGCCACATCAAATTCTAATTGATACATTTGGTGGCAACAACTTAGTTTGTCTCATTGGAAGTCGAAAATGCCAACAACTTTGTCTCTTTGCAAGATGAAATTCAACCTTCAATAAGTATGGTCGGGATTTTTATTTATTTTTTTTTAATTGGGCGTAAGGATCAATTTATTGTTGTGATTTGATTAAAATTTATACAAAAATGTTAGAGGTCCTAAAAATTCTATCAAAAGTTTTATCAAATGTCTCACATGGGTGTGGGACCCACATGGGACCACATTGTGTGGGTCTCACACCCATGTGAGACATTTGGTAAAACTTTTGGTAGAATTTTTGGGGCCTCTAACATTACTCAAATTTATATAAAATTCTTTGTGAGACTATGTGTTACTTTTGTAATTCATTTAAAACAATTTAATGATAGTGAAATCCAACAATATACCGCAAATTAAGGAATCATACAAAAATTATGGTGCATCTTTGATTGATTTATTTTTAGCATAATTTTAGTTTATTCTATTGATTTACAGCAAAAATCATTTATCTTTTCCAACCAATAATACCATATGACAAATAAACTTATAACTTGAACTAATAAATGAAGGTGGCATGAAAATCAATGTCGGGTATTTCAATAGACAAATCAATGTAACACATGTAGTTGAAGTGTTACATTAACATGCGATGTGAAGAAAGTTTGTAAAAATTTAAGTAAAACTAACATTAAATTGTTTGGTGTTGAGTTTTTTAAATAATTTTTTGAGCTTTTAATTTGTATTTTTAGTATTTTTTAATATTTTAATTAAGGACAAATTACGCTAACAGTCCCTATAGTTTGGAACTTGTGTCACTTTAGTCCCTGACTTTTCAATTGTGACACATTTGACTTTGAATTTTTAACCTTATTCTAAATAAGGACAATTGAAGATACCATTGTTTAATTTCAAGGGTAAAATCGTCAATTTAATAAAATATAAACTAATTTGACAAAAATAAATGTCAAAAAAATATTTTAAATTTTTTAAAAATTATTTATATCCACTAAAGATAAAATTATGTAAAATTTATCAAAATTAATAAAAATTACATGATTAATTTTTAAAAATTAATTTTACATGATCATCATCCAAACACATAATAAAAATTAATTTGGTAAAAAAATAAATAAATATCTAAAAGATTTATCAATTATACATAATTTGATCTTTAGTGTGAGTAGAAATAATTTTTAAAAATTCAAAAATATTTTTTTGACATTTATTTTTGTCAAATTAGTTTATATTTTTTCAAATTAACGATTTTACCCTTGAAAAATCTAATAATATCTTCAATTGTCCTTATTTGAAATAAGATTCAAAATTCAATGTCAAATGTGTCGCAATTGAAAAGTCATAGACTAAAGTGACACAAACTCCAAACTATAGGGACTATTAGCGTAATTAACCCTTTAATTAATTATTTATTACTTTTTATATACTGAAAAGGTAGAATATATTTATCAAGAAATCTATAAAAAAAAAAATAATAGTAATAATAAATACAAAAAAAAATTGTATTAATTTTTTGTATTTAGTCAATTCTTTTTGAAGATTTTGAATATTGTAAACAAATAAATATCTTATTTTGAAAATAAATCCCTATGGATACTTCTTCATCATATACTTTGCTATCACAATGTAAATAAATTGAAAAGTTATTTAATCTCTAATTCCATTTTTAAAAAATTGTAAATATTTTGTAAATTTACTAAATTATTGTAAGGAAAAAAAAAAAACATTCCCTTCATTTGTTTTAAAAAATAATTTTTTATTTTTCTTCTCTCCCACTCCTATAGGCTATGCAAAATATCGCACAATCTATTAAAATTGTTCATTTTGTACCAATTTGCTCGCTAACCACTGGTTAATTTGATCAACAGTTTGAAATTTATAATTTACATTCAAAATCATCTCACTCCACCATAGTTAATATATATATACATATTACTACTAATCAAATATTAAAGTAAAAATTAGTGTGTGAGAAATTTAAAATGTGAAAATTGATCTAAATTAGTGTTATATGTATGAAAAATATTATGTAAAATTAGTTTGTGAGGCACCTTTTTATAAATCTATTTTCACCTACTTATATTATATTTAATTCATATTATTTTCTTATATTCTAATAAGTCCTATAAGTGACATAATTACCAAAATATCCTAATAATATTCACATTTGCAGTGTGAATGTTCTGTGATATGAATGTTCACACCGTTAATGTAAATGTTCACAAGTTAATGTGAATATTCACACTGTCAATGTGAACATTCACACATCAATGTGAATATTTACATTGTAAAATTGCTAACCACTCAAAAAATATTTGTAAGAGTAGAATTATCCATAAAATAATTTAAATATGAGAATTAGGATTTGGTAGATCAAATATTCAAATAATAGGATTTATTGAAATACAAGAATATCTTATAGACTAATTGAGATACAAACACTTGAAAAAAGATTTTCTCTTAAATCTCCCTAATTAGTGTTATATATATAAAAATATTATGTAAATTAATATTATATATTATACAAATGTTTAATAATTGTTTAGTATTATTTTTTAATCAACTAACAAATGAATTTGCCAATACAACAGTTTGATTATTTTCTAATTCGCCATTCATAGTTTAATTTATAATTTTATTCTCAAATTACATTCTGCACGTTCTCACCAATCACTAGTCATCACCGACACACCTCGCATCGACACCCATACATCTCGCCACCCATTAAAAGCTATCATCGACCATTACCATTGGCACCTTCAATACAAAAAAAAAACCTATTGTCCTAGATTGTCCTAGACATAAGAGTCCAAAATTTTCTTCGGGACTGGAAAGGTCATCTGCGGGATGGTATTACCTTTACTGTTCAATCATCTTCGATTACCCAAGGGGAAGCACGAGCGGTTCGACTGGCATGTGCCTTGTCTTCAACCCTCGATCTCTTTCAAGTCCATGTTGAAAGCGATAATAAAGCAATTATTGAGCTAAGTGTGTCCGAGTTAGATCCTCCTTGGGACTGTCAAGCCATTATCTATGACATCCTTCAAGCTCGAGCTCGTCACAATATCATTTTCAGCTGGTCCCCCAGAGAATGTAACCGTGTCGCCCATTGGGTTGCCTCTATGCACCTAAAGGGCTCACTGCCTTTGGACTGGGTTGCTCATCCTCCTTGTGAACTTTCTGCTCTGTTATCTAATGATGTTCTGTAAGCCGTTTGGCATTTCCATGTTCAAAAAAAAAAAAAAAAAAAAAAAGGT